>VXAZ01000289.1:193289-320980 GCA_013399875.1 Gymnorhina tibicen | reverse complement strand
TTTTTTTTTTTTTTTTTTTTTTTTTTTTTTTTTTTTTTTTTTTTTTTTTTTTTTTTTTTTTTTAATGTCTGCAGCAGTGGCAATGGGGACTGTTCTACTTGCAGGAATGTTGGGACTAATCATGTGAGAAAAGATCCTGGAGTGATGAGGCAGCATATTTCCTGTGTCTGAGGTCAGGATTTGTTCTGTGAAGCTGACCTTTAAAACAGCCTGAAAATGAGGAACGTGGCACCAGAGAGCAGAGCAGGAAGCATGAAATGATGTAAGATATGTTTCTTCTGCATATGAAATACTTTTTTTTTTTTTTTAAATCTCCAGGTTTGTGATTCAGCATTTTCTGCCACTGGTAGATACAAGAAAGGGGAAATTTCTGTAGCAAAAAAGAAAGTCCATATTGTTCTAATCAAAACCTAATAAAATACTAGCCATCAGATATTTTTGTTCCCTTCTGATGAGCTGGCGTTGAGATTATATTTTCCCAAAATCACTCTCCCCATAGCCTCCTGATCTGAGAACCCTGGAAATTAAGACAAAGTTTTATTTAGGCACAGCCTGGTCACCTTTTCTACATATAATGTGTGTGAAGTGCCTGCAGCTTTGTTGGCATTGGATTCCTGGGTGACTGCCGTTTCGGCTCTCACAAACAACTGTAGGACAGGCCTGTGATGAGAAAGCTCCAGGGTGCTGGTGCTGAGTGGATGTTTGGTGCAGGACAGGCAGGTCAGGGACCCCCCAGGGCTAAAGCATCAGCGTGGTTGAGGTTGCCAGCCTGGGTTTGATCCCAGCTGCATGGTGATGCAAGACCTAGACACAAGCTCTCCTCTCTGAGCTTATGCAAAAGTGTCTTTACTGCCTTTTCTTCCTTCTTGCCTTTTCGTCCTGTGCCCTTTCCCTTGATTGAGTTGCATGAGGTTGCATTGAGAGGTTTGATGCACCTGCTGGATGCCCCAGCCTGTTGCTGCCTCTCTGGTCTGAGAAACGCTGCTGACCTGTTCCGAAGGAGGAAGTGAGTGAGCCATTTCATCCTTCTCCCTCCTTGGTTCTGTGTTAAGATGGCATGTATCTCTCTTGGTAAAGGAGGTGGCAGTGGTGGCAAGCACTCCCAGATAGTGAGTGAGCTCAGCTGGCTCCATGGAGAGACTGGTCCCTGGCACAGCATTGGCCTCAGGCTGTTAGCATTTCCCCAAACAATTCCCAGGTATGGGCATAAAAAGTCTGCAGTCACTACACTTTGATGGGTAAGAGGGTTTAACAACCTGTACACAGCTACCCTGTGCCCACTGGCTAGCTCATCCCTATGGATGTGGTCTGGGTGTGCCTGGGGCGATCTGTGCTCAAAGCAGAACCCTGCACAGGGGCAGCCTTGCTTTCCAGTGTTGAATTATGTCATGGTGAAGAAGGGAGACAGCCTTGTCATGCTTTCCTTTTTACCTGCTGAGATGGCAGCACCAGTGCAGGTGACTGATGGCTGGTTTTTGGTTGCTCCAAATGCCAGACAGAAGGAAGCTGGCTTGCATCTGCCTCACACTCTGAATGGATTTCTTTTTTTTTTTTTTTTAAGAGTCCTAAGGGACAAGCAAATAGATATAAGCACGTACTGGATTTGTGAGACCAGCTCTGGGATAGCCTGCATGTTATAAATTGATGTTGAAAAATGGGTGGTGGAACATTAGAGCCACACAAAATGATTCAGAGCCTGAAGAAAATGCTTCGCAATGGGAGACATGAAGCACTTTGTCTCTTTAGTTTATCAAAAAAGGCCAAGCAGAGAATTGATTATGATGGTAAAGGAACTTCCTTGGAAGAAAAATATCAGGTACTGAAAGGCTCTTTAATCTAGTAAATTATGGGAATGCGTTTCAGCAAGCTGAAATCAGATACATTCATATGAAAAACTGGGCACAAATTTATTGGAATGAAGGTGGTTAATCACCATAACAAGCTGTCAGGGTAGCTGGAACATTTTCCAGATGTGTCCAAGCCAAGACAGGCCTGTTTCTGAAGGGTGTGCACTAACCACAGTTAAAAAGCATGAGGGACACTGCAGTCAACTCTCAGGCAAGGTAAGCAGGTGAGGTTTGAAGGACTGTGATGTGTGACAGGTCTGACTAACAGCTCCCAAAGGAGCTGTGAAGATCTAATGGTTCCCATCTGTCCTTAACCTCTGAGAGACTGAGAAAAACAGCACTTAGCAGAAAGTGGAAGGGAGGAATCAGAATGACAGCCTCATTGCTGGCACACTCCTGTGACCTCTGTTTCTGGAAGGACGGTGTCTTTCACCTGCTAGGGGCTTTACTAATGTTTGCTCTACACCCAACACAAGAACAACATTTCTCCAGTCCACAGTCTCTGTACAGATTGGCATCAGCACTTTTCATTTTAGGAGAGCACAAGTAAAAATTTGTGATGCTCAGTGGCTCATGTGGTAGCTGGGATAAATAGTTTCCTTTTTCAGTTTTTTTTAATTCCATCTTCTTAAGCTTGGGACTTGCCTGTTCTTCACCTGCCTGTTCTTCATGCATCCTAGTTTCCCTAGTATCCATTTCCATGTATTGCCTTTGCCACCGGGTATTTTGCTGCATTGATAATCTGTGGTGCAGGATGTCTTGCAGAGTGCTTTTTACTTATAATTTGACAAAATAAACCCTGTCTTTCTTGCACAGATTTCACACGGGATGGGTATGTCAGTGATGTGCTGTGTAGATAAGAGCTTGTCAGGAACTTTTTGATAAAGTACCTTTCATCCAGAAGTACAAATTTGTAGCTGCTGTAGCTATTGACAGAAACACACCAAGGTATCTTTGCAAAATACCTGCAGTCTGTATCTAGAGAAGTGCTCTAATCTAATTTTAAAAACAAGGCTTCTTTTCCAGAAAACCAAATGGTGGTGGAAATCAAGAATTTCTTATCTCCTGTTGCCCTTTCTGGGGTCCCAGTGCTTTCCTGCTTATTCCCCATCTGCCAGGGAGGATGCAAGTATTTTATTGTCTCAAACCCTAAGGCAAGTTTGCTCGCTTCTCCTTGTTTCAAAGGGCAGTTATTTACAAAGTCAGAGCTGAAACAAGGCAAATGATTTCCACACAACTTCCCTATCTTCAAATTGGAGAGACATGGATTTGAAAGGACCAAGTGCACCCTCAGCAAGTTTGCAGATGACACAAAGCTGAGTGGTGCAGTCGACACAACAGAGGGAAGGGATGCCATCTAGAGGAACCTGGACAAACTGGAGAAGTGGGCCCATGAGAGCCTCGCGAGGTTCAACAAGTGCAAGGTTCTGCAGCTGGGTCAGGGCAATCCCAGACATGAGTACAGACTGGAAGAAGAACTCATGGAGATCAGCCCTGTGGAGAAGGACTTTGGGGTTCTGGTGGATGAAAAGCTGGACATGAGCCAACAGTGTACACTCGCAGCCCAGAAAGCCAAACACATCCTGGGCTGCATCAAGAGGTGTGGCCAGCAGGTCAAGGGGGGTGATTCTGCCCCTTTACTCTGCTCTCCAAGTCCCCACCTGGAGTGCTGCATCCAGCTCTAGGGTTCCCAGCACAAGAAAGATGTGGACCTGTTAGAGTGAATCCAGAGGAGGCCACGAAGATGATAAGAGGGATGGAGCACCTCTCCTGCCTAGATAGGCTGAGTGAGCTGGGATTGCTCTTCTCTTGATGGAGAAGAGAAGGCTACAGGAAGCTCATTGCAGCCTTCCAGTACTTAAAGTGGGCTTATAAAAATGAGGGAGAGAGATTTTTTACATCTAGTGATAAGACAAGGGGGAATGGTTTTAAGCTCAAAGAGGGCAGGTCTAGATGAGATGTTAGGGAGAAATTCTTTACTGTGAGGGTGGTGAGAAACTGGAACAAGTTGCCCAGACAAGTTGAGGATGCCCCATCCCTGGCAGTGTTCAAGGTCAGGCTGGACAGAGTTTGAAGCAATCTGATCTAGTGGAAGGTGTCCCTTCCCATGGCAGGGGGGTAGGAACTAGATGGTCTTAGAGGTCCCTTCCAACCCAAACCATTCTATGATTGTATGAAATGAAGGAGTGTAAGTTGTTGTCCAGTTGTCATGCAGTTGTTGTCAATACCCAGAAACCATTAACCTGGTTCATAGCCTCTCCAGAACAGGGAAGTTAAGAGGTAGAGCAGGGTTTTGAACTGAGATCTCCAAATAGTGAGAGTCCTGAACTTATTTTAATGGGGGAGGGGGGAGGGGAGGGAAGTGCTTTGAAGAATAAGAAATGGGGGGAGGTGTGTTTGTTTTAGGTTTGGGGGTTTTTTGGAGGACATGCAAGCAGTTTTCCAACCAGTTTTCCTGAAGCCCCCATAAAGCCCCCATACCTCTGGAAAGCAGCAGAAGTATCTGCATGAGCAAAGAGCTCCAGCACAGGAAAGTACACAGGATGTAAGAAGAATAAGGCTTTGGCGGGAGAGATGGAAATGGCACCAGGTGAAGTCCTGCAGCCACTGGTAGGCTTCTTTGCAAAGACTGCAGCTGCAAACAGACCCAGGCAGGAGCTGACTCAGCCTTTAAGAAACATTTTGTTTTAGAACTTAAGAACCCATGTTTTAGTCTGAACTGAACCCATGAGTCTAAAACTTCTTCGGAACTCTGGAGGAATGTTGCTTTTAACCTTACCCTGTAGCTTGGATCCATTTGTTTAGTCATTGGCCAGATGAAGGCTGTTCTTTGTCTCAGAAAAAAGATTTACCTTTGCTCTCTGTCTCAGATTATCTTACTGTTGTCCCCACAGTTCATCTGCTTTTATATGCATATCCTGCTGCTAAATGTGGATAAAATAAGCAGATAGTCCTTTTACTCTCTCTCCTTTTGGCTTGTTGATGCAGGATTCGGTCATATGCATGGTAATGTGTAACTGAAGGATGTTGGCCCTGCCCAGCTGGCTTAGATCTCACCTCTAAGCCTGTACTCAAAAAAACCTACCTATTCTGAGCAGCATGGGAAGTTCTCGAGGGCCCAGAATGTGAAAATTAATCAATTCTTGTACAAATGTTTCTGTAATGGTGTGGAATCCAGCCAAGAGACATGATGAATGTGAAAACTGTTTTCTAGGACACCCAGTTTCATTTAATTTTGTCATGCAACAGAACTTTTTAGCAAACGTCTGTATCCTTCCATCCTGCATCCTTTTGTGATGTGGTTACCCTGGCAATCCAGCTGACTTTCCAGAAAAGCCAGCTCCATCAAAGTTCATTGACTTGCTACATTAAAGGCCTTCAGTAGGCTTCAGCATCTATTGATGCCAGTTCTTTCATGGGCTTGGACTGTTATGAGAAGAGATCTGCAGAGAGGGTTATGCTCTGGCATGCTTGATTTGAGCTGATTTTTTTTCCTTGTGTCTTCTTCACTCTAGATGGACCACTAATCTTTCTTGTATCTTGAAACACTGAGGTAGTTTTTCTGCATATCACCAGACTTCTGTTCCAGCAGATTCTCTGTAGGGGTGAAGTTTTCCAGGAAAAGTCTCTTGTTATGTACCTCCCTTCAATGTGTTTCTGCAATAGTTTGACTTGAAAAAATCGCAATATAATTTCTTCCTTTAGGCAAGCCACAGAGGGACCAATGTTTAACAAGTTCTTCTATATTTTCCACTTGAATTTAGCATTTTTTTAAAGCTTGAGGATTAAGAAATAGAGCCTAAAAGGTACTTAAGTATGCAAGAACACTGAGCATTGAAATGCCTCACTCCCTGAGTGCCATGTGGGATGCTTGCACTTCATGAGGGGAATGTTTGGTGCCTCAGAAGAACAGAACCTGGCTGCACAGGGAACTGCTTGCACCAATCAACAGAGGTATGAGCTTGGAGGGGGAAATCACACGGGGAAAACCAAGCAGGTAAGAGCTGCTCTCATGATAAAAACAAACAACAAAATAATTTTTAAAAAACCCAAATCAAACAACAACCCATGAAATGTAACAACAAGGTTGACCCTCTAGTACCTTCTAGTTTCTTTGCCCATGTTTTTGGAGAGGATACAGTCTGTACATTCTCCTAGGATATTGTCAGTAGATAGGATTCTGCAAGCTGAATGCTGTGGGAGGAGGTGGAGGAGGAGGAGGATTGGAGACATGATGAAAGGGTGTCAGGACAGGACTAGGGAGCTTCTCAAAGCTCTTAACCACAGTAAGCCCAAGCAAGGGCCATCTTTTTTTATAAAGGCATAGTCATGGAGGTTTTTTTGAGGAGCCCATCATAAGCCAAATCTTGCAAGTGCCCTGGATTTCAGAGCTTTGGGGTTTCAGGCTTGTTCAAAAGCCAGACTCCTCTAAGTATGTTCCAGATATTGTGATTTTTTGAGAACAGGATCCCAGCAGAAGACAACCACAATAGAGAGATTTCGTCACTGAGATTCAGAGAGCAACTCGTCAACACAGCTGCCCTTGAATGTGGGGAATTCACAGCTGTGCCTGAAGTTGTGTGAGTTGCCCTTTCTCATAAGACCACCTGTATGTGCAATGAACATCCCAGAATTACTTAAATCCTAGGAATAGGTGTACTACACTTGCCAAAAAGTCTCCACATGCAGGGGCAGCAATGACCCCCACCAAGAACTTCTGCATCCCAGGGTGGAGACAGCCTTCCACCACCCAGGCAACACGCTGCCAAATATATGCTAAAAATGATGGGGCTGGAGACAGGGATCCAGGTGCTATGCCTGTCTGAAAAGTCACAAGGTAGCCATGCAGAACCTTTCCAAAGGCTTTTCAGGGGCCTGCCTGTGGCTTTGCTCAGGAGCACACATGCCCTGTACTCTGCACCAAAGGATCCTGCTGGTGCTGTGTAACCAGGAGGATTCAGTTTGAGCCACTGCAAGGCAGCATCTGGCCATGGGGAGAAGGCTGGGATAGGATCAAGCAACGTGAAAGAGGCCACAGCACCAAGAGAGTTCACTAAGTGTTTGGACAGGTACCTCAGGCACGTGGTGTGACTCTCGGGGGTGGTCCTGTGCAGGGCCAGGAGATGGACTTGATGATCCTTGTGTGTCCCTTCCAACTTAGCTTATTCTGTGATGCTGTGATATAAGGCAGCCCCAATTTCAAGGAAGCCCTTGCTTTCCAAAACCAAGTTATAATTGACTGGTTGTGTATTAAAAACATAAATCTGTATCATGGTGAGGGTTGGGTCATCCCTGTCTTGGGGGAGGCCCTGCTGCCCACCTGCCCCACGCTTCCCTGTCCAGCAGCCACCCTGCAGCCCCTCACGACCCCTCTGCCCCCCATCTTTGTGTCCGCCCTGCCTGACATGGGACACAGGGCTGTATCCCATGCTGGGAGTGTGGGTGTTTGATGTCTCCCTCCTTTTTTTTCAGCACTTCACAGAATTTTTCGGGTTGAAGGGGATCTCTGGAAATCATCCAGTCTGAGCCCTCTGCCAAAGGAGGGTCACCTAGAGCAGGTGGCACAGGAACGTGTCCAGGTGGATTTGGAATCTCTCCAGAGAGGGACACTCCATAACCTCCACGGGCAGCCTATTCCAGTAACATAAAGAAGTTCTACGTCATGTTGAGGTGGAACTTACTGTGTTTTAGTTCATGTCCATTGCTCCTCATCCTGTTGCTGGGCACCACCAAAAGTAGTCTGGCACCATCCTCTTGGCATCTGCCTTTGAGATAGATAGATAGATAGATACATACATACATACATACATACATAGATGCATTAATGGGATCCCCTCTCAGTCTTCTCTTCTCCAAACTGAACTTTCTGAAAGGGATCTCAGCCCAGGCTAGCACGGTGTGTTTGCGGGACTTTGTTCTCGGCCTGGCGGTGCCAGTCTGGGGTGTATTTTCCCCCTCGCCTTGCCAGGCCGCGCCGCCGCCGGGCCGCGGAGCGCGCCCGCCATCTTGTGGGCTCTGCCCGCCTTGCAGGCCGCCCTCAGTCCCGCCCCGGCCGCGCTCGGGGCTTTAACGGGAGTGTTCCAGAGCGGGTTTAGAATTATGGAAGGTAATTGGCACTGGAACAGGCTGCCCAGAGAAGCTGCGGATGCCCCATTCCTGGAAGTGTTCGAGGCCAGGTTGGGTGGGGCTCTAAACAACCTGGTCTAGTTGAAGCTGTCCCTGCCCATGGCAGGGGGGTTGGGAGCTTTAAGGTCCCTTCTATCCCAAGCTATTCTATGATTCTGATCCTGTGATTTTGCAAACAAGGGTAGGAGAAAGCCGAAAGCAGGCTGTCCTAAGGCAGACATTCCCTTTCATCACTGGGAAGTGGCTGATTGCAGAGTGAGAGGATATGTTTCCAGAGCCTCAGCAGATGCAAGTCTTGTGGGGAAACCACGGCTATCTGGATGACTCCTGTTATCCTAAGGACAGGTATCCCCACAAATCCTTGCCAATCTAGGGTTTAGTAGCCCCAGCCTGCTAATTTTTTACTATCAGAGACGCCAGCGTGTGCAGACTCTAGAGAAGACGAGCAAAGAACAGGGAATGCATTTCAACTGAAGTGCCACTGAACTGCAGAAACAGTGAGCGTGGTTGATAAGAAATTGCCTTCTTGACACTACTACAACAGCCTGCTGAAGAGAGAGTGATGCAAGTGCTTGCAAACTCCTCTAGGAACGGGTGAGGAACAAAATTTTTCCTCCCCTGAGGCAAGAGGAGATCCCAACACACGGTGGAGCCAGATGATGGCGTATGACGCACCCAAGTACAAAAGTATTCCTACAAAACTAGGGGATAGCATTCCCTTCTCAGTCAGTCTTTCGTGGTAATTTACTGTTTATCCTGCCTTAGCCCAGGATCTCTGTTTTGCCTGGATAATGGAACAGTGGTGCCTCAATTCATTTAAAATACAGCATTGAACTTGTCTGTTGACACTGATGGTAGATGCACCGAACTTAGAGGAGAGGGACCCACAAATCCTGACAGCTTCTCTAACCTCTCCATTCAACAGGAGCATCTCAGCCCAAGTGAAACAGTAAAATCTCCCCAGAACCTGTAGCACAACAGGGCTTTTTACATCCCCCTATGCAAGAGGGGATCTCCCTGTCCATGGGAAAGCTGTGAAGTTAATCGGAAGATGGGAGCTTGTGTCTGTTTTAAGCCAAGAAATGGGAAGTTCTGCTGAAACTCACTTTGCCCTGCTTTTACCTTCTGCTTACCCTGTTAATGTGCAAAACAAAAATTCATTCATCTTTCTGTTTGAAAAACAGGGGGTACTAGAGTCCAGCTTCTCTTTTGTAGGGACCCATCTTCCACCCTAGTCAAGTACCTAAATACATTGGAGGATTTTGACCCAAAGGCTGAGACTTCTGAAGCTCATTTCTTACTTGGGACATAGGCAGGAGCTTGTGGCATTAACAGCTCAATGGCTTCAGCTCTAAATGAGCTGGCAAAGGTATTCTCAGCCCAGAAAGCTTCTCTATTTCCAGCTGTAGCAGTTGATCAGAGAAGCAGGCCACAGAATCACAGAATCATAGAATATGCTGCGTTGGAAGGATCCCTCAGGATCATCCAAGTCCAACTCCTGGCCCTGCGCAGCACCACCCCAGCAATCACACCTTGCTCCTGAGAGCAATGTGCAAACGCTTCTTGAACTCTGCCAGGCTTGGTGCTGTGAGCACTTCCCTGGGGAGCCTGTGCCAGTGCCCAACCACCTTCTAGGTGAAGAACCTTTTTCTAATATCCAGCCTAACCCCTGCCTGGCCCAGCTGCAGGCCATTCCCTCTCTGGGTCCTGTCACTGGTCACCACAGAGAAAAGATCAGTGTCTGCTCTTCTTCTTCCCCTTTCCGCAGCACTGCTTTCCAGTCTTTCATTCCCCAGTCTGTCCATACATCCAGGGTTGCCCCATCGCAGGTGCAGATGCATCGTCATCAAATTCTGCATCCAAGTCATTTATGAAGATGTTGAAGAGCACAGGGCCTAAGATAGAGCTGTGTGGAACCCCACTAGTGACAGGTCACCAGTCTGATGTCACCACATTCCCTATACCCTTTGTGCCTGAGCTGTGAGCCAGCTGCTCACCCATGGCATGATGTATTTATACAGCTGTGTGCTGGACTTTTTGTCCAGAAGGATATTGTGAGAGAGTATTGAAAGCTTTACTGAAATTCAAAAAGATTACATCAACTGGCTTCCCTTGATCAGTTAGGTGGGTTCCCTTGTTGTAAAATGAAGTTTGACAAGCAGGCCCTTCCCCTCAGGAAGCCATGCTGGCTGTGACCGATGAATGGTGGTTTCCCGTTTGGTCATGCTCTCCTTGCAAACCTTGTTCCTCTTCCACACCCTGTCACTTATGACACTTAGCTTTTGATTCATTGTTGTTACCTCATTTTGGAAAACTGAAGTAAGTGCTGGACCAAACCAAAGAGAACTGCAGGGCTGCCTGGATGCTCTGCTGTGGAGGCAGGTGGTTAAATAGCAGGCGCCTGGCTGTAGAGCCTGTGAGTGTGACAGAAGGAGAAGCTGAGGTGGTGGAGTGGGATGGAGGGTGTCCAAGCAGCACCACACAGGTGACTGAGGGCAAGCAAAGGGATGGAAGGCAGTCCCCATTTGGAGAGGGGACACTAGTTAGTCTGAACAGGAAAAGGGAATCTGGCAAGGATAAGGGCGCAGTTTTGTAATGGTACAGGGGACCCCTGGAAAGACTGTGAAATGAGAACAATCAATTAACAAGCTGCTGTGGCTTCAGAAAAGCCATTATAGACATACTGGTGTAATGAGCACATCTGATGCACAGAAGCTATTTAACCTTCAGCCTCCTGCCTTGTAAAGCACCTCTGGGGCACTGGGTAAGGCTGTTAATTATTAAGGTCAACCCTAGCAGACAGAGGTGTCCTCAAGTATGGGTTGCTGTGATACACTCAGATAATTTCTCCATTATGTCAATAACTAATTTCCTGAATTGTTCAAGAATTGACAGATTAGCATCCATTAACCAAGTCTTAACTCATGGCTCTGGGAGCAGTTACAGGCCACAGGGACTGCAGAACCCATGCGTAGCTCCTTGAGCACATGTAAAATGTGTACACAGACAGTACTGCAGCAGTTTGGTGTTAGTAAAACAAATAACCAATGTATATGAAAAGCCTGGGCAGGCAGTGACAGGCACTGTCTTGGGTAGGTGTCTTGATGTTTGTCCTCGGTGCTCTGAGGCACAGGATGAAGTCACTCTGACTTTTAAAGAACTGTGTATTGAGGGATTGTAAATGAACAGAATCACAACCAAACCAAAATACCCATTATATTCACTACCAAAAGGGCTTCTTTTTTTTTTTTTCATGGAAAAAAAAACCCATACAGCAAACATTTCATGGATTTGACACGTGTGACTTTTTACATTGTTCACCCTTATGCTGCAAGACAAATCTCATTGCTTTTATTTATGCTTGCCATATAATTTTGTGTACCTAAATGCAAACATTTTTTTCCAAGCACAGCCTATGAAGAACCTTTGGAAACTGCAATATAGGTAAGTAAGAAATTCCTTTGCTTCACAAAGTGGTTTTATTGTTTTGCTTCAAAGCCAAGCGCAACTGGAAAAGCAGCTATCGTAAGTGGAGCTGTTGTGAAGGGACACAGCAGGGCACAGTGCCGAAGCTGCCTGAGCCTGGCACACCGGCTGCACCCAGCTTGTGGAGAAGGAGGGAAATGGCCGTGTGACTGTGTCACAGCATTACCTGTGTCTGCACCTACCTGCCTGAGACTCTTCTGGCTGACTGCCTGGAGTTAAACCAAAGGAGGCTGAGGAGAGACAGGAAAGAGAAGGAAATGAAACTATGATGGTGATGAAGCCTACTAATACCAACATTCCTGTAGGGGATTGGTGGGAAGTGAGGCACTGGAATAACTGCTGCCAGCCTGCTGCCAGAAGGGTAGAAGCTGTTTTACCAAGGCCAGCAACGAACACAAAAAGGTATTAAACTCTCCCCCAGCACAGATGAACGGGCTGGGGACTGGGGGTGTGGAAAGGAGGTCAGAGCAGCTTCTTAAGAAGAAACATTACTAGACTTGCAGCTGCACTTGGGTGTCCAACCAAAGCTGGGGACGATGGACTGTGGGAGGAGATTTCAGGGGCTTGTCTAAGCTGCTGAAGAGGTGGAAAAGGGGAAGGCCCAAGCACCAACATCTCCCTCAGGCTTAGCCCTGTCTCCTGGTTTATGGCAGGCTTTTGGCTGTACCATCAGCTGTTCTGCCTCAAAGGGACAGTTTCAGCTGTCCACTGCAGGCTGTTTGGAGGAGAAGGGATTGGCAGGCAATGTTCAAAGACAGCAGTCCTGTTTATATGCCAACACAGGGAGTAGGTTGGGGGAGATAGACAGGGGGTGCCAGCCCAGTCACAGGGAGGTGAATGTGGCAGCAGCCCTCATCTCTGGGCTTGTGCCCTGGGAGAAATGTCAAAGCTGGAGTGGGGAGGGTTCACTGCTCCCTCACCTGGAATGATGACTGGCTTTTTTTCCCTTTTTTAGTAAAGACATCCTTTACTAGACCAGTCACTACCATGTTTCCCCACAAACCTCATCTCACCTGTGTTCTTAGGCTGCCACGGCTGCAGCATCACTGCTGCAGCATCACTGCAGTACCTGTGCGCAAGGGGCAGGCAGCCGTGGGAGAGGCCACAGGGGGAGAGTGAGCCCAGGTGCACCACAGGCTGGAGCTGTCTGCCCACCAAAACTGCCCAGCCGGCTGTGACTGAAATTTAATTTGCCTGGTGCATTCCGTGGACATTTTAATCAGCATTTCCTACAATCCACTTGGCAAAGAGGCTCAATTGGCAGCTGCCTGACTGAATGGGCTTTGCACCCAGTCTAACCTTCTCCATTCGCAATTTCCAGTGCTGGAAAACCTCTCTGTCTCACTTTCAGAAGTTTCTATAGCAATCACAGCCATCCTAGCGAAGCACTGAAAATGGCAGCCCATTCAGATTGTAATTTTGCTGGACAGTAATTGCTCCTCTCTCCACTGGCCTCTGAAATGTTACTTTTTGGGAGATATCAACGGCAGCTGGAGGAGACTGGTCCTCTGCCTGTGTTTTCAACCAACTTTGCTCCCCCTGCCCCCTGAGGAACTTTGTTAGCTGTTTACAGTGTGTGAACCTCAATTAGCAGGGAAGTGTTGCTGGGCATATCACACCTCAGCTACAGGAAAGACCTGATAGGCCTGCAGAAAGCAAACCTCACCACCCAACACGTCATGTTGTGACCTGAACATTATCCATCACTGCATGTAGAAAAAGTTACACAAGTGTGTTTGCCTTTCCTAATTGTAAAAGACCAGACTCAAAGCTTTTTTCTTCATGTCGGTGAGCTTACTTTTCCTGGTTCGGTTGACTTCAGCTCAAACAATCACTTGATCTTTTGTTCCACACTTCATCTTTCAGTGGCTGTGATTGCTCTTAATTACTGTGACACTGAAGAACCACGGGCTAAAAATATATTAAGTAACAGAACTGAAGGTTTTGCTCCTTGCAATAAGAGAATGTGGTAGAATTATCCCACAGCTTGTGAAGAAATTGGTTAACTATTTCTTAAGCTCTTGTAATAATCTTCCCCTATACTTTTATGGCTATTGTTGCCTGCTGGAAAAATTAGCTTAATGCTGAGTAAGGGGAATTGTGGATAAGTGTTTGTAATTTGGCTTTGGACTGACATAGTGTGGTTGCACTCAGAGAATTTGAAGTCTTTGCACTGGCAGCAGTACTCAAATCTGGGAATATAGGATTCGCATTGGAAAAGAGTAGATTTTTATAATGATTTAAATGAACAATTTGAGCTAGAGAGTGGATTAACAGAGCCAACTAAACCCTTCACCCTGACAAAGAACTGGCGGGAGGACTATAGAAACACATCCAAAATTTTACCAACATGAATGCAGAGTACTAGGTCAGTGAGAAGCATTTCTGTATTTTAATGGCTCTCTTAGAAATCAATTCAATTTAAAACAAAAGTTGTTTTACAAATATGTGGAGAATGCAGAAGGCTGGAGAGGGAGCAAGTGGCCTGCATCCTCCATCTGCTCCATCCTCCCTCTCCTCTTGCACTAGAGACTGCTACTGCAAGTCCCCCTTCTGGGCAGACACAGAGGCAAAAGCAGGCAGTGCCCCAAACCCAAGTGTCCCAAATGTCTCCCATTCTGCAGGGGCATGGGTGCACCCCCAGACCCCAAACCCTGTATTTCATATGTGCCAGAGCTCCTGAGGCCCAAAGCCAAGCAGCAGGAAACTCTAGCCCAGGGGTCTTGGGGAAGCTGAGACACAAAAACCTGTGCTTCTACATCAGAAATGAGGATACAGAACAAGAGATTAAGTATCCCAGGATGAGCAGCAGTCTTCACTGACAAGAGGTGGACACGTTGAGAATTGCTCATCTCTGAGAGGAAATGGAGCAGGGTGACACAAGAGAAACATCCACTGGACAAATAAAGCTGCAAAGGCAGATTAGTAGCACCTGTTCTTGAAGGATTTCAGAAGAGGCAGCAAAGCAAAGGGACTTTTTCTTTAGCAAAATTTCTAATTAAACCCTGACAGCTCACCTACTGCAGGACATGTGAAGGAAAAACAGGATCTTAAATTGATCTGGAGAAGGGTCCAACGTTTACATGAGTGACAAGGCATGCAATCATTGTTGAGGGTACAGCCTCTTGCTTCACAAACCTGTGTGAATCTGTAATGGGAGAGTAAAACATCCCATTCTGGATGTTTGATTCTCAAACACTGGATACCACAATACTGCAAGCAAGATACTGGAGCAAGCTGGTTGCTTGACTTCCAATATTACAACATCCCTCTTCAAGAAATGGGAAAATATAATGTTTGTAGTAAAAGGTATAGAAATAGGCCCAAAGTTTAACCCTGCCTAAAAATTTTACACCACTGGTTTCTCAAGTCCAAACTGTGAAACACTGCTTGCCATCTGCCTGCAAGAACTGCCTGTCTGCCACTGGCATGCATGGATACGTGCCATGCTGCAGCAGTGTTCTCCCATTCTCAACACTAAGAGGTGCTCCTTCAGGGCACTTGCACTAGGGAGCTGCAGTGATCCTCAGACCCTCCCAGCCCTTCAGTGTGGGGATTCTCTGCCAGCCTACACGTTAACTGCTTCCCGAGGCAATTTTCCAAGCTGTGCAAAACCTGTAACAACTAACCACGGAACTAACTGGCTGACAGCAAAAGCACATCTTGAGCAGTAAGAATCCCAAATTACAGGGGGAAAAAAGCACTTTAATTGTGGTTTGCACACAGCTATTTTGTCTCACCCTCAAGTTGCTGGAGAAAAGAGCCAGAGAGGTGGAAAAAATGGTTCCAAACCCAAAAATTAGGGCTGCTGGCAGGAGTAACTGAGGCAGACAAGTCTAAACTGCTTCTGGTGGAGGACCTTTCTGACAAGCCCTGGATATCCCTACCCAAAAGCTGAACCATGTGTAGGGCAATGGCTACAGCTCATATAGGCAAACTGGCAGTGCTGCCAGTCCAGGTTTACCCCCTGGATACAGAGATCTGAGAAAAAACAATCACACTAAGTCATGAAGATCAAAGGGCTGGAGCACCTCTCCTGTGGAGACAGGCTGAGAGAGCTGGGGTTGTTCAGCCTGGAGAAGGCTCTAGCAAGACCATACAGAAGCCTTCCAGTACCTAAAGGGTGCTGTAAGAGAGCTGGAGAAGGACTTTTTACAAGGGTATGTAGTGACCAGACAAGGGGCAATGGCTTTAAACTGTAAGAGGGAGGGCTTAGAGTGGTTATTAGGAATAAATTCTTTACTGTGAGGGTGGTGAGGCACTGGAACAGGTTTCCCAGAACAGCTGTGAATGCCCCATCCCTGGCAGTGTTCCCAGACAGGCTGGATAAGGCTTTGAGCAACCTGGTCTAGTGGGAGGTGTCCCTGCCCATGGCAGGGGAGGTTGGGACTAGATGATCTTAAAGGTCCGTTCCAACCCCTTAACATTCTATGATTCTAATTAACAGTGGGTCTGTCTATCCAGAACACATACCTAAAAATAGCATGAATAAGTGACATGTTTATAAAATTTGGATTTATTAATTGTTCTTTATTACAAGATAAATTCTTCTCAAATAACAGAAGGATTTGATGGTGTTCAGTTTGTAATATATTAGATTCAAAATTACATATTTTTAAAAATACTCTCTGTATACAAGAAAAAATCCCAACAGAGTTTACAAAGCCACTGTATTTCACATATATAGGATCTGAGGTTGTTTTGAATCATATAGGAAATTTGTCTTTACAAGTAAAACTACACAAATGGTTTACAGTTTTAATCACAAACCTCAATTTTTTTTTCTTTAAATAGATTCTTAAAATAGATGCATTATTTAAAACAAAATCGCTATGAAGAGGCACATGGTGTTTAGTGGATGACATTAATTCCGTAACCCAAACAAGGAGACTAATCCACTAAGTTGCTAAATTATTTTTTTGCACTATTTACATACTTTACTGAAGTATTTTGCTAAATTATTTTTTTGCACTATTTACATACTTTACTGAAGTATTTTCATCCCAGAGCCTCAGCAAGCATCTTAGAATATTAATGAGGGAAGCCTGGCAGCACTCCAGAGTCAGCAAGTAAGAAAGTAACATCAGTCCCACTTTATCAACAGGGAAACTGAGGCACCAGGTGTATTCAGATCCAGCAACTGCGGAAAGAAAAATCCTGAATCTTAATTCTGTTAGCCGGGTCTTGACAGAGAGACTGTTCTTCCTCCGTGTTAGACGGCTGGTGACCGTGCTGGGCACTGTTTGAAACCTGGGCAGTTGCTTTTTTTCATGTTTAGATTGCTGCAAAATAGGTGACATCTATCCAGCTATAGCGTCATCACGAACACCTTTACTAAAAGAAAAGCCATTAATGGTTTTTCTTTTCAGATCAAAAACCAGCAACAGCAAAATGTGCATCTTCAATCCCTCCAAAGCCTTTGGAAGGCTGTCTTGTTCTACCCAAAATACTGCAGTTGTTCCCTCAATATGCACAGTAACAAATACTGAAAAACAATAACTCTGAAAGACAGAGTTGCACTATTTATTATTAAAAAAAAAGAAGTTAAATGTTTGGGCATCGTGAACATTCCTTGGTCAATCAAGTATTTGAAAGTAGTTAGCTGAGAGATTCTCAGCCGGGACGTGACCTTTAGAAAACAAAGTGTTTCACATGGTCCATAATCCCAAGGATTTTACTTCCTATGACAGCAAAATATCATACCACATCAATAAGGGTCACTTGAAAAGACCTTTAAAAATAACTTGTCAGTGACGTTTGCTGAACTAAAGGAAATAAAAACTTGTTGCAGATCTGAGATGACATGAATTCACAAGTAAAGAAAAACCTAAAAAGCCAGGACTTGAACTTGGGATAGAAGCATCCAGCTTAAATCCAGCAATTTTTAAGGCCATTATGGAGTGTGCATAATTTACTCACAGGCATCTCACTGTTTATATTTTGGCAAATACAACAGCTTAATGCGGGAATCAGAAGTCATGGACTGTTGCTGTCTCACAGCAGCAGGCAGCAGGGGACAGGACAGCTGGGAGCACAGGTGGCCCAGCACCCTGGGGCACAACGTAACCGCTGTTGTCCACGGTGTCCAATGAGATGCTGGCTGGCACCAGTTGTCTGGAAAGGTGTCTGACCCCAGAAGCAGCATTCCCAACTCAGCACTGAAAAAAGGCTTTATACCTGCTACAGCATCATAAAATAAGCAAATAGGGCCTCACTTTCTTTAGGGAGGTAGATGGGCATCAATGTGCTGCTTCTGTGGTTACTGGGGGGCCCTCTGTCCTGGCATCTGGGCTGGCTGATAAACTGGTCCAATCAGTTTGTCCTTGTGGACCTGACCCAAAAGTGCAAACCTCCCTCTGCAGCACAATCACGAATACAGCACAGTGATTTAGGCAGCTTTTCTTGTTTTCAGCCTCAAAACACTTCTGGAATCTCCCTCATTTCTTTTCCTTGATTATTGCTGGTACCTACCAGTGACTCTGAACAGACAGCTTCCTTGCTGGCCAAGGAAAGACTGCACTACAGTTTTATTTAGTAATATGTCCCAGAAGTGGTGCTGACTCTGGAAGCTTTTGGGAACTTCCCTCCTGTGTTTTGACAGTGCTCAACTACATCCTCAGAGGCTTTCAATGGTACATCAGTCCTACTGCATTTAGGAGCTTCCAAAAACCTGGGGTATCTGAGTTTGGGTGTGCACTCAGACTGCAGAAAAGCCTCAAATACCAATGGGCAAAGCAGCACCAGTTTGAACACAAACAGGGATCCCCTGGTAAAGGAGCTTGGTCATCACCCACACGTACTCTGGGGAAACACCTCACTTCCCTGGCCCAAAGCAGTCTCTGTGGGAATGCCAAACCTGCCAGGACCTCCTCTCTCACATGTCCCAGACATGTCATCTGTGTTCTGCAAGATTACACATTTCCCTTGTACCACCTGACAGAGAAGGACATACAGGCTAAACATATAAACAGTTTTTAAAAGAATGTAAATAAATATCCAGATGCAAAGCGCCTTAGGTTATCTACCACCATCTCCCATTTTCCCACAGCACATTCTGGTTCAGCCAAGGTAGGAGGCATTTGAATGCTACTCAAAAAAATTCAAGGCTGAAGCTTCAGGAGAGTTATCAGCACAGTCCCAGGCTGGTAAGTATAGAGTGCCATGTGTAAATACAGAAACACACACTTAAATTATATATATTAGTTTTATCTAGATTTATATATACATGTATAAATTAAATATACATATGTGTTTGTGCATGCAGACACACATGCATCAATGTCAATAGTCCCTCTGTTGAGAAACCTAATCCAAATCTCTGAAAGCATACACCAATTATTTGGATATTCTTAAGTATAAGCAATGTATTCTTATTGGAGTTTTCATAAATATGCATTAAAATGGTAGTCCATGGTAGTCATCCTTGTGGGAATAATAATATAGTTCCATGAGTTGCAAATTATAAATATAGGTTTTAAAAATTATTTGAAGAACAGGTATAGCCAGTGTAAGTAACTTCCAGGACAAACAGAAGGGATCAGAACAGAAAACCAGACTTGAGCATGTGGCTCCATAACAAAAGTAAGTGCACAGGACCTCTCCAGACTTCCCTGCTGCCCAGAAGGCCCTTTTAGAAGCTTTTTGTAATTGTGATGGGAGACAATTTGATAACAGACAGAAAAAGGTCATGTTGCAAAATCCAAGAAAACCTCTCAAAGTTGGGGACAGTGTGCTATATATCTCCTCCCTAAGAAATGAGGCAATCTTTTCAGTCCATCTACATGTTTTTCCTACTCATAGTTTCTACATATACTCTTAAAATGACTGTTTATAAAAATACATGATAAGCCAATACACATAATACCATGTTTTGTTTCAGTTAGATAGAAATCAAGAATGACACCACCGCATCTTTAACTAAAATAGAGTTTCCAACTACAAACATGAGGATGGGTGATGTGTCTTGAGGTATCAGTTACTATCCTATCTGTTCCGTAAAACACATTCCTATGGTAACATGATGAATTGCCTCATTCAGTACTGAGTACTACTCTCCCCAGATCAGGGCAGGTGTGTTAGCAGCAGTAGAAGGTTTGTATAAAAGAAGCCTAAGAAAATTCAGGGAAGAGGTGTCACTGGTGTAGAAGCAGCATATCCAGGCTTGCAAGAACCACAAAATTTAAGAAGAGTATGAACTTGCACTTATTTGTTACAACACACCTGTCTTATCAAGGTCTCTTTTCCCATCCATTACTTAGATCTTAGTCCTCTGCAGCTTCAAGTACCTTAGAGCTCCTCCTCAGAGTTGTCTTGGTTCAAACCATTAGCTTTCAGTGAACCAGACTGAGTAACAGTCTGATTATGAAAAACTCCTAGAGCCTGAACATCAACAGATAGCTCAACTTAGAACAGAAAAAAAACCCCAATGCCAGAACACACTGCAGAGGAGTTCCAAGATTCTAGCATGGACAATATCAGGAGTTCCTTAAAAAAGGCATTTGATTTTTCTTTTGTGCAAGCAGCATTGTACATGACAGAAGCTGTGCATTAACAATGAGATGCCCACTTCATGTGACATCATAAATGACTCTGCGTAGCCCAGTAACTTTGTCTGTAGACCAGTTCTCCAGAAAAATTCTAATCCCATTAAAATTCCTGAACATCAAAGTTACATTTTAGAGAATCATTAAGATTGGAAAAAACCTCCAAGATCATCGAGTCCAACTTTTGTCCAAACATCACCCTATCAAATAAACCACAGCACTAACTCCCATGTCCAGTAATTTCTTGAACGCTTCCAGGGATGGTGACTCCACCACCTCCCTGGGCAGCCAGTTCCAATATTGGACAACCCTTTTAATGAAGAAATTCTTCCCTATGTCCAACCTGAACCTCCCCTGGTGCAGCTTGCGGCTGTGTCCTCTCATCAGTGTGGGTGCCTGGGAGAAGAGACTGACCCTCACCTCATTACACTCTCCTTTCAGGTGGTTGTAGAGAGCAATAACGACCCCTGAGCATCCTTTTCTCCAGGCTAAACAACCCCAGCTCCCTCAGCTGCTCCTCACAGGACTTGTGCTCCAGACCCTTCACCAGCTTCACTGCCCTTCTCTGGACTCACTCCAGCCCCTCAGTGTCCTTCGTGTAGTGAGGGGCCCAGAACTGGACACAGCACTCGAGATGTGGCCTCACCAGTGCCAGGTACAGGGGGACAATCGCTGCCCCGGTCCTGCTGGCCACTCTATTGCTGATACAGGCCAGGATGCCATTGTCCTTCTTGGCCACCTGGGCACAGCTGGCTCATGTTCAGCTGCTGTTGACCAGCACCCCCAGATCCTTTTCCACTGGACAGCTTTCCAGCCACTCTGCCCCAGCCTGTGGCGCTGCCTGGGGTTGTTGTGACCCAAGGGCAGGACCCGGCACAGGGCCTTGTCAAACCTCATACAACTGGCCTTGGCCCATTGATCCAGCCTGTCCAGATCCCTCTGCAGAGCCTTCCTGCCCTCCTGCAGATCAACAGTCCCATGGAACTTGGCGTCATCTGTGAACTTACTGAGGGTGCACTTTGATCCCCTTGTCCATATAACAGATAAAGATATTAAAGAGGGTTGGCCCCAACACTAGGCCCTGGGGTGACCAGCCACCAGCTGGATGTAACTCCATTCACCACCCCCGTATGGACCCAGACATCCAGACAGGTTTGACGAAGAACAAATGAAGGCAAAATTTCACATATCCACACACCAGTGGTACAGAAAAATAACTGAAACCTCATGTCTTAAACTCAAAAACCTCCTGATGAAAGAAAACATGGTCCAGATGATAAAGTGCAATTATTATTCAAGTTGTGCTAAAAAGCTTTCCAATGCTTTTCCGAAGCTTTTCCAATTTTTCTTCTTGGTGATTTCATGCTGTAATTTTACTCCTTGGTGATTTCATTCAACTTTTAATTATGTTTTTTTGCTTCTGTCCCCATCAGTCCAGTACTGTTCAGTTTGCATTTCTGTGAGCCGTGAGAGAGTACGCTGAAAGGCAAAGATTTCCTCTTCTCCTGTAAACATGGAGAGTCCTTTGGCAGAATCCTACATCAATACACACAGACAGTACCACAGACCTGTGAGACAAATGGCTGTACTGAAGTGCATCCTGTCTAACTCCTAAGACTCAGTGCTTTACAGGCTTTGACAAAACAAGACAGAAGCATGGCACCAAAAAATTAAAACTAATATCCAAAAATTAAAGAAAATTGCCTATTTCAGCTAGGTAATCCTCTAAAGGAATACAGCAAAAAGAATAATTTGGTTTTAAAACAACACAATGACAGGTTAACCATCTATTTTCCCTTTTTTGTTGACTAATTGTACACTGATTTAACCAAATCATTTAAAAAGTCATTAGCAGTAACTGACCTATAGGGAGAAAGAAAAACAGAATAAGCAACATGCAAAGTAGTACTGTTTGTGAGGACTTGTGAGGCTGTTCTGTAGTCGAGCAAGAAGTAGAACAAACCATCTTTTATTTCTCTATTTTAAATGCAGGAGCTAAACTTAAATCAGCATTTTCCTATATGACTGAACAGATACAATGATTAATATTCAAAATTACCCTAAAACTTACACAAAATGGTTCTATATATTGTGACATTTTCTTTGACTATGAGTAAGTAGCACAACATGTAATTATCAGACTGACAGATAACACTGCAGGAAAAGCAGCAGATCATTAGTTAAATGTTTTCTTGATTCCTCCTCCTAAAATGCTGCTGCAATTATGAGACTAAACCCAATTTTGTTACAAAAGGGAGACGATGTTAAAATCATGTACCTGGCTCAAGTCCAAATCATCCATCAACACTCTGTTGTCCTGCAGTTCACCACTGTCATGTTCCATCAGGAACAAGCTTTGGAGAGGAGCTGCCGCAGAACAGATAATACGCACCTGAGAGGAGGAAAACAGGCAACAGTATCATCACTTGGGCTTTACAGGAACCTGACAAAATACATGATCTATGGAAAGCACACTTCAAATTAAAACCTCAGTGTTTTTTCCCCAGTGTTTTCCTTTCTCTTACTAGCACTGCTGTTACATATTTATTTACCTTAGTCAGATGGAATATTAAACTTAGAGGATCTTTTTCTCAGTAACAACTGATGTACCTTCTACTCAGAGAACAGGAGAACTGTGCTATCAAATACTCAGAATATCTGCTACACAGTCAATGGGTTCACCATAAAGTTTACTTTCTAAAATAACAGCTGTATAGTAACCAATGCTTACTTTGCACCCATAGTGAGAGTCCTCTCAGTGGGCAGATACACTACACTATTTAAAGAACACTTAAATTCCGAATTTCCCAGAAGGCTGAGTGAAGCCTTTCTTGCCTTCATCTGTGTTACTCCAGTAAAAGTTATTTGCTAGTAACAATAATGATGCTGTTTTCACATCTGCTGGGAGGAGATACAATGTGCAGTGAGAGATGGTATCTCCGGGGGGCTGCAATGAAGACAGACTGAAATAATACTACAGAAGGAGACTCTTGTTGAGAGCATGCAGGCAAGATGTTTGCATTGTGGACAAGCATCCACAAATATACTCAGGTATTTTTCCCAACTACTTTTGAAGGGAGTTTAACACTTGTGTTTTTCCTATGGAGGAAAGTGACTGCTTGCAATTCTTAATGACAAAACAAACGCAAGAGCAGACCATCCCCCTATTACTAACACATTAGTTTAATATTAGCATACTGTCTTAGCAAATGTCCATTTTCAAATCATAAAGCATAAAGAATCTGGCTGATTTGAATGACTCTGATTTGAATATGTCTGATTTGAATGAGACTACTCATACACTGAGTTAGTTCAATACCTCGCCGAGTGGGGCCTTTCCGATCAACAGCTAATGCCAGAACATTCTTGATAGGAACCAACCTCAACTGACATTTCCCAACTGCATAAATGTTTAAGTGTGTGCAAATATAATCACATACAAGATAGTTTTCATATCTTACATCACTTTTTAAAAAATCACCTTAAACAGGAACTCCCCTTTGTTTTAGTTACACTGATTTTGCTTCCATAATTGAAATATCTGTAAAGCCACATGATGTGCTGCATTTATCATTGTTATTCCATGAGCAATTCTGCAATCTAATATAAAGCCTACAGTGACTGTTTCCTTTAAACTTTCTGATGTAACTGTGCTGTTAACTCCCCTTTCCTGAAAAAGGCACTGATTCCTGACCAACTGCCCATACAGATTAAAATCTAAAAAACTTCAATTTACTCCAGCACAGTTGGCAGCACAATCTTTCATTATTAAAATAATGACATGGCTTCTGTTGTTTTCCTGGGTTAGGAAAGAACATTCCCATTCAAGAAAGGCAAATGAGCTCAGGCTTATATTTATGCTCATGCTTAATAGTCACAGAAAACAAAAAAAACCCCTGTTTATTTGCCTTTACTGCAATGGGACCATTTTTTTTGTGAGGCTGGAATGATGTTTCTTTGCAGTGCTAGTTCATTCTGCTTATGTTTTCCAAACCATTACTACAGAAACCCTTACTTCAAACCAATTGTAACAGTCAGTTTTAGGACTCCCGATATTATTCCTATACATACAGGAAAGGCTTGGTTCTCACCTTATGCTCATAAAAGTTATCAATAAGAGTAATGAAACGACGAGTTTGTGTCCTTTTTGCTATTGTAAGAAGTGGTATGTCACGAACAAACACTGTGTCAAAATGCTTTGATATTTCCAAATAGTCGCTGGCTCCAAGAGGCTGAAACAAAACAAACCATAAGAAATGGAAACCCATGATAGAATGACACATAAACACTGTATCTTGACACACTACAGTAACAGAGGAGAGCTGCAAAGTCCTGATCATATTCTTATTTTTATTCCATTGTATCTCACTTGAGGAATGCTCAATTGCCCATAGGGACATAGGTACATGTGAGTGTTCACACTGCTGCTGGCTTTACACAAACAATGAGAGTTAAAAATGTGGCTCTTCTGCACCCAGACAACATTATGACCTCTCTCTGACAACCTCAAACAAAATAATCACTATAAACCATAATCCATAGAAGACATGTGATTTCAATCTAAAGCATAAATAATTTGAATAGCTATTAGGATGCTTTCCAGCAGCAAGATTTTTAAATGCAAATTCATAGGCTAGTTACTAAATCCTAAGTAGACCTGCACCGGGTCTAACCCAGTTCACCTGGGACTAACCCAGACTGAATAAATATCTTACGTTTTAAGTACTGAAAGCAAGAGGAAACAGACAAAAATACAATTTTGCAGCAGTTCCTTTGTTCATAGTTTCTCCTGTAACAATGAAATAAAAATCTTCAAGAAGAACTCATTAGTTTCTCTTTCTGTATCTAAACCATCAACAGAAAATATGCACAAATAATAGTAGCTCATTCAAGTACATTCCTCTAAAATTACTTTTGCATTATATGGATGGTATTTTTTTCTGTAAGATCTATCCTATCAGTAGCACAGGCAGTACTTCATCATGAGCTATTGAAATTCGTACTCTTGAACTTGTTCCATCAGTTTTACTTGTGCAAATACTTCAGAATCTTGTCTGCAACTACTGCAGAGAGCAAGTTCAGCAGCATTTTGCATGGTCACAACTCCCTTCCCAGCTAATGAAATGTACCATGTGTTGTACCAACAGTTTAATACTGTTATAAAGCACTGCAATACTGCTATTATCTTAAATCCAGTAAATACAAAATATTTTCTGTAACTGAAATTGCTAGACGAATTTGTTGTAGGCCACGTGTAACTTCTTAACTAGAACTCTTCTGCAAGAAGTTATTTTAAGCAATTATTAATAGCTGCCCATGAACAGGACTTTGGGTTTTCTTTAGATGCTAGAATAAAAAAACCTGTAGAAATGGTCTCTACATAAGCACAGGAGAGAGAAGGCCTGATGGCATTCCAAAAATTCTTCTGAAAATTAATGGGAATAAGCTAGCCTTCCAGGCAGGTTTTAAAGCCCCTCGCTCTCTGCCAGCTCTCCCGCTTGCAGTCTCATGAATCACCCTGCTTTCCTATTCCCAAGCACACAACTTCCCTGTAGCATCTATGGAAAAGAATTATTACAAAAACTTTCAATTCTTTTGAGCAATGTTTAAGAGCAGTATATGCTATATTCTCCCCTCAGAGTTATATATACTGCTTATTTTCTCCCTCCATTTCAGTCCCCTAATTACTACTATGGACTTATTCATCAGAAACCAAAAACTCATCATCGCGAGGGCCACCAGCAAAGCTTCATTCAACACCTCTGAAAAAACCAAAATCCCATCTGGATAAACCAGAGCAGCTGAACTCAAAATGTTCTGATGAAGTAAAGCAGGAAAAGATTCAAGAAAGCAAATGGAACTGATTGATGGAAACAACACAGAGCTAACTCACTGGACACCTTGCCACCAGATGCAAGTGATACATCTGGACAGCCGGAGTATCACGTGCAAAAGAAAACAATGGTAGTACAACCAGGATGCTGCTGGAGATGTTAAGATTAGTGATAAGCAAAAAGTTTAGGTACGGGTAATTTTATTTCATACTTAGGACTGAAGTACTGTTAAACACAGAGGATATCAAGTATGCCTCTGTGATGAGTACCTGCAAGGGAGAACAGCAGACATCTCACTGTACATGAGAAAGGTAAGAATTTCTCATGTCTCCCCTTAGGTAAGAAATTACAGACATCACTGCTATGCTGATTCATTCTTTTATCACATGAAGAGCCCAAGCCGTCTTCTGCCAAAACCCAAAACCCTGAGGAATTATTCTGCCCTGCCCCAATGTGACACACTTTCTCACACAAACCATACCAATACACCCTCCTCATCTCAAAGTATCAAATATTAAAAGCCGATTCCTAAAAGAAATACATATATAAGTAAACATTAAAGCGTCCAAACTTTTGCAAAGTGGGCAAACTGAAGTGCCCAACTAATGAGCTATACAGCTAAGAATTTGGTGGGTACCTTGGTGGATATCCAAACAGGAGAATGAAAAACCTGGGCAGTCAGAGGGAAGAAACAGGTGGAAGACAAAAATAAGGCTAATGCATTTCAAATGGGAAGAATGGAAGATGTAATACTTATATTGCTTTTCATACAGACATAAAATCATGGTTCATAGAAGGTTACAATATGCATCTTTATCACAGTCAAACAGGAATTCAACCTACTTCAGCAGTGCAAAAAGCAAGCAATTCAAGAATTCCTCTTATTAAGGGCATAAAAGGCAGATCATTTCAAGCTTTAACAAGAACTGCTGAAACATCTATGCCAACACTAAGTGATAGTATTCTGTAAACGTTGGCAGAAACGTGCCTTTGGAAACTCCAAAATCTTACACTCAAAGATCTGAGCCTAGCAGCATATGAGTACTTTAATAGAGTAAATTTGGTACCTCCCTGACAAGACTCAGGTCTGGTGAGACCCAACTGGAATGCCGAGTCAGCCATTCTTCTGTTACATATGGCTTAGCTGATACCAGCCATAGACCCTTATATAGGAGTTCTCAAACTCCCTGCTTTTGGAGTTTAGAGACAGTCCTGGAGATGAAAGACAAAGCTTTTAATCTTGTTCCCAACATGACTTACTCTCGTCTTGGGAAGTCCTCTAATTTCCTTCTGCCTTACTCAGTGTAAAAAGAAGGAACCACCAGCAAATTTGCAAATGCTCTGGTGACAGATTACAGGCCTTTTTTGTATACCTCTAACCTTGCTATTGGTCCAGTTTCCATGCTGCCTGTAATTGCTTCAAAGCTGGTCTAACCCACCAGCTAACTCAAAATGCTCCAAACATAGGAGACCACGATGCAGGGGTATCCTGACAGCTTCTCAACGCACATTCTTACTGGCCTGCTGCCCCCTAAACCTGGCACGAGGCTGGCGCAAGCACCCACACACCACCTCTGCCACACAGGAACACTGACGGGGAAATGTGTTCAAGGCCAGATTGCGCCATTGCTAGAGGCTCTGGCTCTACAGTTCATATACAGAAGCTCCACCAAGGAGCAAACTTCTGCTGTTCCAGCAGCCCATGGTCCTCCCCTCACCTTCACAGTACTGCCTTACTGCCTTCAGGCCCTTTTTCCCTCACCCTGCAGCAAGCAATGGCTGGGTCCTGACTCCTAACAACACCAGCTCAGATAGGTAACAAGACTAGAGGCACACAATTTTAGACACATAAGCACTGTCCTCTGTATAACCCTCCAGCACTGAAATTTATTTTCTGAATCTCAACCAGTCACAGAAAGTATTTTACTTTAGTTAGCAGCATACATGAAGGTATTTCTTTCTCTGAAGTTGCTAATGAAGCCACAAATCCTCCTAATATTGATACATATATATGTAATCCTCTTACTAAAAGTTTAGCCTGATTAATCTCATCCTCTGAATAACATTCTAAAAATAAATTAATTTGGCGTGTATTTCTGGTACTGTCTGATCTCTTTTGTTTCATCAATTATTGATCAAAACTCAACTGCAGAACAGTAAGACATTTATGTAACGACTGTCACTTGCCATTTGTTACTAGTTCTTTCACATGCTATAATATTATTTTCAAAAACTCAAAACATTAACAGAAAAGAAACTTTCTTATGGTATTATTATTCCTGCATGTGTATATACTGTAAAACTGTTGTGGATTTTTGTCATTAGCTCTGATGCCAAGAGTCAGTATTTTATAGGCATCATACTAATGCAAAACACATTAGCACTAACATGGGCTACACTCCTGACAAAGTGTTTACTCCACTTCAGCCTGCTTGACTGAGTTCTCACCTTCATTTGTTTTTGTTTCTCTGTCTACTTAATGCATTTTTAGCTATCATCATCTCAGTTCAAGTAGGATGTTTATTATTTGGAGCTCTCTGTGGGCTGCTTTAAGAGTTAGTCATCTCCTGTTTCTATTATATAGTCCATTTAATTATAGTGTAAAGCATCTTTTTTTCTTTGTTGACTCATCAGTGGCCCAATATGTCACCTTTCAGAGATTGTCTGAAGAATACAGAATGTTTTACATATCATCGAAAAGGATATGTCATCTCAAGAGAATATATCTTTTTTGTTGATGTTGCAAGATATTCCAAGGCCAGTTGTGACCAATCCCAAAGACTCATGACTGACAGTCATACTATATTTTTGTGCACAACTATAATTTTGTGCAGACACTCTTAACACTCCAAAACTTCCTATAACCAGCATACAGTTGAAGACCAGATAATATTTACAACTTAATCATTAAGTATAAACAACAACAACAAAAAAGCTCTGTTGTTTCCAAACGAACGACACACTATCTCTAAGTGAGGCTCATAAAACAGTGCACTGAGATAATATGTCAAAATCATAACTCCAAGAAAGGAACAGGAAAACCCAAGGCATGATATATGATGCCACAGCATGCTGAAGTTTAAATAAAAATGGGAAGAGGTAGAGCATGGCTAACTCAGTTAAAAAATTTAAAGATACTGGTGGCAGTGCAAACCATAGAACCATAGAACAGTTTGGGTTGGAAGATACCTTAAACATCATCTAGTTCCAACCAGGAGAGCAAGAATCTAAGATCTCTAAACCCTGGAGTGGAAGATATTTTCTGGATCAAGCACAGCCCCTTGTTATCTCAAGTTATCTCACCACAGAATTCTGTTAAGAAGTAATTTTGCTTGTTCTTACAGAGGAAGTTTTTTTGTCACGTTTCTTGTAGTGGAAAGTTGTTTCAGATCTTTGCTCTTCTGCTTTAGAAGATGCTTGTAATTTCCAG
Organism: Gymnorhina tibicen; assembly: GCA_013399875.1. Lineage (NCBI taxonomy): Eukaryota > Metazoa > Chordata > Aves > Passeriformes > Artamidae > Gymnorhina > Gymnorhina tibicen. The sequence goes on along the minus strand of VXAZ01000289.1, from coordinate 291,714 downwards.
TTCTTTTATATATTCATGTATTTATTTAAACAATATGGTCAAAGCTGGATGTATACTGGAAGAATGCAAAAGGCATGTTTCTGCTCTAAAAGCTCTCACTGCTAAATTTTCAGTTCCAGCTCCTAAGTATAGCATTATCAATGAAATGGTCTCCAAAAATAGTTAAGGCTTAAATTTAAAAGTTAAGGCTTTTAAATTTATAGGTCTATTTAAATATTTACACTTACTCTTAAGATTTCGAAATAATCATCAACAAAGCTTTGAAAAAAAAGAAGTACATTCAAGAATTTAAGAAACAAAAATTAAAAAGGCAAATCCTTAAAACTACAATCAGCTTCAAAAATCTTGTATTCACTGGTCTATAAGTATAGGATCTAAACTCTCAGGGTTTATGCAGCTTTTACTGAAGGGAGAGCTCTCTAAAAATTAATCTCTGATACACATAAAATATAAAACAGAAAGGAGTTTATTACAATATTACTGTATTACAATATTTCCACCTGAAATAAGTTTCTTGAGTTTATTTTATAAAACATGCTTGACAATAAGATAAGGCAAACTTTTGGGGGAGGTAGAGAAACTGATTAAATCCTTAAAGCAAATGTAGATAATAAAAGACAGACTCTCAGTCTAGAGCTTAAACTGCAAAAGCTAATCTCTTAGGAATAAAACTAGTATCACAGACTAAGGAAAACTATGATTCTAAAAGGTTACCGAAAATAGTGCTTACCTGTGGTATGTTTATTTACACCCATACCTGACAATCCTTAAGATGACACCAAATTATACTGTGGATACATTCAGCAGCTTTTAATGAAGATAGTTCCCTCAAAATTATTCAGGATCATTAAACTGCAAATACAGCTGAGTTATGTCATCATGTAGGGCAGACATTCAGCTGACAAAAACAGACACTTGCATTTCTAAATCACTTGATGCATTTGAAAATGGTGAGTTTTTTCTTTACCTCTTTTTAAAGCTTAGTTACATCTTTCCTTTTGAAGTGCAAGCTATTCAAGTTAAGAATTACATCTTCCTCCTGGTCTGTACAGTGTGCCTGTTGCAATGGAACAACCTAACACAAACTGTTCACCACTTATTTGTTGTGCTAATCTACACAAAATTTCTATTTTGCCAATTTCAGAAACACTAAATAACTACAAGGAAAAGAAAATTCACAGTAGGATAGCTTTTTACAACATAAATACCGGTATTAAATTTATTTCCAGAGTTTTTATGCTATCATATGTTTGCTAATGGTTAGTATCACGTTAAGACACTACATTCATTGGTACTGGGCAGTGGGATGAAAGCCTACAGGACCCATGAACCAAAGCAACTGAACGTCTGTCAGGAGCAGGCTCCCACGCTTGAGCGGTCCGCAGCCGGCGTTCCCGGCAGAGGGCAGCAGCTGCTGCGCACAAGCCAGGGGAGCACCAAGAGCAGCTCTGGATCCCCCCACTCCCTGAGCTCCGTGGAAGATTACACAGCAGGCACACTGTTGTCTGCGTTATTTATACCAGATCAAAATGTCACAATTACCAGTTTTCAAGGAAAACTTTAAAAGGGAAGTGAAAAAAGGGGACTGGCAGAGGGTGATTTTTTCTAAGGTGCAATGAACACTGTTCTTCGTGTGTGAACGCACTAAAATGGGATAAGACTAATGTTTGCACAATTGTGTGCATATATATAGGGATTTTAAAACCAAGTTAATATATACATTTTATTTTAAAAGGTATCTGGTCATCTTTCATTCACACATTCAACTCAATTAACAAATTAACTAATTACGTTGTGCAAGAATCTAACACCACTGGTAGTGTTTTCCTCATTATATAGATGGAGAAACTGGAAGAAAGAAATTAAAGGCCCCAAAGAATAGGAGAAGTCAATGTTAGCATTAAAATTGGGGAACTGTATGTCCCTATACTGCCTGGTGCCTGTCCCAGCCTCCTGTGGTTACATTTTATGGGGCCTTAGAAAAGGTGGTACGATAAAAAACATTTTGATGAAAAGCAAGCAGAGTCCTCCTGGCTGATTACACTTGGAGAAGCACATTCACAGGGCTCCGTTCTAGTACTGGGTAACTGCTTCATGCCCGTGACAAAGACCACCATGTGCCACACTGCCACATAAACCCTGAGGTGTCAGGTCTGAAAAACTGCTTCTCCTTTGCTTTAAAGCAACCAAAATAGATCAGTATCATCTCATCCAGTTTTTTGTTGGTTTTCCACATGTTCACATAGCTAGTAAAGAAAAAAAGAAAAGTGTAGGAATTTGATATTAACTAAGTTAGCTAAAACTTGGGATTATCCTCAACTGGGAAACTATGATTTACAAATTGGTGCACACAACAGCTTGGCAAGTCAATTGCGTGTGATATCAGCACTGCATACAATACATTCTCTGTATTTTATTTTTATAAACGTTAATGGACAACCAGTAATTACCAATATCTGATGCATTATTTTAGACAGAAATAACTCTTTATATTCTTGACATGAAAAAGTTTGATGCTAACATATGAAACAAGAAATGAAATACTGTAATACCAGAAAGGTATCAACTCTAACTCCCAAGGTCTCCAGGTATTAATTAAAAGCAGCTATTATGAAAATTCTACTTAAGCTAGGAGATGTTACAAATAGTATCAGGTTACCAATTGCTGATTTGCTATTTTCTTCTATTATGTATTAGCTGACATCTCATGAAATCGTGTGATATCAAAGTGGAAAATGTTTCAATATTTCCCCTTAGAATTTTGATTTTATTTCAAAGGAAACATCAGCAAAATTGAAGAGGTTTTCCAGGCTGTTCATATGAAATACTTTATTACAAAAATCACTAAGTAATTATCTGAGAAATTTCAAACACATTTCCTTAATCCTACACCAACAAATGTAGATTTTTAGGTCTGGATATTTATCCCTTGGAATGTACTGTAACAGTTACCCAAGACCAGACTAGAAGACAGACTGCAGCAATGAAGTGAAAGCAGAGTCACTTGAGTGATAAGCTATTTTGCCAACACAACAAAAGCATCTATCCTTTCACATGTTGATTCTTGCAAAACTTATTGTTTTTTCTGGAACCCTTAAGGGTAATGCATATCCAAAGGAATCAATTAACCAAGTTTTGAGTACAATGTTGTCCACTCGTGCTGCAATGGTTACCGACACCCACATGAGCAGCAGTATACAGCAGTTTCAGAAAACTCAAAAAATACTACTGCAACTCCAAGATAATACTGTAAGTTGTAAGTACTTCCATGATGTGGACCAGGCACGTCAAATTCTGAAGAAAAGTTGCTTGGTATGAGGGAAATGTCCTATACACATCCTGTGAAACCCCTCCTCAAATCCAAAGAATTTATAAGCCATGGAAAAACTCATTCTGAACTCACTGCACAGATCAATCATAGACTGAGAAGCATTGCCTACTCCCAGAAGTATGAGGGGGATAAGAGCTGGTTATTCCCTCAAGATGGACTGGGCACATTCCCCTGCTGGCTGCTGAAGTTGGTCACTGTACGTGCAGGGGCAGTGAGAGCTGCCAACAGGCAGCAGGGACCTGGACTCCCTCACATCCCTAGTTTCAGACACTTTAAAACCAGGAAAGATCATGGGGTACTTCAAAATCCTGCATTTTAGAGATGGTTAAGCCTAAAAACTAGGACGTAGCTTAAACACAAAAACCTCCTCCTAAAATGGCATCCAGTTTTGATGCAATACACAATAAAAGGAGGCTCTCTGTCTGCTTAGATGTAAAAAAGGCAAAACAAAACAAACTCTCAAAAAAACCCCCAACTCTTTCCCCAGAATATAAGTTCTGATAAGAAATAAATTGCACACAGCATTTTTGTCTTTATTGCTCCTCCCCCCATACACACAGTACTCTGTATTTACAGCAAGTTTGCATTAGCATTTATGTTATATTCAAAACTCCTGGGGAAAAAAACTGTTATACTGGGCTTAGTATAAAAATGTGCTCATTAGAAATGCTACAAACAACAAACCTTCAGCAATATTTCTTTTTATAGGTTAGTTAACTACCTTAGCCATCCATTTAACAAATACTTTCTTAAGACTGCATGATGCCACTTTCCTAATAAGAACAGCATCTTCAAAACTCAACCCTTCCTATAAAGTCAGGGAGACCGGAGAATTAATTTCATTTCCATTCTTTAGTCATCCACTGTATGCAGCCAGAATCAGCTTCTCCATTACCCCTCCTAGACTAAAATCTGACCAACAGCCTGCAGTTCCACCCATCGTTATATGCATGTGTGAATTTTACATGTTTGTTTTTTAATACTGACACATAGAGCATTCTTCTAGTGACATGGAATTTCTCTTGCACTCCAACATATATCAAAAATAAAAAGCTAGTCAGAGATCTCAGCCTAGTTTTCCAGGACTCAAATGATACAAAATGTATTTGCAGGCTATTTTTAAGGTATGTTAACTATTTACAGACTGAAAATTATTTCACTATCCTTTAGTGAAACAAATATTTCACTCTGCTTCACCTAGAACACTTATTTTTTGCAAAACTTTTTCCTTTTTCCACATCATTATTAAAAGTTCATCCATCTCCAACTACGAATAAGCCAGTAACAGTCAGATTATATAAAACATCAAAACTCCAATTTTACTAAAGAAGTCTTTTATCTGAATGGAAATATTTGCCCATGATCTTTGTTTTTTAATTTTCTTGCACTTCATAACTAGTTGCCATTCATTCCATATTATTTGATTCTGTCTCAACAGTGACACAGGGAATACTTTTACTATCTTCCTCCTCAAAGAGTCCTTCTTGGGGTTTTTTGTGTTGCTCTTTTTGTTGTTGTTGTTGTTTACACTTCCCTTTCCAGTTAGTCATATTTCCCCTTTGCTTTTGAAAACTACTCTTCTTGAACACTCAAATATGCAACTTCACTGTTTGGAATAACTTTTGGTTTTATTAAATGTTAGAAAATTAAGATTGTTCCTACATAACACAAAATTCTAGATGAATTCATCACTGTAAGCTCTCACCAAATGACCTTGTACTGGATGTACTACATTTTATGCTAGAAAATTATCATTTGCAATTTTCTGGCTAATTACATTTCACCTTTTCCTGTGTTTCATCTACAGCATAACATACAACAGTGTATTTTCTTTATATGCTTTTTATAGCCAAGTGCTCAAGGAGCAATCCACCTCATGCTCCATTTGCAACAGATCCCTATGAGTACTATCCTTCTGGGTTTGTTAATTAGTAGACTGATATGTACTCAAGAACCTTGTATTAATTAACTTTAAGGCAGGTACCAGTGCCTTCAGTGTTGCACACTGTTCTCCACCTCTTTTAGCCACTCTGTCTTTAAGTAGGCTGTAAGCACCCATTTTGTATTATTATTTTATGAACTGTCCCACAAGGTTTCAATAATAGCAATTATCTCTCATTTTTCCCCATTAATGAGAATTTCCCATTTATCATGCTTGTCACCGCAAACCTTTTTTTCAATTCTGTTAGAAGTTTAATAAGCTCCTACAACACCAACTTTAAATTTCATTTATCTACCTGGAGGCTTTGCTTGAGCTGTCAATTAAGCTCCACCCTGGTTGCAACAGACTCCGGTAAGGAAGATTTCCTGCCCCATGTCCCTTTGCACAATCTGCCTTCCCATGGGATTTTGTCCCCATGTCCTGCACAAAGAATTCACTCCATGCAGATTCACTCCATGGAAATCCAAAAAATTCCCCTCCGGTATTTCTTTTGTCCATCTTGCTTTTCATGATGTCTTTTTCAGCTTTCTACTTCCCTTTTTTTAATAGTAGCACTTATGATGCCTGTCACTTACCTACCATTTGGCTTCACAAGAAGTAGCAAATACCTTGTTGCTATGTCCCCTACAGAATTCCACTTTATACCTCCACAAATCATTCCCACTATTAGCCAGCTTACTGGAATATATATAAATGACTTTATGCTTCCTGTCATGTTGAATGTCTCCTCATTTTGAGTTATGTTTTGCTATAAACCACCACTGCACTCTTCTGGATCCTCCCCATGTCTTCTGTGACACGAGTGGGAGCAATTTCCCACTCTGAATGTTTAAAAAAGACACTGCATGTTTAAGTTTTTCCATCAAAATTTAAAAGAATTCATGAAAAAAAGGAACATGGTTTCATGGCTTGACAGCTGAATTTTTCCTTTTTTGAATTGTGCCTTTTAGCAGATTTTAATGGCAGCAGGGCAGGCAAGGTCCTAAATGCAGCTCATACCAAGGGAAATTTTCTACCACTGCTATGAATCACTGCAAAAGTTTACAGTTGTGAAAAAAATCACAGTGGAGGCAACTCTGGCCATTCCTCCAAATTTAATGGACAATTCTGAAGGTCATGACTATACTTTTCTACCTATGAAGGGAGTACACTGATACCCCTTACCAACATGCTAATGTAATATTTATGAAGATACATCAGTGATCTGAAGAGAAAAATCAGCGATGACTTGAGGAAGTTGTCAAAAGAAAACCACTTACTGTCTGCCATGTTGTTTTAGTTTTAAGCATGTGATTGTGCTGTATGAGACTACCATAACACATCTGCAGAAGGCATCTGAACTGAGACCGCAAGGCTTCCTAAGGCCTGGGCGATCCATGTAAAACAATACTGTTAAACAATGATTAACATTTCATAAGGCTTCTCTTTACTTGCTCAGCTCCATTATGCCAAGACGATCTGAACCCCAAATAATTCTCATCCAGGATGTGAACCTTCAGGCCACTGGCATGAGCTAATCAGAGCACTTCTACTTAGAAGCAACTTACCATCCCATTTAAGTATGTAAGGCATTTACTGGACTAAAGAATTGTACTAGTATTTGCTGACAGCATACCTTCCCAATACTTTTAAGAGGCACAAGGCAGAAAAAGTCTCAAAACCTCTAGTGAAAAGCAAGCTATTCTACCCATGACACACCTCCACTCTTACAAATGGCATATTGCTTTTGTCTGAAACTGAGAATCAACAGTCTAAAACCTACAGTCTGAAACACAACCAGTGAAATTTTTGTCCAAATAGTTATCAGCTTGGTAGCTGCAAGGAAGTGAAAGCATAATGTTATCACCAAAAGACAGGTCACCATCCTGAATCAAAAGTTCTACTGGCCCAGTTTAGGGTTGTGATCATTTAATGATAACATCAGACATCAGTATAGAGATCACTGAAGTACAATGCAACTCCTGGGGAATTGTCTTCCAACCCACTGGAGGTCAAATACAAGGAGAACTTTTCAAGATTCACATCTCATGTGTTTAAGCAGAGAATGTGGCAGTATTTAGCAAAATCTGGCATATTTTGAGAAGGCCTGGGATTAAACATTCCTTGTACACACAGTTGAAACCAAAGCATGGAACAGCAGTGTTACTCTAGTGGTGCTGGGATCACTACTCCTTTGCTTGAGTATCAAACTGAAACCCCAGATTATAAAAGCAGCATTTGACTGCTATTTACATATAGATACGTTACCAGCAGTCATACACCGGCACTGATGTTAGGCCAGGCATATATTGTAGTAGGATTTTTGAAGACAATCTGTGATACGCCTAAGAGCAAATTTACTGTATCATTAAAAAGAAAATTAGTATGGTTCTTTTGATGAAGGGGTTTTTGTCCTATTAAATTAAAATATTTCTTTTAATCAAGTTTTTTTTTAAAGCCTTTTTAATTTAGTGCAACTTGGGAAAATAGCAAGTTTGTGTGGTTTGAATTTTTTTTTTTAACTGAAAAGTCTGAGCATTAACTGATCTAGATTGGACTGGGTACTCACTCTGTCGCACAGCTCTTCAAACGTGAAGTCTGCAATGGTTCCACACGCTTTATTCAGCCTCAGCTCTCTGCCTTGCACTTTTAGAATCCTTGGTCTAGTTACTATGGGAACATGAACAAAGACTCAATCTTCTCTGGATAATTACTATAAAATTCATCTCTTACAGATAGGAAATGCATAGCTTCATGAATAATAGCACATGATTCAACACATAAATTAGACAAAATGCTGATACAATGACTGCCACTTGAGTGTGGCATCAACCCATATACAGCAATGGAACTTATTAATTGGTCAGTGGAGATTGGGCATTGTGTTCTAAATGTATTCTCTTTCAAGAGAAATTAACTTACGTACAATCATTTTGTTTCTGAGCCAGCTCATCAAACAACTTATCCATGACAGCCTCCACATCAGCTTCACTTGTGCTACAGTGAAAAGAATAATAGAATATGAAATTAATAACACTTGAAGCCAACATCAAACAGCTGCCTGAGCCTGCTTAGCTTTTTGCCCATAAAAAAAAGAGAACAGGATGTTATGCTCTAAATACAAACATTACATTTAGAATACACTTAAAAGTAGAGAATATTAACTCTCAGGTAGATGATTCTGCCTTATTTGCATACACTGAAAGACTTCTGTGTTTTGAGCTGTTTCCAGTAATGAGGCAATACAGGCAGAGCAGATCCATTAACACTATGTGTACACAATGAGAAAAAAGGCTTCTGGCTCTATCTTGCATGCAAAATAAGAGCAAATAGACAAGGCAAGGCAAGGCAGTCAAGCACCTAAAGAAGTATCCTTTGAAATTTCTGAGAGGGGACTTTGTGAAATTAAATGTTGAAGCAGATTTTTCTATTTTTTGGGGGGTGGGGCGCTGTGTCAAGTCAACTGATTGTATTGATCAAACAATTTGCAAAATTAAACTGTGAAATTAAAAATACCAGTATGATCTCTGCATTAGCAGTTTTAGCAGTTTCCCAACCTCTGTTCCTAATACTGCTTGGGAAAAGATCAACCACAGATGGTGAAAATGCAAAATATCTGTGCTGATAGCTGAAGTAAAGCTTACATTCATCCTCTGGGCCACAAGAATTAAAAAATCAGTCCAATCAGAGAACTTCTTTTTAACAGTGAATAGGTTAGAGAGCCAACCTTTCCATGTTTTATTCTTAAAGATGAATAGATAGATAGACAGATATACAGATAGATAGATAAGATTTCTAGCTGAGAACAGTAAATTAATGTTATGGTAGACAACAAACTAGAACTAGGATATATAATGTTTCACTGAAGTTTGTGTAAACTCTTTTGGTGTGAAAAGTCTTATTTTATAGATCTTGATGCACTCAAGTCACACTGCTTCACACAGTTCTAGACATCCTCTTAACTGACAAATGAAGATCAGCTTGTTAAACAAATATTCTCCTGTTCATTAGGCCTTAAGCACCTTAAAAATGTTAACAGCGGAACTGAAGTAACTACTTTTTAGCTAAAGCTTAATGATAACAAACCTTGTAGATAAAAAGAATTTGGGAAAAAAATTTTTAAAACCCACAAATTTATAAAAGTGCCATTTCAAAGACTTTTAAAACCTTTTCTGACTAGAAGGTTACATAAAATTCTAGAAGTTTCTCTCAACATTGATACCGGTGTGATGCATTCCTCTGACAAAATGATAAATGAAAAAGAACAGGCAACACCAGAAAAAAAAAGGCCATAAAAGGGGGTAAAGAGTGTATGTGTGTATAAATATATATATATGTAGATCTATATCTATCTCAGAGAGTATGTGCATGTGCATGCATATCAGTAACAGAAATTTCAATGGAAAGGCTACCAGAAGAAATAGGTGAATATGATACTAAGCTGGATATTTGTACCTAATTGCCACAAAAGTTTGTTTTGAAAAAAGACACCTGAGACTGAGATTGATGAAGTTGCTTTGATCAGGCATCTTGTAATCGTGTTACACTGACTGCTCTCAGATGAGTACGAAACAGCTTTAAGTAACCCTCAGTTACATATTTTAAATGAAGACAAGACTACATAAAATATGACGCATCAAGAGGATTCTTAAAAAAATGTGACGATGATACTATAGCCATTAATAGAAGAACATATACGTGTTGGACATGAACATTTGCTTTGGGGGGCAAGACTGCTAATTAAATTTCAAAAATATGTAGCAAAATACTGTACGGTATCTAATTTTAAAACAAACCAAACAAAAGGAATCCCCACATACTAAGCTAGTTTTACAGGGTTGAAAGCTCTGATGAGCCAGTCTGAATAGAAGAATGAATGAGATTACCTCCGAAGAAGAAAGGACAAAGAAATAAATACCTAATTCCATTGGCAGCTATGGGGGTTTTTTAATAATTTTTACCCCCACTGCTTCCTAATGATTTACACATCAAGTTCTGAAGGCAACCAACATCCTTCCAGTAAGAGAACGTAAAACAGAATTATTGCCAATCTCTGCCATTCACTTGATCACAAGTTTTACAGCAGAACACAATGAATTATTTTGGCTGGGTACTACTCCTGGAACTTATTTGTATTGCTTCTCCTCTGAGAGCTGATGCCACAGGCACCACGTTTAGCCTATTACCTGCTAGAAACCACAAACATCCTTCTCCTTTCTTTGGAGTATGGACAGTGAGAAAAGAATACGGCAGGTGCTCTCCCCAAGTGTCCAACAGAGTCACAGAGCGCAGCAGGCACAGGAAGCAGCACCAAGGCAGGGAGAGCAGCAATCAGAACAAGGGCCACAATGAGCAATACACGGGTATCAGCTGTGGCTTCAAAAAGTACTTCTGAGCAGACATGGCAAAGCGCAGAGAAAGTGGAGCCAGGCAAAAATACAGAACAAGAGCTACTTTTCTCAAGTTCATACAGTCACAGTTTAAGGATACAAAACCTGCATTGGACCTGTTTTCCATTTATGAAATTCGGTCATTTCCTTTCAAAAGCAGGAAGTGTTACCAGTTGTAATTCTACCAAGTAGTAATCCCCCTTCCAGACAAACAGCTACAAAACCTAACTTCATTAAAAAGTAGCATGGAAATACTTGGTCTCAAACACCCGTCACAGAGATGAAAATACCCCACCTTTCTTAATGGAAACATGATTTTGAAATCAGTATTTTGAAGGTAAAACCGTTATAATTCTGATATTAAGCTATTGTAGTCTGCTTTGTTCAGGTTGTCACTAATTAAATAATATTACAAGAGAAAATACAAGACAGAAAAATGTCTGCCTTGCAAAAGTTTCCAAGTATTAAAAAGGATGTTGATATTAGGCAGATTTATGCTGCAACCATAAACACAACTGTGAATATATTTTAAAATATATTGATTTGCAAATATAAAGTGCTAAAGAAATTTTGTCATGATAAACAGAAACAATCTGTCAAAACAGAAGGGTGTTGGGTTTTTTAATCCACAGCATTGGAAACACCCAAAATTAAATGAATCCTTGTCATTGGACTTCTATAAATACTTAATTACTTAAATACAATAAGGATGTTCTTCTATTATAAGAGAATTGTGCAATCTCTTACAAGAGGATATTCATTACTTTCTAACCATCTGTCACTTCAGTTCTCCAAACACCACACCTCCCCAAAAAAATCTAATTAGTTTTTATTCAGTCACACATTATAAATGATGCTAGTGTGGATACTGAAAATGTAGTTTAATGAAGTTAATATCAAGGCATAATGGAAGGCGGTTTGCTGAACAAAATGGACCAGAAGGCAAAGAAAGGAAAAGTCACACCCTGCTAATTCTACTATGCATTTTTCATTTCCCATTGACTAGGAAATTATTGGTTAATAAGAAGGAAAGAGAGAGCAAATACAATATCATAGATAAACTTACAGGTAGTAAAGTTTTCCAGCAGCTGGAAGCACTCGCTTCCTGTAGTCTATTCCAGAATCAAGCTGGACCGTGCTGCAGTATTTCTACAGAGACAAAAAAAAAAAACCAAAAAAAGAATAGCTTTCCCCAAGCCATAGCTGTATTTACTATTGTCTGTGATACAGAGAAGACACACTGCTGAGATAAATCATCAGCATGAATATCATCTGCAAAACTGAAATTCAAGATCTAAAAGCTGAAGTCTCATTCGCAATTATTGAAGCAAAGAAATAAGCAGAAAATCATTCACATATTCAAAACAAAAAAGGCTATCACAAGTCCATCAACTAAAAAAATTAATATAGATTAGAAGCACACAGAATGAAATGAGGGTGGATATTACTCATTCTCTCTAGGCACTGCTTTGTTGCAAAAATAATTATTTCCCCATTAAAATATATATGTTTCAAATACAAAATTAGGAGCACTAGAAGTTTAACAGAACACAACCAAATTCTAGCAACAAGTGAAACTACTTCTATTTTATAAGCTAAAAATAATTTTATCTTTTCCTTCTACTAAGAATAGTAAAGATTTTATTGTACAAATATCAAATATATGAACCACACCAAGTTTTGCTGCAAAATGGAGAAGGGGGAATAAACAAAGCTCCATATCAAAAAGATTTTATTTAATTTTTCAATGCCCGAATGAATTCAGAAAAGGATCTTTTTTGTTCCCCTTTAAACAACTTGTAAGATTTTAAGTGTGATACAGATGTCCCTGAGTAGTTACAATAATTTCTTCTGTTAGAAAACTCAAACCTAGCTGTACTAAAGGGTACTTTTTTTGATTCAAGGCCTGAGGCTGAGAGCAGAATTCTCACTAGTATCAGTGGGATCACGATTTTACCCCCTTGGCAAAGGGAATAGCTCTGCTTATCTGTTATGACTACTTCCAACACACACAACTTCTGTGTGTTATATATAGCAAGAAGCAAAAGAAGCTATAGAAGAAAGGGAGGAAAAGTTTTCGTATTTTAGAAAATATAGCCCTATCAATAATTTAATTAAAGCAATAAAACTTTTTTTTAATGTAATTCAACACCACTAAAATTCTTCAGCTTGCTAGAATCCACTAAATCAGTCTGCTTCTTCAGTGCACTATGAACTATTAGTTTATCTTTAATATTCTTGTTAAGCGTTTCATATCCTGCATGTTCGAATTTTTCAAAGCCTCCTTGAGGCCATTCAAATAACAAAATTGGAAATGTCAAACCTCATTCACAGCAACTACATTGCAGGGAAAAAATTTAGAACTATCATCAGTGATTTAAGGAACAATGGCCCTTTTGAACAAATGCATTGCATAGGACACATAGATCACAAATATCTGCAGGAATTACTGTGATGACTCACTGCACTAATTTTTTGCCCTTGGCTATTAGCGAAGGCTCTATACCTACTTTAAACCTCCAACTTCCCTGCAAAGACATAGAGCTGAAGAAAAAGGTGAAAAAAATCATCCTGAAAGCACAGAATCCCAGGAAAATCCATGTATCTTTAATTCCAGTAAGTGAAAAAGCCATGCTAATCAAATCATTATCTTGGACTAAGGCTACTGCAAACACAATAGCATTGGTGCTACAATATTATTATAATCTATTCCCTTTCTTTTCGTGAGAGCTCACAAAGAAAGAGAATAACAGAGCAGAAGAAAAAAGTTCCAGAGGCATGTAATAATATGCACAAGGGAGGGAGGATGTTTAAGCTTTTCTTCAGCATCAGTCTGGCAGCCGAGGCTAGAAGGAAGATTACTGAAATTTCACAGCCAAACTAGTGCACTTAGCTTTTCTTTGCCAGCATCTTTCCACCTAACGGTTTATTCTTCCAAAGTAGTAGATTAGCTTAAATACTATTTTCTCTATGTTAGTAGGGGAAAAACCCCGCAGATTACTACTACAGCTTTGAGGACTATGAGATTACTTAGATTAACTTTAGATACTTGCATATATAGTAATGCTGTTAATCATTATGGTTTGTTTTATCCTGGAAACAAGAGATGGGCAATTTTACATGAATTCAGCCTCATCTCTTTGGCCTTCAAGTCAGATTTCTCAACTCTACTGCTCCCTCAGGGTGTTGTGTTGCACACTGTGGAAAGTGAACGCTGAATCACATATACTTGAGAGTATTCCATGGTTATGGTAGGGCTGAAAGAGAAAAATCACACCTGAACACTGTAGCTGGTGTAAATTTGTTCCCTGATATTTACTGTGGTGCAGGAGGCTCAGCTGCTAATGACAAGCAGGTGTCCTGTGCACTCAGATACAGACTTGTACTGGGCTATATTATGCAGGGCATTGCAGCTTGATGAAACAGAAGTGGGTGCCCAGTGCTACACTGTTTTAGTCCATTTGTATTCCACTTACAAACTTGTCACTCCTTAAATGCACCGCCAGCCTCTTATGACTCCACGATTTAACATTACACTGAATGAGTTTTGGAGGTAAGAACCATGGAACTGAAGATGTAAATATTACCTATACAGCTACAAAGAAGATACCTTTTTTTTTTTTTTTTTTTGTCTTCCTTCTCTTTTCTCTGTCTTTGAAGTAATTAGTATTATCACTATTCAGGAAAAAGCACTATCATTAGTGAGTCTAGTTAAAAAGAACTTGTGTGTTCAAAAAATTATTTATGGTTTTGGGTCCCTTTTAAGCTACAAACATTGCCTAACAGAGATATTTCTTTCCCTATAAACTTTGCTTGTATGTCTGTAATGATGTACTATTTTTTATTCTAATATGATATAACATGATATAGTTTATTTCAAAATAAACTATGTTAGATATGGGACCTTTCAGCCAGAAAGGCAGTAGCAGAATCCTGTTCAGAGATCTATAAAATACAGTTAATATAGTCCTAGTGATTTTTTTGCTTCCTTAGGAGGCGAAAGTCAAATATAAACAAAATGAAAAAACACAATTCTGATGTACAGCCATTTTCTGTAATACACAGTGTAAGCATAAAAGCAGGGGACAGATAACAGGAACCAAGAAATACTTGGTCCTTTTGAAAACATTTGGCATGTTACTCCTTGGATGTTCCTAATTAATTGAGAGGTTTGGCCTCTCCAGACTGATGGTCAGTTCAGGAAGGTAATCTGGCCATTTAGAGACCATATTCTAAATACAAATAAAAGAGCCACAGGAATTTCCTAGCCCTTCTAGACCACACCTAGACACAGGTTCAGGTGTCTATCCATGCTTGTTGCTAATTATTTTCACTGAGATACTTCAAAGCTCACCCACACCTATTGTGTTAAGACACTGTATGAATATACATAAAATGAATGGCTCCTGCCATTAAACTCAAATATCATAATCTGCATCACAATATGCTCTCAGAAAACAGTCCTTTAAGACATGATTCCTGCAGTTAGATTTATTAGCTTTGCAGGGTAGGAACAACCTTTCCTTATGTAAATATATGACGACTACAGATCCATAGGTGCTAATGGAAAATAACATAAAAAAACCCCAAACGCCCAACAGAAGTGGGCAATGTTATTTACACAAACTGAGCTCTGCATAGTAGAGGAGAAAAAAGGTGTGTGTGCAGCAGCAGCGAACTGAAGGGCAGTAGTAGGAGGATTGCTTGCACTGCCAGACAAAAACAGCACCATCTCTTCTCCGAATTAAGAATGTACTCTTGGAGATAGTTCTAAAGGGAGATGCAGCACATGGTCACCTTCGCTCAGTCAGAAAGATCACAGAGAAGTTATGTGCTGAGCAGAGATACAAAAGTTTTTCCTTTTGGGGTTTCCTTTGTTAACGAGGGTACCCACCATGGTTCTTTGTTTCTGCACACATAAACATTCACTTATCTGCTTCACAGGAAGGCAGAGGGAAAAATATTCATATTTATAAATAATTTTTTTAAGATAAATGCTTTAAATGTTAAAAAGACAGTGTATAATAAGAACATGTAACAAAAGAAAATAAAGCACACCAAAATAATGTAGATGTCCAAGCTAAACACTTACAATACTAGATTTACAAAAAGGAAAACCAGAGACATGATTGCATGGTATAGAAGAACAAATCCTGCTCACAAGTATAAGAATGAAATACTGAACATCAGAGAGGCTGCGTGTGTGAGTATCACCATGCATCTTGTCTGCCCTTCACAGGTATCAACAACATTATTCTCCTGCATCATGGTACTAAAAAATCAGTACTATAATTTAAAAATCCTGGACGTTCAGGGAGGGATGGAAAGATAGGCTTCTCTACTTTTTACCCTTCAGCTTCTTACAGCATGGGGAAAAACCCTACTAAGACTACATATAAAAGTTCTACTTTCTCCATCTTTGAACTACCTCATCCAGCACTGGACTGATTAAACCCTATGGATGTGACTGCATTCTCACACTCACTAATCACCATGGAATCCTAATCAACAGCCAAAGAACTAACTGGAGTGCTCAGGTCGTTAGCACTTAATTGTGAAACTCATAACTATAACAATTGGTTTCCATTTCTTAAGATGGCGTTTTAAATTTTCAAATTTCATTTTGGGCTAAACTTCTTTTGAAATAAATACTTAATATTGAAGCTGCAGTCAGTCTAGTGGAACCACCCACAGTTTCCAACAGATTTTCTATTCTACTGAGATATTTAAAGTCTGACTTACCCTATTCAATTCAAATGCATAAAATTAATTAGGCATACAATTTATTTTGAAGACATTTATGTATTTATGTATACAAAGAACAAATACAATTACAGAATTGAAAATGCAATTAGTAAGTTAAAAATGCAGCGTAAGCATGCACTCATTCCCACTGAGCAGCATAAAAACTTTATTCCAGAAGGAAAAAAAATCAATAAAGCCTCAAGGCTCAACTCAAGACACAACACCTAAAACAACCACCTTTCAACAGAATAGATAGAATTAGACTGTCAGTAGACCTACTCTAGAAAGTTAATAAATACAGACTAACAAATACATTTTTCTTCCAGTAAGCACCTCTGATATTCCTTTATTGCTTCAATCAAGAATGGTAGCTATTAAAATGTTTAACTGCTCAAGAAATTAAAGCGCACAACAGAATAGATTGCTATGAAGAAAAAAACTTCAGAAATTTCAAAAGGCAGTCCAAGTTAGCTGGATAACCTGCAAGTTCTCAAGACATGTGTCTCCCCTGTGTCACAAAAAGTCCTGAAATGCAATAGATGGCCTTGTGGTCCACCTTAAACACTGTACTAAGTATCATGTGCCCCTCTGAGCTCAAATATTGTGATCAGCTGGTAACACTTGATAATATAGGTGAGTAGATACTTCTTAACCTTATTGAAGATCACCATAAGTCAACGCAATTACCATTCTCTGCTCTGAATTTTAATGGCATTAAAACAAAAAACCAAGAAAACCAACATACAAATCATCCTATCAGACCACAAGAACAGACAAACTAATCACCACAGAACCCTAATCAACAGCCAAAGAACTAACTGGAGCACTCACATTAGCACTTAGCTGTCAAACCCACCCATCTGAGGACCTCCAGAGAAGGTGTAGGGGAAAAGAGATACAAGAGTGCTCCAATTTAGGAGGATCATCACCTTAATTCCCACACCTGCTGAGTTTCCACTGCCTTTCACACCTGGGTCAAATGGAAAATGAAGTGGCAGCACTGCATCTGCAGTATCAAATGCTCATTTTCCATATGAGCAAAGAAGAGTACAGTCCTATCCCCAAGCAGGCAAAGCTGCACAATTAATACTCTTGGCCTCTGAACAAGGACATTAGAACACCTACTATTAGTAACCACGCCTATCTAAGAAGTGCAACTTCCAGCCACTCTTTCTGAGGAAAAGGAATCATAATTTTCACATAGGTCTCATCCTCCTTTTCAAATGCATCCTCTGATTTGGTCTCCATTAACAATACACAGGATCAGTAATATTCCTTTCCTCCAGGAAATCAGAAAATAATTAGATTGTTCATTTGCAATCATTCTTCTCATGCATTTACATTCAGCCTAAGAGGGAAAAACTTCCACATCACACAGTATGTAGACATGTGATGAGAGTCACTAGCCAACAGAGAAAGAGTTCCTCAGGTAAACAAAGCTCACTAGACTTACCATTTTTATTTTTCATTATTTGACTCCATATAGTGTTAGATTATCAACTAGATTATTTTTTCTTTCTTAAAATTCTTCCTTCAGCAATTTCAAGAAAAGGTTTCTCCGTCCAAAGGATACCATTACAACTGGCATTTTCCATAACTGTGGTAGAACAAGAATCATCTTAAGGAAAAACGTAGTATGTAATGAAAAAATTATTGCTGACAGGCAAAGCACACCCACAGGTTTAAACTCTCAAAGTCACCAGCATGTGACAGTTACCAGAATGTGAAATTTTGGAATGTGAATCTGGTCCAGCTGGGACTCATGAGCTGGACAGGTCTGTCCACAACTTGCTGAGAGAAGTGTACAAGGGTAAGTGCAGTTTCCTCTCTGGTGCAGCTCTACAAGGAGATCAACCAGACTGTTAGTCGTAAGCATGCATGGTACAGGTGTGGGACCTTCAAAGGGCTGCTCCTTTTATCCTCTTGCCTTACTTGAAAACAAAAAGAAGCACAAACAAAAAAAAAGGAAATTAATCAAGTTTGTAACACTCCTAACTTTCTGCTACACTAATCCATGGGATTGAGGAGGAAGGACAAAGGGAATCACCAGGTATTTGGTCGTGGACAAAAACTTGGTCCAAGCATTGTTGGATGTACATGTAAGTTTTTGTCTCCTTGCTCAGATGTTGTTGAAACAGTAGATTTTAAAGAAAATGTCAATGAATCCTCATAAGCACTATACGTGACCTCTGGGGTAATTAGCAATCATTCAAAAGCAACAAGACTAAAGTGTTCTATTCTTTATTACTGTCAGCTCTTTTCTTGATCAGCATTTTAATAAAGATGGTTCATTGCTGAGACAGTTTCATGAATCAGTCATAATTACATTCTGACATGCAGTGAATAGTAAAGCAAAACTAAGTATCACTTCATCAACCTTTCTAACCTTTGTGCAAGTATTAACTGTAAATAATTTTTACACAATCTTACAACAGAAAATCTGCATATTTCTTAGCTTTGTACATACTCTACCCTAACTGAATTTCCTGTGACCTACACCTGAAAAAAACCCCCAACATTACAATCAGGAATAATTACTTATCTTGCATGGTATTCAGGTATTGCCTTTCACAGACCAAATTAACTTCAAGTAGAAAAGGCTATTTGCTCTACAAAACAGTGCAATGCTTTACAGGGTTAACTAAGGTTTTTTTACAGTCTTTTCCCCTGTATTCTTCTGCAATAATGAAATATGGGAAATTGTTACAATAGCCCCAGCTACTTTATGCTTATCCCAATTGCAAACACTGTAACAAAACTAAACAAAAAAACCCCAAAGAACCACATGAACAAATTTTGAGGAAAACTTTCTAAATGTCATCCAAGAATCCTGTATGGTATCAAGGAAAGTAATCACTCTCAAGTTGATTTGGGATAACAAGCATTTTACTTGTCAATTATTTTTCAGTGGACCTAGAGCACAAAGATCTGGGAAAAGAAAGACCGCCAAATATAACTTTTTCAATCAATCTTTTTCGTACACTTGTGACAAGAATATTTAAACTGAAGAGTTTAGCAGAGATAAATTGAGAGGCAAAATTCATTCAGTGGAAGTTGCACAAGTTTACATTACAGCCTTCAAAACTTTAACAACTAAGAAACCCCACTATTCTTGCCACCACAAGGAACATACGATCTATTGTACAACTTTTCAATAACTTATTTTAATGTCTAGCTACAAATCAGCTACCCCCTAAGAAGAGGAAAAATAGACAATTAACTTGTAAAATAATGGTGCATGAATAAAAAGAGAGACTCTTAAAATGTACTGTTCTGTGAATAGTATTTCAGATATTCAAACAAAAGTGAAAGAATTCAGGAGGTACAGATGCGGCTGTGCCGGCTCGGAGACAAGTAGCCTCTCCTTTTTCCAGTCAGGGAACAGAAGAATGGCAGAGTAAACTTCCATGCACTAAGAATTACACTGAACAGTGCTCCCCATTTCACATCACTTAGGAAAAAAATCTTCCTTGCAGAATAAGAATAAACACAAAAGAAAAAAAACCCACCTGCAAACCACAAATCACTGCATAACACCCAGTTTTGCTAAAGGACCAGTAATGACTGTAACTTTCAATCTCCTACTAAGCAAGCTGTAGCGTTCTGTGAAAAACAAATGCCAAGAGTTCACACTGAATTTATAACACGATATTTCGTAAGTTAAGGGTCAAATTCACCCCAATACATGTACTTCACTGGAATTATACCCTGGATGAAGTTATTTGTCTAGATTTCTTTTATGCTGTTGTTTTTCTTTTTAACATTTGATTTGTATTTCTTTTCCCACTATTAGCCTTTGCTCCTGCCAGAACTGTTGGCAGGCAGGAAAAAAAAAAAAAAGAAAGAAAAAAAAGTAGTCTTGATTTACGAAACTGAATTTCCCAGAATAATAATTAAAAAAAAGTGATTAAGATCTAAACAAAGGCTAAAGATGGCTTACACTTAGCTCTGATGAGGTCCACTACCTCATTACCCACAACTGAAAACTTCTGATGCATTTTGTTTCAAGGGAATCCAAAAGTCCTTGCTGTAAAGCAGGCTGGGGGGTGCAGGGTCCATTCACTCTTTCTGTATCACAACCATTATGTAAGAAGTATAAAACACTGCCTTTATGCTGCCAAACCACAATGACTCTTCTTACATCAAAGGGTTTTTGCCACTAGGGTTTTTTTTCTCTGAAATTTATTCAAGCCAAGGGCAGGGAGACAACAATTCATACACACTAATTACACCTAATTATCTATTCCTTTTTTTTCCCCTTTCCACCAGCTTCGGCCAGTGTTATTTGCTATCTGGGTTTCTCACAACCTCCCCTTGCCCTGTCCATCCAACTCAGCAGCAAAGTCTTTGAAGAAAACAGTTGTGGCTTCTTAGAATTTTAACAATATAAGGTTCAACTCAAATTAAATTATTCTATTATTAGTTTTGACACATTTATGTGTTAAATATGAAGGCCTCTTGGTTAATTTGGCAAATTCCTCACATCTCTTCACAACTAGAATTGCTGGTAACACCCTCTCTTGTAGGAGCTTCTCCTCATGCTTTCTTTTCATGATCTAAATGAAATGTTTATTGGATTAAAGTTCTTCTCTGCAGACCTCCACGGTGGCCTGTGACAAAGAGCTTAAAAGCTTTATTAATTGGCTCGGGCTTTTTAGGGGGAGGCAGGACCTCATTTCACATTACATCACAAGCAAACAGAACTGCCACGTGTAATTAGACTAATTTACCCTGATACAGCAGGAATCAACTATTCCATATCTATGATATGCTTTCATTTACTCATTTTAATCAAGGAGCAAACAAACCAAGCAAGAGCTCAGGAAATCCTAACCATTAAAGAAAGGGAAAAGGCAGGAAGCCTGGCACAGAGCTACAGTAGCAACTATTTCATCCTAAGATAAAGTTTTGATCTGCATCTAAATAAACTGTCTAGGAGAAAGTGTCTAAGACAGACATAAAAGATAAACAAACTGAGCAGTTCATCCCTTGAGAACACAATAAAGCAATAGGTACATTATAAAATATTGTAACAGTTATGTGCTCTGAACTACAGAATTCAAATAACCCTTGTGTTTAAATTTAACACACACACACAGGCTTAGAAGGCTGAATGCAGAAGGGATTGGTAGCTTCTAATCTGACACCTTGCTTTCTATATACAACATTTTATTACTTGATAGTCTCACAAATTTATCAGACTAAAATTACCCAGAAATTATACTGATGTTCAAAAATACTTGCAGCACAAAATACTTGCAATCATGCTGTATTTCCTATTTTTATTTTTTCTATGTTTAATTAGGTACACTTCACAAAAGATGAGTACTTCTATTACTTGCACAGAGAGAGAACAAGAACAAATGCTCCTTCTACTTAGGAGTTTGCTTGGTTACATACTAAGAAGGGAAACAAAAGGCCCAACATCTTCAGTAATGAAAAAGTCAATTGATAGGCGAAGCCATCACAATATCAAAGGCCTAATCCCTGCAATTCTGACTCAGGTGACAGTTCACAGGGGTCAGAGTGGCTGACACTGACCTCAAAAGCAGGTTTTAACTATTCAACATACTGAAAGCTGCTGGGCTATCACACCATTAGACTGGAACAAACTGACAAATCAATTTCATCAAGGAGATGACTTTTTTGGGAGAGGGGGGAGGAGAGAGGCAGATCCGCCACTCAACAAATCCCTGCATTTCTCACACAGGTGGTTGGACAAAAGCTGACTGCACCATCAAAGACATTTTATATCTACCAAATGCCTTTGTACAAAACTAACTCCCACAATTTCCTTAGGGGCAGCTCTGAATGTTTTTTAAACAAGTATTTTTCACATTCTCAAACTAAGCTATTGAAAAGTGAAAATGCTTTTAAATTCCTCAATTTCTTGCTTTGTAGAAAAGGGTATATTTTAATTAAAACCACAGTCAGCAACATTCTAAATAAATAATCATTAACCGATTTTAAGAAAGACAGGGCAATACAGCATATAAATAATGTGTTGTTTTCTATTTGAGAGGAGTGTACAATGCTTACTGTTAAAAGTCATTTTAACCAAACAGTTTTAAAATAAATAATTATTTGGTCCCTAATAGTAGAAGAAAAAAAAAGAAGGGAAGAAAAGATGCTGAAAGTAATTTCATGTCCTACTGACAATAGATTTCTGGTTGATTCCTACTCTTTTCTCAAAGTGAAATGCAGGTAGCCAAAGCCAAATTTTTTTTTCTAAAATTGTGCCTTTTAAAGCTATACTCAGACTATGAAAGGCCTTAAAATGCTTTGACTTTCAGTTAAAAGTTACTGTAGTGCAAGTCTATTGCATGAAGAAAACCTGACGAAATGCAGAAGTTACACACTTGGTATTTCAACACAGCTCGACATTTTGAAGCGTCATGCTACACTTCCAGAAAACCTTTGGAATCTCAAGAACTGCTCACTCAAGTTACAGACTCTACACAACAAATTATTTGAGGAGCTTTCCTTCCTGATTTTCCAGAGAATGAAACATTGAACTAGCCACTGAATTAGAGTTAGGATTCCAGAACAGCTAAGGATTGATGCAAATGTCATTTGCAAATGTTCATTAAATGTCTGCAAATGTTCATTAAATGTCTGCAAAAATGTGTTGCCAAAATTACTGGCAAAACAGTAAATTAAAGCATGCTTTCTCTTTTTTTTTTTTTTTCCCCAAGAGCCTCACATAATATCTTACATCAAGTTTTTAAAGATTAGTGCAACGTTGATCTGCTGGAGGGCAGGAAGGCTCTGCAGAGGGATCTGGACAGGCTGGATCAATGGGCCGAGGCCAGTTGTATGAGGTTCGACAAGGCCAAGTGCTGAGTCCTGCCCTTGGGTCACAACAACCCCAGGCAGTGCCACAGGCTCGGGCAGAGTGGCTGGAAAGCTCCAGCGAAAAAGGACCTGGGATTAAAATTTCTTCACCAAAACGGTTTGTCAAGCATTGGAACACACCGCCCAAGGAAGTGACTAAGACACCATCCCCGGAGGAAAGATGTGCAGATGTGGCACTTGGGGACATGATTCACTGGTGGACTTGGCAGCGGTGGGTTAATGGTTGGACTTAGGTTAATGGTTGGACTCAACAGTCTTCAAGGTCTTTTCCAGTCTTAACAATTCCGTGATTCCAAGACACATAGCTTTATTTGTAAATCAGCATTAAAACATTTGGGAACTTTGTATATTTCTTTTAGGTTGAGAGCAATAATTTTTGGAGTATTTCTGCTCTAAGTATTTGAACAAAGTAACTGTGAGCAATGAATGTTTTTCTCAAGAACTGTCTTTAAAAAAAAAAATCACATAGGAGTTCCACACACTTTAAAATGCTCAGTAAGCGATCCTGCGAGTTTAAAAGCTCAATCAGAAGGGACTGAATCTAATTACAATTATAGAATTAGAAGATTTTTGTTCCTAATACTTCTTATCTCTGTAAAGCTCTATCTTTGTAAAATTTCATGGATTGAAGAAGCACTCATCTGTTGCAGAAATGAAACCCTTTCACAAGGAATACTGTGTCCCAAAGAATTACAGCCACAAAGACAAACTGATCAATTCAGAGTTTTCCCCTGTATATAAAAACTACCCCTTTGAATTACAGGATTAAAGAATCACTGAAAAAATACATCTCAAATTACTTAATATTTCAAAAGAAGAGAACACTGGAATAAGATCAGAATTGAACAGGGAACACCCACAGGGCAGAAAAAACTGCCAGTGGTGTTACTGACCTACCCAACAACACAAACCCGGGGCTTTTATGTGGCCACCAGCTGTAGGACCTGAAGCTTTCAGGGGACTCTAAAATTTGGAACTTCTCAGTTGCAACCTCACACAACAATCACTTGTCCCCAATAATCTACCACCTAGAAAGACAATATGGACAAACTTTGGAAGATAACTGTATCTTCCCTAGAGTGCTATTTCACCCTTTTGCTTATTCCACAGAAACTGGTTTGCAGTTACCTTTGTAAGAAATAGAAACTCACAGATACTGGAATTACACAGACTGAAGAAAATAAAAACAAAATTGAGGATGAACATGGGTAACTCTAGGTCTAGGGAAGAAGCCATTACTTTCGATCATTTGAAAATAAGAAAAGGTATTTGTATAACAGTTATCCAGGTATCTAGAAACTGTGTTCCACTTAGGAGGAATGAAAAGAGCCTGAAACCTATATCAAGTGAAGCATCTCTTCACAGAAATATACTGCCAATACTTCCCATTCATTCCACTTTCCCAAGAACTTTTAGAGGAATTTGAAACTCCTGTGTTGAAATTGAACTACTTTTAGTGCTCAAGTCTTATTTTAAGATTTATGATCATAAAAGTTAATTACTGAAAAAAACAAACAAAACCAACCCACCTATTCACTCCCACTAAACCCCAAACAAAAGCCCTCTGGGAGGCTTTGAGCCCAGAGAAAACTAGGACAGGAGTTAGTCCCAGCTGTCAAAGCCAGCACCAGGGGACAGGTCAGATGAGACTGACATTACCACAGACATTCATGGCTTGGAGCGAGGGACAGGTTGAGAAGACAGTAAATCAAATGTTTTCAAGCAACCAATGCAGTGTTTTCCTTCGTATTTTCACACAGAATCCTAGAAGAAATCATACTTACATCTCCTAGTTACAGAATTATGCACAGCTGAGGCAGAAGCTACTTTATCCATTTACACTAATGCCATCACACAGATTCTACACACAGTGGGGAGGCCTATATCTGCATTTCTCAAGCCACCAAAGCCAGGGTATCAATGTAGTTCTAGCCACACCTTTGTAACGTAAAGGTCAATTGTTAAAATCTTACTCTAGAATACATTCCAATGTGCCGTTTAAATGCTGACTTCTGCTGTGTTAAATTAAAAATGTAGATTTTGACATTTTTAAATTAATAATTTTAATACCATGCCCTTACCCTTCCACTTTCCAACCACGGTCAGAGCAGCATTTTGTGGCTAAGCTTCCTCTGACCCACCTTTTGGTCATTATGTCTTTGGGAAAGAATAATGTTACATTGGTAATATTTATTGAAGTGACATTGAAGGCACATATATTTAGAGCAGTGTTAAAACACAAAGGTGCTGGGAAAAAAACCAAACAGGATACCCAGAATTTTAGAAAGGTCCTTGTGAATTATGTTAAAATTTGCTTCTCCCTTCATTCATTATGATGATACTATTCATCTACCTCTAGTCTGGGTTGTGCTACTTGTTTCTTTTTGCAGTACTCCATTCTCTAGACCAAGCCACATTTACCACTTCTCTCAGCGTTCCGTATGTTCCCTTCTAAAAAATTTTGATTACTTTCCCAGTCCTGATGAGGTGTTTTGATGCACAAACTACATTTCACATTTTTTAAATTCAGCTAGTTAAAAAGAGAAAAAACAAAACTGTAAAAAAACATACATGATAGGTATTCTTAAAGCCTGATGATCAGTGAAATGAAAGAGCCTTAGGTTTATCAGGGAGAAAACTAAGAGTCAACTAAGAAAGACATATAGAAAAGAATGTTTTGCCATGGTTGCTGCATTTCAAAAAGCAAATGCATACAAAACTACTTCTATTCTTGAAAATACTCCTATGATTGGGAGCCCTCATCCAATGCAGCCAGCTACAAAAAAAACCCTTTTCAAGAATCTGAAATGGAAATGGTTGTTCATTTATTTTTATGTTCCTTACTTTTCTAAAGCCATCCAGGTAAAAACCACTCTCACTGGTAACCTCCCTGACTTCATACATAGCCATTCTGAGATGCACAGGAGTGCCACAAGCATGTCAATGGCATATTAACTTTGAAACCTGGTAATTGTACAAATGTCAGCATTAGATGGGATTTTCAAAGGTGCTTAGGCAATTAAGCAATCTTTTGATTCCAAAAGGGCCCACTGAAAATGCACAGCACTGTCAGCTGCTTTACTGCTGAGCAGAAACATCCAATCAATGCATTGATTCAGCAGTTCCAAATCTCCTATCACAAAGCCAAACCTACCTAACTCTACCTTACAATTCTTTTATCCTAGATACCAATACAGTTAACATTATCCATGCATTTATTCTAGCAATACTTCTGTGAGGTAAGGAAATGCTGCTATTTCTATTTTACATGTCATGTCAATCCAGGCAGAGCAGGATACCACAGCTGTATGTTAGCCCTCAATAATATAATACAATTGTAGCTTGTGAATGAAAAATATCTACAACTTGTCCAGAACTTAAAAGTGTCATTTCAGCGTATGGTTTTTTTAACAGCAAAATAAGCACCAATTGTGTTATTCACAGAGGAAGGATCCTCTATTTTTTAATTTAAATGAAGCAATTATAGTTTTTGACCTGCCACAACACAACTTGCAGACTGCAGGAAGCTTGCTTCAGAGCTGCTGCTTGTTGAACATTATGTGAAGCCTCACAAACAGCCATTCAAAAAACTACTTAAGCACAAGAAAGACCCAGAAACAAGGTAATTGAGGGGTACAGAACAAACACTACTTTCCTTACATCAAAGAAACAGCAAGCTATTCTAGCATTATAAATGTAAGATATCCACAAGTACAACACAGTATAAATGTTAGAGAGACACATTGTTACACAGCACACATGCACCAGCAGGAAAGTCTTATCCAAACAAACACATTCTGCTGCCTTAGTCAAAAAGATAATCTTTTAGCATGCTAAAAATGTCCAGCTTTAAAAACGTGTTAATTCCAGAAGGAAAAAGTCCCTTCTTGCCTTACCTTCAATTAGTTTTGCTCTAAATAGTTAAAGCAGATACGTATAATCTGGAAACTTGCATCAAAGCAATCCTCTACAAATCTTCTACAAATTTATTAATAAATCAGGCAAAACTGAAAAGCATTGAACAAGTGGCTCTTCTTACCTTCAGCACAGCAATGAATGGTACAAAATTAGCCCTCTGAAGACCATTTTTATAGAGATCTGAAAGAAAGGAAATCAGTACCATTTTGCTACTTAGTCTTAATAACATCGGCTTGTCTTCTAGTCTAGAAAAAAAACAGTGTTGCTAGAGACAGAAGGAGGAACAAAAGGCAGAAAAGGAGAGCTAAAATCCATTTCTCTTCATTTACTGTATGAAAATTCAATACAATCTTAAGGAAGAACGGAACATCCTGAGGAAGTGTGAAAAAGGCAGGGAGCAAAAAATTACTTAGATCTCTAACGACATAAAACTAATTCTAGCAGAAGAAATTAGAGTAGCATCTGGTTTAAAGTAAGGCTATAAAAAAATATTTGTAATGCTGGGCATACATTGGTATAGACTGTAAGGCCAAACTATGCAACTGCTAAAGCCAAGTATCTGGCAGAGGGCAAAAACCCCACATAAACTAAAAATACAAAGTCAGTATCATTCTTGCTCAGTGCACTCTGGTACATTTTATCTTCTAGCAATTCTGCCAGGTACACCTCCTCTTCAAAAGCAAGAAAAAGGATCACCCCTAAGGTCAAAAAATTGAAAATTGAATTCATATGTAAACTTCAGCAAAGTTGCTAAAAATATAACTGAATAAAGAAAAAAAATAGTATGTTCTGTAACAAAATGCAGATCTGCATAATCAAACAAAATACAAATTAACAAAAACAAACTCCAAAGCAGCATTTTTTATCTGACGTATCTCTATATATTTATACAATATAAACTTTTCCTCTCTGGAAATTATCCAACTGCCCAACAAGTTCAGAACAGAATGACTTCTTTTTTGAAAACACAGTCACTTAAAACTGTACGATGAGCTGCTCTGTTTCATTAATATTCGGAAGCCTTATAAAAAGGCAGTATAGCACCTATAACTGGCAGAAGGAATGAATAAGAGAACACAAACAGTTGGCAGAGATATCACCAAAATTCCACACAAAGCACTTGGCAGGTTATGATTATCCCTTATATTCCCCATAAGGCCTGCAGGCTACAGCTACACTAAAGCTTTTATGCTTTACCAACAAATCACGGTGGACAGAAGATGCTGCATGCACGAGACACCAAGAGGGCACCTACAGAGTGGTTTTCACAAAACTGGATATGTACACAGAAACATTTAGAAAAATTATCAGTGAAGGCAATTCCATACCCGAATTATTAACAAAGTTCTAGGAAGCCATGTATCATGCTCATTCCCAACTCAGCAAATCAGGATGGTTATACATTTGTTAAAATACATAGCAATCAATTGCGTATTTACTTGCAAAAATTAATGAACATGTAACAATACTGTATGTCAGCTACTCCCATTAGTTCTTCTAGCTAATAGGGCTGTGAGGTTTGTATCATGTCTCTTGTCTCATGAGGATCAGAAAAAAACCCAGTAATTTTGGTGGAGAAATGAAGCCAGGACTCCTCAAATACAATCTCAGTATACTCCCCTGGGGCAGGAATTCAACACAGTGACATGTATCACTAATGGACAGCAGCTGGGCACATCTGCTCTCTAATGAAAAAGGCACTCTTCCCCTTTGTGTCCACAAGAAACAAATCTCTCCATTCAGTCTCAAACCTCGATGAGGCATATTACACTAACCCAGCTCTCCTTCCTGCAGGGGGATGTCACACACACTGCAAGCACGCAGGAATAGTGACCAAAGAAGAGAGAGGCATCGGCCAACACCTGAACTGTAATACAGCACAGTTCTGGAGATGCTGTTCCTGATATTCTGTGGGGTACTTAATACAGGTGGATGTTTTTCAGGTTGATACAGTGACTTAATATAGATTAAAAACACCCGTGCAACAACAAAGGTGATGAAGTGACATCTCGATTTAAAATGTTGGCTACAATCCTCAAGTTATAATAAAAAATTCTCCCGAACTTTAAAGAGCAGTGCTTCAAAAAACCCAAGGATGGCTCTCAAGTGAGTAAAGGACCAGCATTCAGTCTGTCTGTAGTCAACCCAACTACAGTAGGTACAATTCCATCTTGTTTGGTCAAAAAAGCAAAATAAGCCAATGGGAAATTATTTTCTCCCCTACTAAAAACATTTGGGTGGGGTTTTTTGGTTGTTTCTTTTTTTTTTCTAAGATGAAAGTCCATTGCAGAATTGCACATTGTTAGTGATTGTCTTTCACTCAATTAATTTGTGTAGGAAAATAACTGGTAGTTACAGTTAACAATTAAGGTAACTCTTCAGTATTTGATCAATCTGTAGTGTCATAAAAGTTTATGCATTATGCTAACTGCTAATGCTATACAATACAAACATTTTTCTCCTCTACAAAAAATTACAATTACCACTTGATTAAAACCCATACAGATTTGGGGACTTCATAGAAGGATCCACTTAGCTAGTCACTAGAAAGTGACTAGTCACTCTAAAAAAAGAGGTAGAAATGGAAACAACTCTCCACTTAAGTAATTCCCTCAAACCAGCTTGTAAGAATGTAAGAATGGCATCTTGATAAGTGGCTTGCCTTCAAGCTGGTGGACCACATCTGCAAGTTTCTGAGTTAGAAACTGGGAAGGAATGTGATCTCTTTTCCCCTCTCTTCTGCAGGATATGATCTTTTCCTATCCTTAAACACATTCAAAACAGGCAGTATTTTACACGTCCTCAACCACCCTGTCCCCAAATACCCTCTCACTGGTTTGGATAGAGTAGAGGAGATCAGAAGACACGGCAGGTTTTGAGAGCAGTGGAGGAAGGAACACTTTGAGTTTGACATAAAGGAGGAGTAAGATTTAGTGAAAAACCTTTCTTCCTTAAGAACAAGAAAAAGCAGGGGATGAGCTGGAATATCTCTGATTCTTGCAGACTAGAGAGTTCATTAGTATTAAATACTGTATGATATAAATACAATTGTTTTGTAAGATACTGAGATTCACTGGATTTGGGTAATACTGGTAGAATGTTTGTTTTTACCTTCTGGCGGCCTGTTAGATGTTGCCACAACGACAACCCCATTTTGGAAGAGATTTTCAAAAAGCTGCTTCAGAATCATGGCATCAGCAATGTCAGTGACCTGAGAAGACAACACATTTGTTTTATCTTGCTTTCAGCTTCTGCTGCAATAGATCTGCAAGTGGCTTTGTAGCTAGGAAAATGCTTGTTAGTGAAAGCCATGGAAAAAGATTCTAATTATTGCTTGGTGAGAAAAAAATAAAAGGGATAATTAATAAGCAGTGAATGTACCACAGTCTTTCAAAACTTGCCCACTCTTTATTGCGGAACTCCACCATTTCTTTACCAATTGCTAAATGATTCCGTGTTAACTTCTATTATAAAACTACAGGTGGGAGACACAGAAAACAGACCTAAACATTTAAGAGCCTACTTAATTAGGAACAACATGAAAAAAAGCAGAAGATAGAAAGAGATACACACCGGCTGTTTTACATTTCTATTACCTTTGAGGCAAAGGTTTGCAGAGGTGAATTTAAAATGGTCATGGGACTTCAGAAATAAAGACAAGTAGCCAACTATACATAATCAGCTGCTGTTGAAAATAGAATGATATGACATAGATACTATTGTGTGATTGTTGCAAAAAACAATTCAACAGATGGCCCATCACAAAAATAAGCAATTTCATTGTTCTTTTTAAGTGCCTTCTATTACTGTCCATGAATAATCAAAAGGCAGGCAGTCACTTCCAGCACAGTCAGCCTCTTCTAACCTTCAGGCACAAAACACGAACGAAAAAGAAAAATGGGTAGGACAAGTGATACTGGGGAGGGGTAAGGAAGAAAAAATGACTAAAAGATAAGCCATCAAGTAAAATTTCTTTAAGTATCTTAATTTTAGCTTAACAAATTTGCCTTATAGTACCAAGAAATAAAAAGATACAGGAACAATGCTGTAAAAACAAAAAAAAATTGAAGCTTTTCTGAAAAAACAGCAATTCATATTTTACAGGAATTCCCCACCTTAATGTGTAAACAACCTTTATGATTGTTACACTTGATTCTCCTGCAGTCCCTGTGGTTATTATAAAGACACTTGTTGCATTATGACTTGCCAAAACAGACCCCAGTTCTGAGGAAATAAACCAGTGGCAGCATGCTGAGAGTCATACACACCCATTACACGAGAGATTGACAGACTGCTGTGCTTTCACCACCTTAGATGTGTATGCTGTGCTGGCAATACATATGAAGAAAGATTTCAACCAGTATAATTTTTTCTTCTACTCCACACCCCTCTATCCCCCATCATTCTCCCATTTCTAAATTACTTTTCTGGGCAGAAAAAAAAGATAGTTCCACACTAGAGACTTATGTAAAAGACTTAGGTTATACTTCTGGCAGCTAGTTTCGAAGCAGTAATTTTCTTAATGAACTATATATAAACACTAGTTTCCTTCTTCCAAAGATTCCTTCCATTTTGTTCTAGAAATGCCTTAATAGAGATTTTTTTCCTTTTTAAAAACCAAACTTTTACACAATCTGTTAACACATGCCTCAGATTTGCATATCTCTTCTCCCTAAGATCTGATATTAAAAAAAAATAGTATTTCACTATTGTACTATATGTTTAATATACCTGCTTATGTTTCACTTATCAATAATTTATTTCTTCTGGATACTAAAATATAGGAACGTCTCCCATTCCTAAAAAAACAAGACACACAAGGAATCGCTACAGATGTGCATCTTAGGGGTAACAATTTCTTGTACCACAAAGCACACCTAAAAGCCAAGTTTTAAAAATCTATTACAGAAGTCATTTTGTTACGAACCTTTTTGTTTAATAGTACTACAAAGCATGCTACTTTTAGAAAACAGGAAATGAAAGAATATTAATGCTTGCATAAAACAAAACAGTAACATTCTCTTATTAATGACAACTGTTATTTGATGCAGAATTCTGAGCTCCATTGCAAAAAAATGAAACAACCACAAACCAAACCAAAACAACAATAACAAAAACTAACAAAAAAAACCTCTTGAAAGTTCTGTCAAAAAGCAAGAGCCATTTTGAGGACCAGGATGCAAATATGAGCTCTTTTTATCTAATACACTTTAGGAAAGACAAAAAAATTTCTACAAGGTAAAGCAGGTAGAAGACAGTAACTAAAGGATTTTAAGTTCTCATGGTTTTTACTGTATCCAGCATTTATTGTAACTGATAATAAAAGCAAAGGCTATAAATTACCAATAAGGAGAGCCTGCCAGGGGAGAGAATGGAGAAATTTCATTAGCATTTAAGAGAAAAAAGAAAAAAAAAGGAAAGACACTAGACTATCAGTTAATTTACATGTGTAAGTGCCTGAGACTCAGTCAGCCACTGATTGGTACAGTTCCACGTAATGAATGACAAACATAAGCATGTATTATCAGCAATTAGTATTAGCACAAAAATAGGAGCCTAATTTTTATTAGAGGCTTTTAATAGAATGCAGGTTAGTAAAAACTCCCTAAATTGTTAGTTCACTTTTGTAGTCCAAATGGTACCATTGGTACCTTTAGGCTAACTCTGCATGATCACTCAGCTTCCCAAGAAGGAGGGACTCTGGTTCCATTATCAATACTAACATAGGTTACAGTTCTGTGCCAAAATTAGAGCTTCTAAATACCTGCGTACAGTTATTTGGTCACGGCTAGCCACCCCTGTGTTCTGAGACATCGGAATTACAAATGGCTTAATTTTAGGGGTTTTCTTCAAAATTAAGACATTTTTAGAATGGCTTAAGACTTTTGTGATTAAAAAAAGACTTTAATGTTTGCAGTAAACTGTATGACAAAGATCAGCAAGACATAGCAATGCTTTAATAACCTGACAGCCTGGGGCTCAGGCAAATGCTGACACAATCCTGCTTCAAAATGGACAAACACAGAAGCATAGTGCCATCACTGAGGTCCTGTGGCCACCACACAGTATTTGCACAAAGCAACATTAAAACATAATATTTTTTTTTAATACAACAATACTTTGGAACACAGAAAATTACTTTTAAAAGAGGTACTTAAATATTTTTCTAGATCAATTAGTCAATTCACCACTTGCTTAGCAGTTCTCTGGGCTTTGCAGGAAGATTCACTTCAGAAGACTTCTGTTTTGCTTCAGGCCATTGTCAATGAGAAAAATGCAACCTCGGCAATGCTTTTGTCTTCTGAAGTTCTGCATTTGGTTTCCTCTGAAATATGAGCATTAACAATATGTTTTGCTGCCCCTGTTTAAAATATCACTCATCTGTTTTGTTCTTAAGATAAATAAATAATTAATTTCAACTTATTCTCCTTTTTTTTGTTCAGTAGGCATCCAAAAGCAACTTGAAGTGTTTAAAGCAAATCTCAATAGTTTTTTGATGTTGCCTCCACACGCAATTATTTTGCCAAAGCAACCCCACTTTGCATCTGTCAAAACAGAGAGCTGCTTTGTCCACAAGTCAGAGCAGTGTATATTCTGAGCCTGCAGCTCTTTCCAGTTTCATTTTAATCTAGCAATTCTTTATTGCTATATAAAGTAGATAAATCAGACTGTGGGGAAATAAAGCCATGATCTCCACTGCAGAAAGGAGCTGCAAACATTCTGAATTAAATACAGCTCCTTATTATTAATATTAATTGTGTCACCGCGTGAGCTGCTCTTCCAGTCACTGCAGTACTTTATGATTATTTAAGCAGAGGGTTTCTTATCCCAAATTCAGTGCCTTCTGCAAAATTTCGGAAAGCTGGAACTCCTCTTCAATAGGCAAAACCTGTGTAGAGCTCCATGTTACAAAAAATCAGGGGAGAAATCCAGCCATTCATAAATCTGTGAATTTAGAAAATTAATACACCCAGAATAAGTAGATATAAAAAATTCACATATTAATGCAAAATCTTGGAAATACATTTTAAAGAGTAGCTCTTGTATTAATTTCCCAACTGTGACAGTCCAAGAAAACAGGTGATTTTTACAACTGAAGTCATTGGTGTACCTCAAGCAAGTCAGCAGGGGGAGCAGGCAATCAACTTGGGAACTACAAATACCATAGTCTCTCCCCTTAAAATGTGGACAGAGGACACAGTCTGGAAACACCGCAATACTGGAACGTGAAAGCAGTGAGCATTTACACAGAAAAGCAGGTATTTACACTAATACATGGTACAGCCTCTTTCCACCATTTGAGCATTTAATGCCATGACAGTTAACACTTCCCTCTCCAAACCTTCCCATTTCTTCATACTGTAAGTACAATTGCATTTAGATTTTACTCTCAAGTTTCAGAAGCCCAGCATAATCATAGTCACTCAAGCACAAATTAAATGATCAAACAGCAGCAATTGCAATGACCCCACACATTCTGAAACCACAGATCAAAGGACCACCCCTGCTTGAAAAATGCAAGAGAAACTTAAAACAAGAACAACTGTTACTTGACCAAAATTTCCTTCATGGGAGCTGACCATAGCACAGTTATTTCCTCAAGTGTGCAGGTTTGCAAAATAATAGCTAGGAGATATAAACTGCTCCATCCATTTCAGAAATGTATTCATTTAAGACCATAACAGACAATTTACAATTAATAGATTATTTTACTACTGGTGATTTGAGAACTAACATAAATCTGTTCTTATCTTGCTCTGCATTTTCTCTCTGAATTAAAAAAAAATTCAGCTGGTTAAAGCTGCCAAATACCTCTTGCTTTTTTATTAAACATTTTTATGAAGAATTTTACATTTAAGTTTGTGACATGCCCTTAAAACAAACTTCACAAGCTGTGTAAAACAAATAAAATAATCAAGTTAGCTTGGGCAAAGATCATTTTATAAGCTTATTTTTAATTTTCACATTTAATTCAATAGAAGTTTCTCTAAATCCTTAATCACATTGAAAGTGTTTGTTGCATTATATGAACTACAAAAGCAAAGATCAGTGGCAAGCATCAGGTGGCACTGTACAGACTCAGTACAGGATGATGGTCCCTGCCCTGAAGTATTCATGAGCCTCTAGACAAACTCTAATACCTCCTGGTATGATCAGTGACTAGACTGGTAAACAAAAGCACTGTAAGGAGACTTACACTGCTAACTTGCATCTTACCTACTGTGGGGAAAAAAACCAAACCCCACCATCTGCAAAACTATGAAGTGACCTCTACTCTTTAACTTCTACAGGTCACTACTGACCAGTGAATCAAATACGATATTAGCAGTAACAAGTATTATATTTTAAGATCAAAAGTAATTTTATTAAGTTTCCCTTGAAGCAAAGGAGTAATCTATGACCTCTTACCTGAAACTCATCAAAACACAGGAGAGCAGCCTCTTGGCTTATTTCCTCTGCCACCGGTGCAATTGGGTCATATGATTTGGCCATAAAACCTGCTTTTCTCTTTGGCAAGTTCTGCTTAAGGCGATGTATTCCTTAGATGATAAAACAGAAAAGAACAAATATTTCTTATTTCTTTTTCTAAGATAGGAAGAACTGAATTATTTAGCTAACAAATAAAAAGTAAACTGGTCCAGTAAAAATAAGAAAGCTTCAAACTTAATCCAGTTTCAAGAGAGTAAAACACTTTTTAACCATATCCACACAACAGTGGAGTTAAAAGCTTAAAGATTTTGTGATTCGTATTTTGTTTAGAAATATGTAAAACAAAAGTCAAAAATGTCTTGAATGCTAAGCACCTATACTTTATCTTCTATAAACTGATACAAATTGCAGTTTCATCTTACTCTGAAGGTATTCTTAGAATGCATTTAGCTAAAAGAACGCAGATGTAGCAACACAGTTATACTTCAACATGTGAAGATGATGATACTGGCACAAGGTAAGATTATTAAATCCATACTTTACTGTCTCATGGATTGTACTGCATCTGACTATAACCAAACATTCAGAAAAAAAAGATCCTGCAGAAGGAAGCTACCTTTGTTAAGATAAAGCACAAATGACAAGAAATGGAAACATAAAATCTCAAGAGTGACCCAGCAACGATAGGAAAGTGGGCAGTAAAAAGTGGCTCAAGCTATTTACACCAGTGAAAGCTTCCCAAGAAAAATGCAGCTGTTACAACACTTGTAAAATACAGCAATAGTTAACGATTTGACAGTATTATAAGAGCATAGAATTTAGAAACAGAAGCAAGTTTTAAAATACCTAGAACAGCACCTCTGTCAAACAAAGCACCTTATTAAGCTGATCAGAAAATTTTCTGGAACTTAGGATGCACTTCTTTCTATTACTTTTTTCTCTAAATTACTGACAATTTTACTAAGTTAGTCAACCAGACTAGTTCCCATTCTCCTTGGCATTTATATCCGATTTAGTGATTGCTTATTCAAAATACAGACTGAATTTAACCTTTACATTTTCAGTTTCAGCAATTGCCTTTTTCAGATCTCATAAAAAGCTAATTGGTACCTGGAAAACATTTAGTTAAGGATTTCATGCTAAACAATACACTCGAGGTATATATACAACCAGGTGTATATATATTTTTCTTTAAGAAAAGATACTTGAGAAATAATACGCAATTAATATCTCTGCTGGTATGACAGACAATGCTACAATGCTTTAACTTTTCTCCTAATTTTTTTACTTTTCTTTATACTTAAATATTTAAATAAAATTACAGTGATTAATGTAAATATGAGACAGACTTTTTAATAGACACTGTATCTCATAAAATTCTTGTCAATACCTGTGTCTGCACTTACTCTGGTGTACATCCAACATGAAGCCATGAAAATGGACTCTCTTTTTCCTTTCTACTTCTAAGTGAGAATAGAACATGTCCATCACCATGGTCTTTCCCGTGCCTTCAAATAAGAAAAACAAAAACACTCAACAGGTAGTTAATTTAAGAGCAGTATGTAGTGATTACAGTAATGATTGTTTGTTAGCTTGGCACTCATTAATGAAACTATAATTTTCCACAGAGTAAGTACAAGACCAGACTGATGTGAGGAACAGTTATGTTTTCTGTTCAAAAACTTGGAACAACTGCATTTTTATTTTTCTGTTTTAAAATTTTGATTCATACAGAGATGGCCCAAAAGTTGCACAAATTACTCCCCATACATCCATAAAACATGTTAGTATTTCCTTTGGAAAGCAAGTATTCATGCTGCACTGTTGCAATTAGAATATATGAATTCTCTCCCACAATTACTTCTCAAATTCTTAAATTGCATTCTTAAATATTAGTGAATGGGTAACGCTGAAAACAATGACACATAGTAATGTGGTCCAATCAAACAGCTTCCAGCGTTCAGGGTGTAATTACATTAAATAACATCATCATGTGGAAGAAAACGAATCCTGTAAAATTCAATAAACCAATAAGGCTACGTAAAGCTTTTATACACTTCAGAATTTGAATAGACATGCATCTAGAAAAAAATCCCATTGGATGCAAATGAAACTTACCAACATCTCCATAGACATAAAGACCTTTTGGGGGTTTGGTTTTGGCAAAGAGCTGCAAGTCAAGAGAAAAAAAGTAAATACAGATATAGGGTAAAATAAAAGCAAGGATATGGCTGTGATAAAGTAAGAAAGTAGCTACACTTAACCACAACAGTAGCACTAGGTAGTGAAGTGTAACCCTGAACAAATCATTAGCTCAGAATTCCTAAGTAGCGTTACCATTGTGCAAATTCTATATAAGAAGCAAAACACACATGCAGGGCTTGGAATTTGGGTTTTTGGGGATTTCTTAGATCACTGTGAAAAGATCCCTATCCCCAGTCCTAGGACATGTACTTTTGTATCAGAACATATAAAATGATTCATGTTTCCAAATCCACCATCATCAAATCCTTTCCCTCATTAAGCCGTTTGAGCAAACAGTCCTAGAAAAAAAGGATATAAATTTAAGGAGTACTGTACTATTCATAGATATATGCACTAAATACCTACTAGAGCAGGTCTGCTAAAGAGATAAACTATTAGGATTTAGAAAATCAGTACTGCAAAGCCCATGAACATTGTACATCCTCCTTCCCTCAGCTTTGAATATTAAATGCAGAATCATCTCTGGTTTAAACATGATTAAGATCAATGGAGTAACAGTAAAAATATGTACCTATATACACATACATGTCTGTATATATATAAATTTATAAACATATAAAAATGTATTTTCAAAGTATGCCTTTTATTAACCATTTCTTCAATTGAGTTACTTTTCTCTGGAATGAATACTGCTTAAAAATTTTAAATTTCTTAATATTATTCAGGACATATATTACAACACCTGATGGCTTATTCTATTTTAATCAAGTATATATTTTCATGGAAAAACTTCCAGTAATGCCAAGACTTTCACTTCTAAATAGTCCTCTTTCCCTTTCCCCCAGTATTGTGGATAGCCACTTCCAAGTATAATTCTAAAAAGAAACAATTTCTAAAAAACTGGAGATCTTAACAAAATTCAGTCAAATCCATGAACCTGAATTGACATCCACAAAAAACACTGCAGAAGAGTAATCGCTTATTTCAAAGTGCTCCACTTTCAGAGCTCTATGGGCTGAGCCAAAGCAGAGGAAAATTAAAATTGCAACCCTGTGGTCTCATTTGGAGCTGGGTAATTGCTAAACAACTTGAATCTAAAGCACTTTTTCAAAATACAGTGCCGTGTTAAAGAAATAGAGGAGTCAGTACAAATTACTAATTAAATATGAAAGAAAATGCATGGCCAAAAAGTAAAAAGGTAATATCTCAGGTCTATAGTACTAGCTCACTCAGAAAATATGCAAGCATGGCTCTTACGTAAGAGCCCCTTTTAGATTTAATTTGGATCTCTATTAATAGGGTAATCAAAAATTTGTATCATCAATCTGTGGCTGGAAAGGGTTTCAGATGTTTGGAAACTAGTTCATTAATTGACAAGGCCGCAACTATTTGCTAGTACTTTGAAAGCATTGTAAGACAATTTAATTGTTGAATATTTTTCAGTGTGTACTTTTTAAGAGCTTGCAATCAATAAAACTACTGATGCTCAAAGTTACAGGAGAAAAGGAGAAACAGACAAAAATCCAAATGGGAGACTTCCAAAGGAATTTCTTTGGGTTTAATTTTATATTAACAACAATCATTTTAACAATATAAATGACTACCACATTCAATTTGTTATACAGGAAGGCTGTATTAACGTGATTTGCAGTTTCACAAGGAATGACAGAGCTAGAAAAACAAATGAATGTGTAGAGTACAGCTTTACCTGTTTTTGCAAAGGTTATATAATCAGAACAAACATTAATGCCTACATTTTTATACCAATTTTTTCATTGTAAAGTTCTTATTAATTACATTTAACTATCTTAATATTTGTCTTTTTTGGCATCCTTATTTTTTGATAACATGTTACAGAAAAAGGGAGGTTAG
Source organism: Gymnorhina tibicen (assembly GCA_013399875.1). Classification (NCBI taxonomy): domain Eukaryota; kingdom Metazoa; phylum Chordata; class Aves; order Passeriformes; family Artamidae; genus Gymnorhina; species Gymnorhina tibicen. The sequence continues at coordinate 252,047 of VXAZ01000289.1, read as the reverse complement.
ACTAAAGGAAACAAATATAATGGCTTGGGCTCCATAAAAGTCTCAGTCAGCTTTTTGGTTGATTTAAAAACTGAAATTAGTTTCCTTTTGAAGACAGCAATTTTTGAGTGATATCTGATGGCTAAAAAGGATGGATGCTGTGGCAGACCCAAAAATATTTGCTGAAGCTGATCATCTCTAAAAACAAATCAAAAGTCAGAAAACCTCTTGTCCTCTTTCAGCAATTAAAGAAGTTTGTAGAAAATATTTTACATATATTTCTAAACATCACACTATTGACAGCTTTAGGATAATGACTTCCTCATTCCTGTCAAGTATTGTATAACTCTAAGAATTTGGTTTCATGTTCTTGGGTTGGTTTGGTTTTTTTTCTTAACATACATTATATTTCAAAAAAGTAAAACTTGATCAGCAGATCTTTAATACCGAAAACTCAGACCTACCAGTCTCAAGCTATTTTGCATGATCATAAAAGGGATTTTTTTTTTTAATTATTCTAATGCATCTGCTGAAGTCTGGAAGTCGTCTAAGAAAAAGGGCAACTTCCAGTAGGATTGCTGATAAAATTCCATCAATGTTCTTGATTCAATTTAAAGCACAGCAAGCAGTCAGGAAAGTCAATGGTATGTAGGGGCAAAGAAAGCAGAAGACTGATCTTGGTTCTATTCAAACACACACTCTGCAAGGAGTGGGGAGACCTAATGCAGAAGATCCTCCAGTCACCCTAAAATAAGGACAGTCTATCTTAGGCAGGAAAGGGAGAAAAGTAGGAAACTAAATCAATGAGCTTCTCCTCCATATTATCCTGAGGTACATTTGGGGTCTCAGTATAATAACGTTAAATTTGTTGATAGTGTTTTCTTTGGCAACAATGTTAAGATTTAAAGATGTTAAAGTTAATATTTAAAAGGTACTAACCCAAAGATATTAAGTGATGCACAAAATTCGAGTTTGAAGGGGAGAGTATCTTTAGTAACGTGCAATGTCTTCCCACCTTCTCCCATGCTCAGACACCAGAAGCAAGCAACTAATTTCCTGGGAATATTTACACCCTGATTGGGAAAACTTTTAAGTGAAAATGTATGTCAATACTAAGATGGTTAATTAAAATATGCAAAATTCAAGAGACAAGTCTCCCAACAGCAGATTTTTTTTTTTAAACGCTAACAAAACTGCCTCTTTCTCCCACTCTTTTGGGCCTCCTTTTTGGCTGCTGTTGTAGCTGAAGACGTTTTCAAGGTCTTGAATGGTGTTTACTATTGTTCATACCTCTTTTCAAAACATGACCTCACTTATAATTGAGCTTATTTCAAGTCATTAGTACAGCAACTCAACAACTCTTAAGACGTCCCAATTGGTATTATTTTGAAAAGCTGGAGATCTGAAATGTCTATGGAAACTCTTACGGCCTTGAACTTCAATTCAGAGGATCTCAAAATATCTCAATATACAAGGCCATGCTTTCACCAAGTTGAAGATCAAAGTCCTTGTTCAAATTTGAGGAGTAATTTTGAAAAACAGAAGCCTACTTGGTTGGCAGCAAGACTAATTGTTTTTTCCCCTGAGATTCATTCTAAGCTGATGCCCCAAAAAACCTACATCATAACAAAACAGAGTTTTATTACCATGAAGAAAATGGCTGGTGTCATGGTGTGTCTGTGTGTGTGTGTGTGCCCCAGACTACTCATTTCAGAAAGGTTTGGCCTGTGAGGTAATACAAGTGTTTTGGATAAAAAAACTGAAAGGCCTCTATTGTATCTGATATAAATATTTGCTCCCTAATCCTACTTTTACCATATTTTAGTGAATAAAACTATTTAGACGAAAAGTGACAAAAGAACAAAGCTAAAACCAAAGCAGACCATTCTTGTAATGGTTCAGAAGTGGAAGACGTTTCTATTTCTGGAATAACTGCTATTTTGGAAAAGGTTTCTGCAATTCTATCACAGAAGAAATCAGGCAATAAAAAAGGAATATCAGACTACAGAAGAGGCTGGTAGAGAGAGGCTTTTCTTCCACTGCCCCTTTTTCTTCACTGCAACCTCTCAACCACATTCTCTTCAATATCAGAGCCAGGAAAAATGAGCACACTTGAAATGACAAGCACCACTACTTTTTTTATTCTGAAAAAGGTGCCAGTAGATTAATTTCTTCTCAATACAGGTGATTTCATACTAAAGGTGGGCTATTCGAGTTGCTAGAAACCTCCTGAAAAAGCAGAAAGTCAACCTACAAAATAGTATAACTGATATTTTATTTTTTTAAGATAAATCTCTAATTAATTTAAAATATGTCAAGTTGTTTCATTAACATCTATTAAAACTCACTAAGTACAAAACAGAAAGGAAATCCAATGGTTTTATCACAAAAACATGAGAGTGTTCAAAGTTACTAAGTACCCAGCCTCCATGAGAGGAGAGTGCCAATGAGCTATTCATGAATACAGGATTTACCTGTGCCCTATATCATTAGTATTTTCTAGAGAAGCCTTCTACTGGTCACATGAACAAATTCCACCCATAAACCTACACAAATCCTATTCAACCCAGACCAACTCCAGACAGCAATACTCACCACCACCTCTTTTGGCATGAAAAGCCTTAGCTCTAACTGAGCCAAGGCTGCAGCAGCATCGCTGCGCTGAAAGTCCATAATAGAAAACCAAGTACTTTGCTTACTTAGGAAACTCCTCAACAGATGCAAATATATAAGCATAGATTTTACCAACTACCTAGTCACATTTGTGACTTATTCTGGGGAAAGCTTCATTAAGATGTTGATTATAACTTTGCTGAAGCAAAACCTGGCCTGCACTAGAATTTAAACTATAATCTGTGTGGCTTCATTTTATCTCAAAAGGAGCTCTGTTTGAACTGGCAAATTGCTTCCTCAAAGACAGCAGAAGAGAAACAAAGCTGTTGTGACTTCTTCTCCCTGAGTAATGATTTCATCTAATTACACAAGCTAGGAGGCTTTGACAGATTTATGCAAAAGTGACTGCTCTCCTCCTTTTCTGGGGTTTTGATGTATGGCAGAGCCCTACAGTACTCAACCTGGTTATCAATCTTAAGATTTCCATAGAAATATCAAACTCTAGAAGAAAAACCTCCAACACCAACAACGCTTTCCCCAGTAGCAAGTAATTCTTCAGCTGCTTCTCACTGACTCATTAGTTCCATCAGTGAGCCATGCAACAATTTTTAAAAGTTGGTTTAAAATTAAAGCAATGTTAAATGAAGAAGTGGAACGCTTTAAAGGAAGTAGTGAAAAACACATTCTCAAGTAAAAAATGGCATTTAAGTAAGAAAGTGTCAGTCTGGCTTTACTGCAATTAACTCTGTTACATAGGGACAAAGTAGCATCACATTTCCTAAACAGAGTAAGATTGGTATTTGTTCTCTGCAATACAAGCTCTCTTCTCTATTCACACTTCCCAATCAAAGAATCAGTAAATAACAAGACCACATAATGCTTGATCTACAAAGTAATTACAAAACACCTGCTCTAGCAACTAACAATGATTTGGGGCACTCCAGTTAACACAAGTCAGCTCTCAAAATTATTCTCCAGGACAGTGCTTTTAGAACTTAATATCCAAATGTCCAAAACATCTTGCCAGAAAAGATAAAAATGCTGTAGCCTACTGATCCTCAGGTTTGACAGTAAAGCCAATGCCTTCGTCATAACATTTTTTCTAAAAAATGAAAATTAATAAAAGTCTGGTATTTATGTCAAAAAAAAAAAAAAAGAAAGAAAAGAAGAAAAAATCTGATAATTGGCTCCCTCTTGAATGACTTCTCTTACAGTCCAGGAACAGTAAGACAACTCTGAGATAGGCAAGTTAAAAGATTGTAAGGCCAACACCAAAGATTAAAAAGAAACCCAGACAGAAGAAAAAACCACAAAACCTAACCCCACAGCTTTTCATATCCAGGATCCTCACAACATACAAGACACTGGTCAACAGCTTAAGATTCAAATTAAAGAAGTAGTTTAGCAAGCTGAATCCAGCTTGGTCTCCTTACACTCAAGCAAAAAATGTTTGCATTCAGGCATGCTGCCACACTGCTCTACATACCAAAGATAAGAAACAAGCATTTTTGACAAAAGGAAGTTTCTAATTTTCATTTGGTACTTTCCCAGACTGAATCAGGAGACTGGGTTTAGACTCAAGAGTTAGCCCACAAATCCATCAAGACAACATGAATCCATAGGCATACACCCACACACAAAATGACTGTTTTAAAATATACAGTTTTCAGTCTACATCTATCATTTTTACACTGCTTGTACATTTTTAATAATTTTAACTAAAGAAATCCCTAAAGTATAAAGGTTAAGTAATGTGATGACCTGACCCAACTGCCAGAGAAGGCAAAAATATATCCCAAACCATTGTTTGGCTCCAATTCCCACATCAGAGTTAGAATCATTGAATGATTTGGATTGGCAGGGATTTCAGAGGATCACATGGCCAAACATCCTGTTTAAAGCTGACTTGAAAGGGACCCATGAGGATGATGGGGTCAACTGCTTCCAGCATAGAACTTCCAAAGACACATTCATTGCCCTTTAGGAACAGTCTTGCCTTAGGTTGCTTTGTGTATTTGTGAGTTTTCTTCTGGAGTGCCTGACTTTTACTTCATGGAATTACTTCCCATCCAGGTTTCTTAATAAAAATCTCTTTCCTAGGTGCTTAGTCTGCTTCCTTCCATCAGGAGGCAGGAAGACATTTATGGCATTTCCAGTCAAGCATATGACTAGCAAATACAAGACCTCCAGCTACATATCCGAGTTCAAGGCACTCAGGGGATGTTGCAGGCAGACCGATAGGCAGGTGTTGTCCCAACACTCTGCACCCTTCTCTTTCCTATTTGAAACAGCCCCATTTACAGATATAATACTTGTTCTCTTCTCTGCTTTTTCACACCTTGAAGCTAATACCCATCACAAGAGCCTCAGAATGGTTAACTTGTCATTTGTCACCTGAAGGCCAGAGGACAGTGTGCCATTTAAAGACACTTGAGCCCTCTAGGCTTTGGCTCCCCTGATCTCATGCTACATCATTTAGTCTTGCCCTGCAAACAAAACACAGTATTTGTGCCAGGTAAAAGAACAATTTGGTGTGTTTAGGTAACAAGTTCAATAGACTTGCATATTTAGATTTATGCCCATGAGATGAGGAGTGTTGTGTAATGAATGCTGAGAAAGGCTGACATGGAGATTTGTTAGCAAGGACTGCAACTGATGGTAAACATTGACCATAAATGTTAGTTAATTCTGATGGAAAAAAAACCCAAAAGTGGTGCAAGAAAAAGAGAGAATGCAAAAGAAGAACACTCAGAGTCTAACTGGGGAAAACACAGTTTCCCCCCCTCCTAGGGACAGGGAGGTCTCTCCAGTGCAGGCAGGGAAAGTGCATATGAGAAAGCAATGTATATATGCTTTTCCCCCAGCACTATACTTTTATCATCAGACTTCGTCAAACATCCAGCTCTTGTTGTTTCCCCCGACCATATCTTACAACTGTGCTGACTGAAATATGTTAATCAGGTGCAAACGAAGCACATTCACTGGGCATTCAGCTTTTGTGCGCATCTATGACAGCCCAATACTTAGCAAGGAATTAAATGTCTTATCTGCTTTGCTGGGTGCTACATTTGGTTTTCTGGGATATAAACTCAAATCTACTAAACAAGAGGCAAGGAAAGCTGAGGGGGGAATTCGCACACCAGTTCTAGTTGCTTCCCACGAGAACGCGCCATACCAGTGCTATCAATATTTGCAGGTGCAAGGCCACCAGAGCAGCAATCTGAGAACAACAGCATGAAAACAAGAAATATGGAAAATACTGTCAAAGAAAGTCTGGAAAACATTGTGTCAAGAGCTTCAGGGAAAAGTTACAGAGATGCAACAGCAGACTAACAGTATAATGAATACTGAGGCACTAGGACTGTTAAGGCAATGTGCAACAGGGATATGTCTAAACTTTTGTAAATCCTTTGGAAAGAAACTGTGATGCTCCCAAAAACACAACAAGGGTGCAGATTGTACCTACCCCTTCTTTCCTTACCTCACCTGGAAACTAGCAACGTGGAGAAGAATTGTTTTAAAAAGCCATGTCTGATAAATATTATAGTGTGGAATTATTTGTGGAATATCTGTTAGAACACAAAACATCAGTGTTCAGTTTATGTAATCCAAACACACAAGTATAATACCAGTGCTTGAGAATTAAAACCTCGTTTAGGCCCCTCTCTCCTACAGCCAAACAATGTTTTTGGAAAGGCAGATAGTGGACATAACTAAAACCCTATCAGATTTTCTTTCAGAATTATTTCAATAATATTTAACTCGGTTACTTCTGGAGTGCCACTGGATTTTACAAACCAAAAAAGAAAAAAGAAAGACTGAAACATGAAGAATGATCTATCTGGAAAGACGCATTTGCAAAAATAAGATTTGAGCTCTGAACAGAAATGTCGGCATATTAAGCACATTCATATGAGCAAATATAAATGCAAAAAATATTTTTATCATTATAAACCTCACCTTTGAAAGAACATTTTTTGAATCAATGCTGTAGCCTTTAAGGCTCTCATGCAATTTCTGCAGGTGCTGCACAACTCTTCTTTGTTGTTCATCATTCTTCAGCTCTTCCTGCTTAATCAGAAAGTCATAATGTTCTAAAGGTCCATTGCAAACCAATAAGGCTCTGGCGTGAGCATCTGCAGGAGTACCAGGGCCTGTCTTCTCATCTGCCTGAGCTGTGTAGGCTGTAAAAATAAAAGCAGTCAATTAATAGAGAAGTTTTGAAAAGCATCTCCTTATAAATAACACACATTCCTAACAGTTTACACAGAGACATATACATGACTTACCTATATAACCACTGGTTACCCCTTCATTTTTTATTAACTCAATTTCTAACTTTACTCTAGTAGTATGTTTTAACACTCCTTTTTTTCATTAACAAGCACACATTCTAAGATGTCCGGCTAGAGAGTTGGTAATATTTGGATGAGCTTTTACAAGGGAAGTTTTGACCTTTTTTTTTTTTTCCAAATTGGGGTAAAACCATTTAAAAATTCTGAAGTGCATTTCTCTAAATAGATAACTCTTTAGGTAAAACTTCAGAAAGTATTTAAAAGTCAACAAACAAGAGACCAAACCAGGAGTTCTGTAAGGAAGCTGAAAGACTGAAACACCACACTAAGCAAAGCAATAGCTGTGAAGCCCTGTGATGCCACAGCCTGATCTGCTGGCATTATCTTCTGCCTAGAAGAGACAGTGACAAGCCCGGGTAGAAATACTGTCAGAAACAAGATACTAAAAAAAAAGTCAGAATTGCTAGACATTAAACAAGACATAACTAGGAAAGGAAAGAATGCACAAGATTACAAAGAAGGCTTGCCAAATCATTAAGCTCAGAAATAACGGCATACACCGAAAAGCTGTTAAATACCTTCTTTGCTTCCACTGTCATTTAACAGGTTAAGTATAATAAGGAAAAACATGATTTTTAGCAATGATAAAAGAAATAAATTTGAGTGTAGGAAAAACGTGTCAATGACTACATAGTTAGATATTTTTAACCCTGTGAGCTCTAAGGAAATCCATTCCTAAATACTTTAGGTAAGTTTTCCAAGCAACACAATGGCCTCTAACAGCTTTCTTTGAGGTCTCACTGAAGGCAGGTAAGATTCAAAAGCACTAGGAAAATGGGGGAAAAAAATTGTTTTTAAAAAGGAGAGAAAGGTAAATCCAGAAATTTAGAGGTCAATCAACACAATTTCAGAACACCGGAAAATACTGGAACAACTACAAGATTTTTTTTTCTTTTAATAAAGCACTTAACATGGTAACAACATGAATAAAAGGCAACATCAGCTCCTCAGCACCAATACAAGATCAACAAGTTTTCCTCTCTGATCAGGCATCATGCTTAATGGGTGAAGGAAAAGCATGTTAATTGCAGCACCGCTTTTGTCACATAGCATTGCCATCTATAAAGTAGGAAAGAAAGTTGCAAGTGAAAGTACTTTTGAGCAGGTACAAAACAGCTGGAAAAAGGGTATGTAATGAATAATTACTACAGTTAAACTAGGTGTATATCTGCAGTAGAGTTTCAGAGAGGGCTCAGGATCTCCTCTTGGTGCAACCCTGAATTTCCATCCGTGCCATATATGGCAAGATAAAGCACACGGACTGGGAAGGCAAATAACAGAAAATCAGGAGAGAGCTGCAGACACTCTGGAAGGCAAGTAAATTCTGACAAACTGGACAAATAATCTAATGCAAATAGGGTGCACTCCATCAGGGACAAAGCATGTTATTTAGAGAAAATAACTAACTCAGGAGATGGGGAATGACCAGCTAAAGAGTACCTCTGCAAAAAAGGATCCAAGGGCTACACTGGATCACAAACTGACGGTGAGACAACATCATAACACTATTAGAAGAAAAAATAAACTAAAATAAAATCAACACAAGTACTCCAATATAAATACACATGGAAAAAAAAAACCAACCCTGTTCTATTCAATAGTGGTATGGTCTGCCCTGAAAGACACTTTTCAATGTTCACATCATATGTTATGAGAAGTACAATCCAAATGGGAGAGCAAATGGAGATTTAAAGGATTATTTTTTAAAATATGGGTCACAATCCACAAAGATGCCATTAAAGGCACAAAAAGAATTTAAATAGAAAGATAGATAGAAAAGAGAAGGATAAAACTGAACTATTAGATCAAATTATGTTTATTTATTGCAAGTAACAGTTTCTACATTAAAAAAGTCACTGTTTATATCTGAAGGCAATAATTGCACCAAATTCTCTTGTTCCTGAAGGTACTGAGTTACTGCTTTGAATTAAGAGTAATTAGCTCATCCCTATCTAAAGAGATCACATAAAGAAAGTTGAGTTCAAAGTCTGTTATTGCAAAAATTTGAGTAAAACCTGTAGAGAAGAAAAACATATAGCTGTCTCCAGATACATAGAAGGTACTGAGAAAAAGAAAGGAAATTGTATTTATACAGGTATCTTAATAACTGTTAATTAAGGTAGTGAAATAGATTAATAGTCTAGAAGCTGTAAAACTTCCAATGATGTGGGGTGAATTTTAAAAATAAGTTTGATGAAAATCTGTCAGGAACAGGTCAGCAAAACCTGACCTGCCTATGAAGGGAAGGGGAAAAGGCATAGATCACACAATTATGGAATGTCTTGGGTTGGAAGGGAGCTGAAGTATCACCTAGATCTAACACTCCTGCCATGGGCAGGGACACCTTCCACTAGACTAGGTTGCTCAGATGATCTCTCAAAATTTTTTCATCTTGTTTTCCACCATTCGACTCCCAAAAAAAGCCAGCCTCATTCCTGTGATCCATACCTCTGAACTATCTGTGCCTTTGCAATACGTAGAAGTTGACGGCTCTAAGAGCTCCAGTGTGCCCCCTTATACCTATAAATCCACAAGTTCCTACTTCTTATGACAGGATCAAAGAAAAAAAAAAAAATCTGATTGAGGGATAAGAAAGGGTTTGTGGCTCAGAACCTTCCTGGCCATGGACAAAGCACACCAGTAGGACTCCACAGAAGCATGGGGTTTGTCTCAGATTACACGTACTCACAGCTAACCATCCTGGGAGTGGAAGAAATACTCTGTCATTAACAGATGACAGAGATGGAGACTATGCCCAAATGGCCACAGAGGGTGTCCTGGCACAAATCGCTCACTGTTCTCCTAAAATAATATTGAACACTGGGATTTAAATATGATGGGGGTATGCTATAGTACACTATCAGGAGACACACAGTAACTGGTTAAGTGATAACCTCACACCTGTAGGTGCAAAACAAAGGCAGACGCTACTGAAGAGCATGTGGGAGTTTTAGAGCTAAGTCAACAGAAGGTAGCTATACAAGTGATAAACTATTCTAAGAGACAGAAAAAAACGTGCACTTTCCATTTTAACCTGCATTTTGTGGAACAGATGGCAAAATCTATCACTCAACTACAGGAATCACCTATGACTCAGTGCACTAACTGTAGTCCTCCAGTCCTCCACATTGGAAAATATGGGGTTTCATTTATCTCTTTCCGTTTCATTATCTAATCTTTGTATTACAGAAGCTGCAACTCAATTTTTATTAGTTCCCTTTTGAAATCTTTAAGTGCCACATACAGAAAAAGCATCTTCTATACCTGTGAAGTGTTCTAGATACAACTATAGAAAAGCACAGCATCAGTTCACTGTTCACTTAATTTTACATAGAACAGCATAAAACTAGACGTGGTTATCCCTAACCTACCTTTCCCACCTTCAGGGTGCAGGACAGTGCTGAATGTTACCACATCTAAAATTCTTTAGATTTGACACCAAGGTGCAACTTTTTCTTAAATTCCTGTTCCCAAAACATACATATGCAAGTATAATCTCACTTTATTTCAAACCATGTAATTAGCTCTTTGCATTTGCCTTTCTGCTTGCCCATACAAGGATCACAGACACAGCTGCAGTGAAGACCTACTGTGATAAACCCCAAAAAATAAAGAAATTGGAGGGGGAAATCTCACCAAGGCAAATAAAACTTATTTTAAAAAATGCCAATCTGGAATTACAAAAAAAATTTTTCAATTGGGGGACTTCAGACATATTCAGTAAACTGACATTAATTTACCACTGCAAAGATAATTAATGCCTATATAAAAATACAAAAAGCGTTCTTAACTCAATGGACTTTCTGCTCTGGAAAAGAGCAGCAAATTGGAAAACTGATCAGTGTGTTGTTGAGTTTTTCTACTGCCATTTAGAATCGATGTCTGAGATGACACAAAAAGGCATGCGAGTTTCAATAACACAGCCTATGAAAGTAACAGTCACTTCTGAGGCAGGCACTAGAGTTATTTATGCAAGAAGACAAACTGAAATGGAAGTTGGGTTGTGGCACACCAAAACTGATCCTGACAGTAGCCAAGAGGTGGAGAGCACAGAAGGGTAACCAAGGTAAAAGACAGAGAATTAACACTTTCCCCTTCCACTTTGCTGTAATGGTTAATTAGTGTTTGCCTTTAAAATAAAGAATATTTCCAAGCTATAGTTATGCAAGAACTGCATCTAAACCAAACTCATGTAGGTTACAACTGCACCAAATTTAAGTACCCCAAAATCACCCAAGTGCCACCTTTGCTGACAGTCATAATCAAGCTGGAATAGCTTCTATTAAATCAGTGTTAATACAAGGTACAAGGATCACATCTGTGTCATTACTGCTCTGCCAGCACAATCTGCCTTCAGAGTTTTTCACAAGCCCTGGAATTTGTGTGGAGAGAAGAAAAAAAAAAAGTAATAGAAACCAACTTTTAAAAACTGTCATGTTTTCAATAATCCAAGCTGAAGTTCAGAATATTAGTTTGGATCACAATGAAGCCAAGCTGCTTCAAACCCGGAAACTTTTAGTGTAAAGCTGCTAAAACTGCCTATGAAATACAACTGCCACAACAGAAAAAGAGGACTCAGAAGTCAGAGGGCACTTTCATCAACAGGCAGATGGTGGTATCAGAGACCTTCCTAACCCCAAGATTAAGCAGATGACACCACAGTGAGGAGGAAGGGCAATGGTACAGTCTTGTAGCTCCAAAGGTTATTTTCCTGCGTGAAAATAGGAGCAAAGGTAGCAAAAGACCAGAAATGAATTTTTTTCCATGCTAGTACCTGTAAACAATAATAATGTCCTCTTGTCTCTTATTAAATATATATGCGAGTTTTGCAGAATCTGTCTCAAACAGGTAAATTGCCCCATGATGTACAAGGATTTGGATAAATTAAACATGTGTTACAGTTAAGTACATGAATAAACCTGCAGAAGAACAAAGACTTGTCATGTAAGCTTCTTGGGAAAGAGATCATGTGCTAGGTATAAAGCTAAAAATACACTTATAGTCCTATAATAAACAAATGCTCCTTTCAAAATATTGTAAAATGATTAATGACAAGAATGTAAGAGAAGGTAATCTGAAAAAATTATTTGCTTTCCAGTGCTTAACAGAAAGCTTAAAAAAAATCAAAATCCAACCAACCATATTGGGGGGGGCATACATACACTAAGTTATCTGCACGAATTGAAAATGCCAGGCCAATATCATGTAAAATTCGTAGAAGCCCCACACTTGCCGAAATTAATGGTTAGAACGAGAAGCAGCAGTTTGCAGCTAAGACGTAAGGACAAGGACTTGCACTTTTGTCTCATTATATGACCTTAGATGAATCACTGAAGGCCATTCATTAGGGCAGCATACGAAACAGTATCTTCTAAAGAAACATGAGTTGGAACTGGAATGCTGCCTTTTGCGTACATGCCTGATATGTTATTCTGAAAGAAGATTACTTGTATTTTTTCCATGAACACCCCGTTTAACAACCTGACCTACAGATGTAAGTAGGGAAAGACAAGAGGAGTGTATCAGTGAAAATGGAACTTTAATAGATACTACTTGTCAAGTATTTTAATTAAGGAAAAGGTACAAAACTGTGGAAAGCGTATCACAAAACAAAGAAAAGGCTATCAACCAGAAATCACAAAAACCAGATTATAAATCAATTCCATGACAGATAAATCAATTCCATGATGGCAGCCCATCCCTGCAGTCTGACATCCTCAAACAACATACGCAAGGACTACCTTCCCTTTAACACGGAAGCTGACAAACTATGCCTAAAGCCACTGGATTTGCTCTGACAACTTTTTCTAAATTCTAGTATGTTGGTTACAGAAAACAAACTACGTAGAGTCCAAGTGTTAGACCAGTATCTAATAAAACACATGCAACTACAGTACTAACTGCAGTGCTTGTTTATTTTTCTTAGGATGTATTAATATTGTACAATCACAACATAATGTGTGGATGTGAACATTTATCAACCCTGGGAGCCACCAGTCACCAGCTGAATTCTCACACTTTTGCCAGACTAGCAGAGGAAGAAGAGCTCTCACTAAACAAAAAAGACCTCTGCTCCTAACCTAAGCCTCGAGTTAACAAAACCCCATAGATTTGCGTACTGAACCGACTTTCAAGGCTGTGAAGACAGAGCACAGCTGTCGTTCATTATACACGGGAGGGTCCTTCAGGGAAAACAATTCCTTAGACACCCTAAAGCCCGGCCAAAGCGCTGGCAGCCACCGGCGCACTCGCCGAGCGCCCGGTGCAGCCGCAAGGCTTTAACCAGGCAGCGCACCGAAGCCCTACTTCCCAGGGGGAAAGCGGCATCACCAACTCGGGAAGCCACGGGCCCCCTTTGCGGGTCTCCCAGGGGACCGGTGCCACCCCGGCAGGCGGATCCCCTCCGGGGCTGGGTCGCGGACAAACCTAGGCCGGGGAATGAGAGGACACCGGCAGGTCATGGCAGAGCGGCGGGGCCTGTGCGTGTCCCAGCGGCTGCCGCCTGCCCTGCCCGGCACCGGCACCCACCGCCCCTCCGCCGGGGACAGACCCGCGGCACGACGAGGAGGGGAGACACGCACCGGCTCCTGCGACCGACCGCTCCTCGGTGCCCTCCCTGCGCGGTGCCCCGGCAGCCTGTCGCCCGCCCGGGGCCAGCGAGCTCCGGAGAGCCGCGGCGGTGGCACTGACCTCTGTGCGGCGGGAGCAGGCGGGCGCGGCGCCCCAAAGCCCGCAGCAGGCAGCGCGCAGTAGTCAAGGGCGACACAAGGGCCGCCATCTTCCCGGCCCAGGGGCAGTGGCGGCGAGGGCGCGGGGCGCGCTGGGAAATGGAGTCCCGCGGAGCTGTGGGGGAGCCGGGGCGCGGCTAGTGCTGGGCGAGCCGCTCCCGCCTGGGTCACGGAATCACAGGGTCGATTAGATTGGAAAAAACCTCGGAGATCATCGAGTCCAACCTATGACTTAACACCACCATGTCGTAGCACTTAGTGCCACGTCCAGTCTTTCTTAAAAACCTCCAGGGATGATAACTCCACCACCTCCCTCGGCAGCACATTCCAATATCTAATCACCCTTTCTGTGGAGAAATTCCTCCTGATGTCCAAACTAAACCTCTCCTGGTGCAGCTTGAGGCTGTGTCTTCTGATCCTATCACTGGTTGCCTGGGAGAAGAGGCCGACCCACACCTGGCTGAAACCTCCTTTCAGGCAGTTACAGAGAGGAGCCTGAGCCTCCTTTTCTCCAGGCTGAGCAACTCCAGATCCCTCAGCTGCTGCTCGTAGGACTTGTGCTCCCTTCACCAGCTTCACTGCCCTTCTCTGGACTCGCTCCAGCTCCTCAATGTCCTTCTTGTACTGAGGGGCCCAGAACCAAACACAGGATTTGAGGTGTAGCATCACCAGGGCTGAGTACGCAGGGAAGATCACTGCCCTGGTACTGCTGGCCACACTGTTGCTGATACAGGCCAGCATGCCATTGTCCTTCTTGGCCACCTGGACACACACTGGCTCATGCTGAGCTGCTGTCGACCAGCACCCCCAGGTCCTTTGCTGGTCCCTGGCTCCTTCCCCCTCTCTTTGCCCCCCAAACTGTGCCGCAGTCAGTGGGGGAGCCCCTGAGGAGCCCACCCGCCTGCCTGCCCAGGGCTGCACTCCCCACACAGCCGCTCCAGCCACTCGGTACAAATCCACTTTCCAGACCCACCTGGAGCCGCACATGACACCTTACTGCCCTACCTGTTCACTCCAGTTTCCAAACAACTTCCTTGTCCACTTCAACTTGAGGAAGAGCTTCTTTACACTGAGGGTGGCAGAGCACTGGAACAAGCTGCCCAGCAAGGTTGTGGATTCTCCCTCTCTGAAGACATTCAAAACCTACCTGGATGTGTTCCTGTGTCACCTGCTCTAGGTGACCTTGCCATGGACTAGATGATCTTCAGAGGTCACTTCCAAACCTAACTATTCTGTGATTCTGTCATTTGTATTGTGCTGCACCATGCCTGTATTGGGTGCCACAGCTGTCATCAGGAAGTTTTAGCAACTGAATTTGCATTTGTTGATAATTTCTATCTTGTGCTATTTGCTTTTATCTTTAAAAACATGAACCACAAAATACTAAGGACAGATATTTGTAAAATATTAAGGGCAAATATCCCTGGCCAGAGTTACAGCCTATCTGTACATCAGCAGTATCAGTTTTATGTCTATCAGTATCACTTTTATGCCTATGAACATATATTTGAAATGCAACGACACGATATGTTAACATAAAAGCAGATTTCTCTGGAGATAATGCAAACCCTAGAGGCTGATTTAGTCTCAGTGTCTGATTAGCACACAGTAAACCTTGCCTTTGGTATCAGTTCAGATACCAAGTGCAATTCCTGAGAACTCCTCGGGAGAATGCTGACCACCTTCCTCTTTGGGTAGGTACCTGACTGCCTTATCCAAGGACCTCCAATGCAACTACAAAATTCTTTTGACAGAAAGGCACAATGGAAAAAGCCTTCGGTCCAAGGGAAGGGCACTGGCACTCGAGAATCACTAACCGTAACACTTGCCTGTTCATTGGCTGGCCTGTCATTCCCATCAGAAATGCACCCAAAGGTCAGGATGGGGCTTCAGGAGATGATGCCTGCAGAATGCATTGTGCAAGACATAGATAACAAAGTGTCTGTTCCTGGTAAAGCACAAAGGAAGTGCTTAAACTGACTTCTGGTTTTGCAACAAGAGAATTCCTTTATCTTATTCTAGCATTAAATTTCTGTGCAACACGGGAAAGTGAGCAAGTAGTTTTCACAGACTATCAATGAACTTTTTTTTTTTTACTAAAGTATTGGAAATTGTTGCTTTAGGGAACTATAGAACAGCTTGCAAACAAAAGTTGATTATATCCTGAATAGTATTGCTAATTCTAAAAATAATGTTTATGATCTCAAAAATATTAGCAGTGATTGAAGTTACACTCTAACATGTTCAGCTGTTTAAAATCTGTAGTTGCTCCAGACACATCTTCAGCGCTATATACCTAATTAAGTAGTGAATTAAAGTGCCTATTTATCACATCCTAAAAGAGCTGTTTTCAGTGTATTTTCTTTCATCTTTCCTCTGTTGAGCATTTATTGGTTTTGACTCATTCCAGCATATTATAGCTATCAACACCTGTGCCCATTTAGGAATGAATTCTGGTACAAATCATTGTGAAATGAATAGACATCTCAAAGATGCATCACAATTGTTGCAATATATTTAGAAACTCAAACAAGGAAACAAACAAATTCTGTAAAAGTGATTTAAATAACAAATAAGTTATCTTTATAAACAGCTTATCTCCTTGAGAACAAAGAATAAACAAGGCAACAAGAGCTGGGTTTTCTTCCATTATTAACTCAGATCACAATATGAATGGGTGAAATGTCAAGAATAATTGGAGAAAATGACAGTATAATCTTCAGCAAAAACATCTGATTTATTTAAATTGTCACTGTTTTTTTCTTAACCTTGCTATGCCAGGCAGCATAGAAAAACTTCTCATTTGGATCTATTCGGACATCTTCTACCTAAATGAGTAAACCCTCTGCAATGCTATGAACCTTCTACACACTGGCCAACTGAAATGCCACCATGCACTGGATTGCATGGCCCAGGGACTCACCGTCCTTTGGCTGTAAGCACTTGGCAAAACCAAGGTTTGGTGTTAACCTAAACAAACAGGACTTTCAAGTACACTTCTGTAGATTACCATGGTTTATGTCCTGTAACAGGTACAGATCCATTCTGTGGTATATTTGTACCCTTCATTCCCTGTGCCTGTGCCTTTGCTCACCTTCAAAAATGTGGCATTGAAACTGTGTAGAAATTAAACTGGCACTTGTTCAACCCTGCTGCATTATTAGTCTGCCAGCTAGCCAGAAGTGGTCTGTAACAGGAATAAAACAGGAATAAAAATGAGGGGTAAAATCAAACCACTCCAGATGTCTCCTCTGGCCTCTAGTGGTATAACTGCACTGCTTTCAGAAATTTGAATGTGCTGAACCCTATGGGGATGGATGTGTCCAAGAGTCTTTGGGTCTCTGCCAGAACCATTCTGAGTTTCTGCAAGAGGGCTGGGTTTACCTGGCTGCAAGGCTCCAAGATATTCCCACCATGGGAAATATCTTTGGTTCCCAAACACAAAGGCACTTTTGATATAGAACTGACCATTTAGCCTACTCTACAAAAATGGATTTTGTGGGTAGTTTTCATCAACACAGTTTCCATCAAAGGTCATTTTCCTCGGATTATGTCAAAACACTTGGGGGTAGACTTGATATTAACCTCATCTATTTTGAGACAGTCAAATATGCTGTTAAAAATCTACATTGCTTATAAAGCCTCAGGTTAATAAAGCCGCATAAATATTCCCAAAATTATGGACTTACAGCTATTTTCACTATCTGTTTACAGTTTGCATCTCAGTCAGCTCAAATAGCTCAATATTTTAGAAATTCACTGCAGTATTTCAGCTACACAGGCACTACTCAGTATCTCTCAGAATAGGAGTTCACAGTATATGAATGTATATATAAACATAGATATTACAAATTATGTTCAGAAGCTTAATATTATTATCTTGCAGGCAGGAGCACAATGCAGACATGCAAACACCATATTTCAAAGCCCTGGCAGCTACTGCAGGGATCAGGAAGTCATTTTTCCACACAAGGCATTTCACAATTAGTTCAATGCCTTGTGGGTTTTGCCTTATCCTGAGTCAGCATTCCCCACAAGTTCTGACAAAATATGCCTGTGCTGTCTAAATGTGCTAACCTGGGCACTTGTCAGAAAGGCTGGAGAGTCCTGACTGGATAATGGAGAGATTTGGTTTCCTTTCCTGTTAAATGTGACTCTTTCTTTTAAAAAACAAAGAAAGAAACCAAAAACTACTGGAGAAGTATTACTATACAAAATTCCAGAAGTAATCATCCATTAATACTGCTTCTATGGGTCCATGCTGTAAGACTCTGGTATCCATTTTGCCACTTGAAGTTATGCCAGAAAATCTTTGTCTCATAGTTGAATAAACAAGGTGTAATAACAAATCAGTGAGTACCTGATTGTTAAAGAATTTAGGTTCACTAGGATTTTCACTGATGTCACACAATATGCTGACTTGGAAGGGACCCAGAAGGATCATCGAGTCCGACTCTAAATGCTTGTTCTAATCTTTGAACCTATAAACACAGCTGACCTCTCTCCCTCCAGATTTGAAATTTGGCTCAAAGTGCATGTCAGAAACAAAATTAAAAATTTCTTTTTTAAGTTTATGCTCACCTTCGTGCTGAGAAAAGAACCTTTCTAGCAAGAATAAACAACCACAGCTGGCATAACTCCAGTCTCATGATCACAAAAAAAAATCTGGAACATGATTCAAAGTAAACGAATGCATTTTCTGAGGATTGGAAGGAAACAGAGGTTCGCAGGACTCCGCTTTTCCCCTACCTTCATTCCTTCTCCATGCCTCACTAGCCAGAGTGGCATTTATGCTTTCACGTGATGTAAGGGGGGCGCTAGTCATGAAGCTGGGCGTCTTGCCCTTTGTCTCCCAGGTCAGAGGAGTTGTGTTTGAATTCAATGGGAAAAAACAGAGAGGGGACACCTCATCAAATCACTGCAACCCCTTTATATACCAACGCAGTTGACAAATGGGCACTAAAACAGTCACTCCCTGTAGCCTCCACAAGGTTCTCCACCACCAGTCATCCCTGATAGGAAAAGCAGACAGAATAGTGGTGCTGAGACGGTATGCTGTGGGAAAAGCATTAAACTCACTCTTAGTATCTAGCCAGCATGAGAACAAATTCTTTATTCATCACAGACTCAGCAAATTCCCAAATGTACAGTACTGGACATTTTTTTGTTGCTTTGGACAGATAACGAAATGAGGCTTGGCCAGGAGACAGACAATGTATTATAGTTAAGACAACACCAGTGCTCTGCTTCTTTTTCACATTTCAAGTCAGATGTAGCAGGATAGGTTGTGTAACAAACAAAAGCTTTTCCAGATGCATATGTGATCTCGTAGAATTAATGAGTTTTCTCTTGCCTTGCTGCGCGACCAGTTTAAGAGCTAGTATAACTCAGGTAGAGGTGCCCTTCACTCCTGCTTTGTAAAACTCTTGTCAGCTTCATTTCTGTTTATAATTATAAAGTGAGTAGTTGGCAGCTATTAGTGGAAAGGAAGGAAGGTGCACTAGTAAGTGGGAGAAATAACACTGAAGGAGTGATGACAAGGAAATTCACAGAAAAGTTACCAAGCAAACCACCCATCATATACTGGTTGTGGGGATAAACTATTTTTGTACCTTGGGATCATCTCTGCTTTCTGATTACCTTTTTATTAACACAGACAGCAGCTAACTAAACTTGCCAGACGTTAACTTTGTGTCTCTTCGGTATGATTTGTGGGCAGCCTGTCATTTTACCTATTGTCCACACAGATTTTTGGAAAAAAATCAATAGTTTTCACACGGTCTCATTCTGCCTGGATAGTAAAGGAATATCACTAGAACTCTTTCATAAGAAAAGAAGGAAGGAAAATTATATAAGTATTTAATCATTGGAGGGGTACTTTTAACAGGTATCTAAAAAATCTGCAAGTCCTCCAAGATGATAGAGTAATTTATAAATAATAGTGGATTAATATAATTTCTATTCACTGAGGGTTTAGGTGCATCAAGAGGGCAAACATTGCACTACTTTGGGAAATGTTTCTTTTATCGTAACACACCACCTACTTAATCAGACAATGAGAAATAAAGACGTTATGTCTTGGAAGGGGACAATTCTGCTTCTCCCTTTCTCTCATTCTCTTTCTTTCCTTCTTTCTCTTTCAAGTTATTTTAATAACTCACTCCATAAACACAGTTTTCCTTTCCTACCCTTTATGAACTCTTTAGCTTTGCAAGCTACGAGGACATAAAATCTGGTCCTGTTAGTAATATGATTATTAAATGCGTATCATTTGTTAAAACTGCAGTAAGTTTTAAAAGGTTAAGGCTACTACAAACAACACCGTCACCTTGCTTGCAGCTTGGGGCAGTGACTTAGGACTTTGTTTTCGACACAAAGCTTTTGGTGGGCATCTCCTCCAGCCTACGTTTGCACCGGGCTGATTCCTTTTGCTTAACACCTTGCATATACAGCATTTCCCACCCAGTCTTTTCATTCCCCGAAAGATGGGAATCTGTGGGAAGAGCCGAGCCACCCCCCGCAACTCCACCATCGCTACCCCGGTACCCTCACCCGCACCCGGCCGAGGGGGCGTGCGGGCCCGACAAACCAGCTCTCCCGGCCAGAGCGCCGCGCCCCCAGTGCCCGCCGGGATGTGTAGTTCAGAACGCGGGCGACCGCGCCAGGTGTGAGGGAGCTGTGCTGCCCTAGAGAACTACATTGACCAGCGTACCTTGCGCGGGCGCGCGCGGGCGGTGGGCGCGGGTGCGCGTTGCCGGGCAGTCAGCTGGGCTCGGGGCGGGCGGTCGGGTGGCGCGGGTGGTGGCGGCAGCGGCGGCAGCGGCGCTCGGGGTTCGGTCGCTGGCTCAGGGGAGAAGGCGCCCGCTCCGCCATGGCCGAGACGATTGCGGACACCCGGCGGCTGATCAGCAAGCCGCAGAACCTCAACGACGCCTACGGGCCGCCCAGCAACTTCCTGGAGATCGACGTGGGCAACCCGCAGACGGTGGGGGTGGGCCGCGGCCGCTTCACCACCTACGAGATCCGCGTCAAGGTGAGGCAGCGCCGGCCCGGCCCGGGAGCCGGGTTGGCGATGTCGGGCCCTCGTGTCGCCCGGGGTGGCGGTGACGGGCGCCCGCCGCCGCGTCCTTCAGGACCTGTGTCACGGCTACTGCGGTGCGCGGCGCCGGGAGGCGGTGGCAGAGCCGCAGTGGACTCTCCATCCTCGGCCTGGGGTTGATAACTCTGTGACGGGCTCCTGGTAGCTAAGGCGATGCAGCTCGGTTCAGATAACCAAAGGACAAGTGCTCTTTCGGCTCTGCTGTGTACAGTTTGTCCTCAGACTGAAATATCGCTGTACTGTGAGCAATTGCTTGTCTGTCTCCAGGTAAATACAGGAGGGCAAACTCTCAGTTCTCTGAGATGGAGTAATATGGGTGAATCTGCCCTGAGGAAGAGGTCAAGTTCAGGATTCCAACGGCCTCAGAAAATACATAGAGAAGGTGTAAATAAGTCTAGTGGGCACACGCGCTAGATCAGAGCCAGCTAAAGTGGTAAGGTGCGTGTGTATGGGGCAGGGCTTCCTGTTTTCTTTTGTACCTCAAATAAAATTGTAGTGCCTAATAAATAGGGCTGTTTCTCGTGAGGTGCTGCTGTCAAATAACTTCTTAGTAACTCTAGAATCCTTCCTAGCTGGAAGGGCTGTGTTCACTGACTTGCCCCAAAGGCTAGTAGTCTTGAGCTTGAGAAAAGCTATGTGAAGTCATAACTGTGTTCCCTGGCCTTTCTAGTTTCATAAACAGGGCCCAGAGGAATGGTCAAAAAATGCAATGTCTACAGCATAGTCCTTGCCTGTGGCTGGTAGGGACTTGAAGTGGGGAATCCTTTTTGGTCTACATTGCCAGAAATAAATTGGGTTGAGAAAGCTGGTGTCTTATAGATGGGGGGTTTTTTATAGTTTGCAGTTGAGTCTGCTACCTGGTATAGCTTTACTCTCTTACAGCTGATTGAACCTGGTCAGTTGTCAAAGTAAGTAATAAAAGTTGAAGCTTTATTGACTCCCTGCACACATTCTCTGCAATATGAGTTCTTCACAGCAGTGAAGGATACAGCTGAGGGCTGCTGCCTTGGTCACTAAAATTCATCGGACAAGAGTTAAATTTGTGTGGATTTTCTGGTTTTAAAGGTCTAAGTCCCCAGCTTAGTGTAACCTTACTTAAAAAAGCAAAATCAGCTGAAATCTAAAGCTGCTAGGGAGGATACTTTATTTCTGATGCTTATAAATTGTCCTGTGCAGCAGCTATTCTTATGTTTCAGGATGTGTCAATGGGGCAGGAAGAATAAACTAACACGCTTGTAGCCTATGTTTGGCCTCTGTGTGAGGTCAAACTAGAACTTGCAGATTTGTGTTGCATCGCACTGCCCTTATCAGAACCCTAGCAATCCACTTAGAAGAAAGATGTAATTCTACCTTGCTGGAAAGTATTTGCACCTTAAGTTCCTGATGACATTTCTTTCCATCAGGCTGAGCATTTGGAATGGCTGGATCCAGGGAAGATGATACAAAAGGGACTTGGCCGTGATATAGCCTTGGGAATTAGGTCAAATTTCCTGTGATTAAAAAATAATAATTTTTAAAAATACTCAACTGAAGTTCTTCATCAAAAACTCAAAACAGGTTTTGAGACGGGTTAGTCTTAGCCCACCTGCTGTTTGGGGTAGAAAATTCTGAATTCCTGCCGTAATGAAGACCAAGAATGATTTGAACAAATGCACACTGTGATAGTACTGTGACCTTCCTCTGTTCTTCCTTCCAGTCTGATACTATGTAAACATTGCATCCTCCACCCTCCTTGCTTGCATCTGTACATGCTTGTATACAGGATTGTCTCTTTGATCATTCCCTTTCCAGCTGTGCACTGCTGTACACAGAGCTCGTAGCTACCCTGAACTGTAAAATTGAGTTTTATGTCTCTGTGTGCCGGAAGGCTACAGAGCAGGTAATACAAGTCATGCAGAATTATGTTCACTGTCTAAACTTGTATCAATTAACTTCGTCTCAGCAGAATATGGACCACGTCGCTAATATGCAAGTTTCAGCACAGAGGAAGAATTCAAACGTGAATTGCTGTGGTATTGTATTTGTGAAAGATAGGCCTAGTACTGTAAACTGCTTGTTGGAGTGTGGCTGACAATGGCCACCAGCTGGCCTCTGTGGTTTGACAACTGCTTGTGGTTACAGAAAGTAAGAGAGTAGCAGCTGATGTGCAGTTTCCCCCAGCAGTGCTGGTAGTTGCAGCAGAACAAACCTGAGAAGATGGTGTGAGTTACCTGTGTCATATCTGGAGAGCTGTGTCTTCAAGTAACACCAGCAGTAAAATGTTAAGTGTGCAGAAATGGATGGCTTAACTGCTGCCAAATTCTGGTGAAAGCTAAAGGACAGCAGCCTCATGTTACAGCTGGAGATCATTCTCAGCCAGAAACATTGTCAGAGAGGACACTGAAATTCAAGTTTGCATTGAGACAATTAGACTTGTACCATTGTCGTGGTGTTTACAGACTCTGTAATTCTATCTTTGTCTGAACCTCAAAGCTTAACTTTTGGGGTTTTTTGGAAAGACTGAACTTGCTTGCAGACTCTTGAACTGATACTTGATAAAAAGTATCTTGCAAAACATAGGTGTGTGAAATACTGCACAGTTTCCCCAAAGCTGTTATTGGCAAGCTTTCTGCTGGTACTACGGTTGAAGCATATCTGTTGTCTGGAAAGCAGCAAGTGGAACAATTTTGTGCTTTAGTTCTTGTAATGCTGTACTCATCAAGTTCTGGTGGAAGTCAGAAAGCCTGATAGGGAACTCTAAAGTTTTGGGTAGACTGCTCAGCAGTATGCTAGTGCATAAGCAAGTCGGTAGTATTTTGGAACTTAGGAAGGCTTGTCACAGCAAGTGTCTCTGTGCAGGGTGGCTGTGTGTTGGGATAAATGCATGGTGCTTTGACAAGCATTTGAGTCTTGAGAGGAGTGCTGCTGGTAGACCCTATGCAGCACTTCTAGCCGGGCAGCTTACTTCACAGATGGACAGTTGGCCAAAGTATTGACTTTCTGAGCCTGAGTCTGTGCATTAAATAACAGTCTGCTCTTGGCAAGCTGGACAAGGTGATGACAGAAAGCTTTCCACTGTAGCAACCACTATAAGGCACACAAAGTGGCAGTGTGCCACTGCAATGCAGCCTAGCAATGAAAGTCAAATGTCTTGTTCAGAAATAAGTGATAGAAAATACCACCCTGCTGTGCTAAAATAGAAAATTTGAGTGGGTCATGTTTTTGACAGGGTACTTGAGAATTTGCTTTCCATCAGCAGCATCAGGCAGTGCATTTGTACCATTCTGAGGTGTCCTGAGGTGTGAAGGCTTAGGGTGAGCTAAACTGGGAATAATACAGTAGGGTATAAAGCTCCAAGTGCTTCTTCTAGCAAAATAAAACTTGATAAACTACTCATCTCATCTGAAGATACCTAGATGATCACAGTATGGTGACTGTGCACCATTTAAAACTAGCATACTTAACTAGACTGCCTGCTAAAGTAATACAGTAAACTACTTCATTGCCCTTACCTCTTGAAGAAAAATGTGAACCAAAAGTCACATTTTAAGTGTAAATAACTTTTCATGCTGTTTCTCACAAGTCTTTATTAGCTCTTCTCTCCTTCTTATTAAAACCTTTTCAGGCTGGGCTTGTTTAAGTCAACACTCTTGAATGAGGGCATGCGAATACCTGTAACTATTTATGGGCTAAAAGCCAGTCCTCTCTCTGAATTCCAGGAAGCAAACATAGAATAAATTACAACTGCCATATTATCATCCTACAGCATGTATTTAGTCCTCAGTCCAGTTCCAGGTATCATTTGTCTTCTACTGTAGTTGAGACATAGTTTTCTTGATAAATGGGTCAAAAGGAAGGTCGTTACTCAAGCAGATTCTGTGCAATAGCCTCAGTTGTTAAATCCTTTAAGGAGACAAGACTTAAGCTTTTCAAGCTAACTCTGATCCAGTGACTGGTGACACACGTCAGAGCCATACATCCAGTGTAAAGGCAGTGTTATAGGAGATAAGCACTTCGGTTAGAATACTGTCAGCAAAGCATATGGGTATCCAGGAACTTGCTACATTTTGGGAAATATCCCTTTGGCAACCCTGAGAATAGCTCAGTTGGTTAGAGCATGGTGCTAATAATACCAGGCTTGTCAGTTCAATCTCTGTATGGGCTGTTCACTTAAGAGCTGGACTTCATGATCCTTGTGGATCCCTTCAAACTCAGAATATTCTGTGATCTGGAAATAAACTGTTAACACTATTTCGTCCGGTTTTGTTTCTATAGAAGTAAAAGTGACTTCTGTGCTGCCCATTTTGGTTGGGTTTGTCACCTAGACTAAAAGGTTAAATCATCTGTTTATGGTTAGTGAGAAGTTGCAGAGAGGTCATTGATATTCAAACTGACAGGTAGAACTATAATAAAATACCTGTTACAGGAGCTATTAGTCCAAGTAGTTAAAGAATTCTTTTTCATCAAACCAAAGCCAAACTAAAAGCCTTTGTCATCTTAGTTCTGTTCTTTCATGATTATTCAGCGGCCTGTTGCCTCTAATCAGTATTATTAAACTTGGCTCTAAGGTATACCTTAGCTTTTTGAGATTTCATAGTGCAGTGGCTTGTCTTGAGGTGTAGAAAGGAAATATCTTGCTGTGCTTCCAGATATCGTGAAGTGCAATAGTTGGGTGGTACCAGTGCTCTTTAGAGTCAGGTTTCCTGTATCTTCTGCAGAAAGACTTCTGTAGACCTGCAGAGGTGCTCAACTGTGTAGGTCCAGTGTGGGGAAGGAAATGAATACACAGGCTGTGAAGTGCCTGCAGTGTTAAGAATAGTATTGGTTTCAAGGGATTGGGGAAGTTTATCTGAGTACTGCTGAACTTGAGTTGCTTTTCAAAGTCCTGTTCTCCCCTTAACCAGTTTTTTCAAGACCTAGTTTGGATACGATATTTACATTTCAGCATGTTTATAGTAGTCTGACTTGTGGCTAAGTGGTTGGAGTCTGACTATTGTGATCAAATCAAGTTAGAGTAAGACAGAAAATGAACTGAAAGTGTAACTTGCTTCGAAAGCACTTGGGCCATGTTTTGCGAAGTGGTGCTCTTGATCTGACGATCAAGTGTTTTTGAAAGGTTTTGTCCTTGAACAGTTTCAAATCTCCTGTCCTTCATGTTTGGCAGGGATTGAAGCTGCAGATTCTTCCCCCACCATGAAAAGAATCAAATCTGCCCTTCCTGTAGTTGACTTCAGCATTGTACAGTTTAATAGTTGAAGCTTGTGGTGGAGTCATGACTAAACACTGACTCAGTGTGGATGTGTTTAGGGATGCATAATCAGCAGTAATTCTCTATTTCTCTACTACAACAAATCTTGCATAACACTGCAAGTCTGCTCTAACTGTAGTTAAATTATGCCTTTAAAACCCATTCTAGACACTACTACCAGTTACATATTTTCAGACTCCTCTACCAAGAGTAAAAATGCAGTGATTCAGGTGACCAGTTTTCTGTTCTACAGCCTGGGTACTGCACCTTTACAAACATTAACTGTTCCTTCAAGCAGTAATTCAGGAAGGGATAACTGAAAGGCTAAGAATTTCCAAGGACACTGACTAGGGAGACAGATTAAGTAGAATGGCTTGGATCAAAGAAAATTCCAAAGCAAGGAAAATGGGTTTACTCTTGAGCAGCTGGTTTTTTCTGTAGAGGTTTGTAATTAAACTAGGTTCAAGAGGGTGGTCCAAAGGTACTGAACTAGTTTGGCATTGATACTTGTTACTGTGTAAATAAAACAACCAGGTCCCTGAATAGTGCTTCTTATTAGTATATTAGTTTAACTGGTGACTTGTGCTCCTTTTATTTCAGTGCATACAGTGAAGGCCTTGATTGTCATGTTTTAAGATTGCACTTCAGTACAGTGCAGAACAGACCAAATCGAATGGAACAATGACTAATCTTTGTAGGACAGATGGCTGTGATCCAGGTAGGCATGTGATGCCAGGGAGTTTTGATACATGCTTATTTTTAGATGGCTTGCTGAAAAAGTGTCAGCTTGAACTTTAGAGCAGTCCGTTCTCTGCTGCTTTTCATCTGGGGAAATAAATGATGCAGTAGAGGTTTATATCTTCTAACAGTAAGGGAAGTATTTTATTTAAAGTTTTTTCACTTGGTAAAGCAATGCCATTTGCACTACTGGAGGCTGTTTCAACAAGTACACAATCCAAATACCCTGTGAAGCTGTAGCACTGAGTAAAGGGTCTGAAGCTGCTATTGCTGTAACTTCTAATGTAAAAAGGATGGAGAAGCCCTAACCTTCTCATCAAGGTATGAAAACAAGTGTTTTACCAACTGAAGACAGGTCCATGAAATGTTCTTTCTGTGGCTTTTCTTGAGAATCCAATTAAAAATCTGTATTTTGCCCCAGAAGATTCTCCCATATGACATTATAGTTTGTGTTGGCCACAAAGCCTATTTGAAAGTATAACTATAAGCTAGCGTATAGCAGCCTTACTCTAAAATCCAGAAGAAAATGAAGCTATATATTAAGTAGTTTAAAGTCACCTCTAGACCTGGAAAAAAATCTTTAAAGATTATTTTTATGGGCCTAAGCTATAGCACCCTCTAAGTGTTAAGATACGCTGCAAATTAATGAACAGGAGTTAGAAGGCTTTCTATAGTTTTTAGTGGCTACTTAAGAATGTGAGTGTTACTGCTCCAGTAAAACTGGAAATACGAAGAGAATTTTTTGCTACTTCATAGACGCACTTTCAAACTAGTTAACTTACTGCTTTTTTTCTTGCATATTTGAAATACAGGGATACTGGACTGTCTCTAGCTCACAAAGCATATCAAAAGTTTAGTTTCTGATAAAAAAATTAGCAACTGCAGCAATTCACTGAAATTTTTTTATCCCCATTTGACTGTAGGTGATGGATGTCAGTAATGATGCTAAAGCATCAACTTAATGTGATCCCTTTTCAGTCATTCCTAATGAGGGATGAATATGAACATTACAGTAGGTCAAATCAGAGCCGTATGGCTGTTATACCTTGAATGGTGTAAAAGTAACAATCTCTTCTCTTTCAAATGAATACTTGGTGTTTCACAGGAGGCTTTGGCTTGCTAACCCTGATCTAGTTACTAGTTCTGTCTGGGTGTTGTAAAAGTCTTTGTCCAAATGAGTCCTTAAAGCAGGCTCCTGTTTTTATCTTTGGCTTCTGAGCATGGAACCTGAAGAATAAAAAATCACTAAACAATCTGTTTTTCTTGACTCACCCTATTTAGAGTCTTTTGACCGTGCCACACCATAATTTAGCTATTTATGATGTTGTTGAACTTGGTCGGGTGATGATAGATGCTTTTTGGCACAAATAAAGACATCCCTATGCTCGTTTTTCACAGAGCAACTCTGGGCTCAAAGCACTGGATTTGGCAAAGGTTAATTCTTGTCTAAAGACTGATAGTCTCTGTCACTGTGTTGCTATTAGGATTTCACTGCCTAAGTCTTTAAGGTAGAAAACATCCTGGCTCCATAGCTCCAGTACTGCAGAATAGGGAAGCTCAAAAGTTCTTGGTATAGTTTAAGTCAGCATTGTTTAAAACTTGCATGGTCAGGTTTTTCAGTGTTCTCTTAACTTTATATTTTTTTTAATATGACATACCTTCAGTAGATCTGGACACCAAGTGGAAAAAAGGGGAGGTAGAACTCTGTTTTGAGGAAAAGGACTGAAACTTAGAAAAATAACAATCTCTAGTCTGACATTTTGCAGTGGGGGAAGAAGCTTTCCTTCAGTAATATACCCAGCAAAAATATAAACTTCTAGAAACTGAAGTTTAAAGCATGTTTTCCTTCTTTCTAGCTTTTTATAATTGCAGGAAATAGAGAGGTAGCTGCTTATGTTGAGTCGGGAAGGAAACAAACCACTGGCAAGGTTTCTGCAATAACAGTGGACTGCTGGAGCCAGTTTCTTGTACTAAAGGTCAGCAGGCTCTTGCCTTAAGAAAATCGTAATACTTTTTTTATCCACCCTGAATGCTACTTACTATGATACCCCGGAGCTCCCATTGACTGTAAATGTAGCCAAAGGGTGTAGGCTCTTGACAAAGATTACAGCTTGTATGAGACAGTCAAGATGCTTGAATTTAGCTTCTGAGAGTCAAAGCCACAAACTTTTATCAAAAGTGAGCTGTGTGCTTTCTTTCACTATTTTAATGGAAATTAAAACTTGAGAGAGTTCTCTCAAGGCTACCATAACCTAATTGAAAAGATGATATCAAAGTAGGTGCTGTGGCAACAGTGCAGCTTTATTCTCAGTCTGTTAGGAGTGGGAGACATGGGCAATACAGTGCTGCTGCTGGGTGTTATGGTGGCAGATGAAGAAATTAAGCAAATTTAACTCAAACTATGCTGAACAGCAACATCTGGGGAATTTCTGCTATTGTGGGGATGTACTGGGCTGCAGTGTCATACAATGGCATGGAGTGTCAGCATGGTCTTTGAAGGAACCCAAAAGCTATTTGCCTTTGATTTATGTCTGGAAACAAATTTTTAGGAGCAAGACTGACTATTTGCAAGACTTCTTCCACTCCGTGGATAAGCTAGTCTGAAAACTAAGACTTAAAAATACTTAGAATTATTTTATTAATGTAAACTAATTATAAACTAATAAATTCCTCTAGTTTTCCTCCTGCATTTAAGGTAATTTGTTTACTGGAATGGCTGCATTGGATAACTGTATCTGAAGCTGAATGGACAGTAATGGCTAGTACTCAGACTGCTTGCATTCTGCTTGTGAAATTATCTTCACTTGCATACAGAAGCAATTCTTCAGCTTCTAATGGGGCATAGCTTAGGGAGTGACTGTAGTAAGAGCTGGAAGACTGTTACCTGGTTATCTAAGCTACTGCCTTAGGACTGTCATTTGCTTCTGAGGTGAACTGGGAATCTCCTGAACTTAGAGTTGAACTCAAAGTTGAATATGTTATGGTGACAAAAATGAAGCTGAAGAAAAATGCTTCCTGTGAACACAGATTTTGCCCTGAAGTCTGTTAGCAAGGAACCACTGCTTCCCATTACTAGTTTGTTGAGCACTAGCCAAATGACTGTAGAAACTTGTTTGGCGTCTGAGTGAAGATGGAAAAATGCAGGAGTGACTTAAGGATCTGGGTTGGTCACCTGTTAATTTAATTATGTAATGTAACTTGTCACCAGTTTTGATAATATTTATTCCAGTGTACTGGCTGGCCATTAACTGCCCCAGCAGAATACAGACTGTTTGGTAGTAGTCAGAGAAGGCCTAATGGTGTCTACATACAGTCTAATAAAGAGACAGTGCTGCACAAAATCTGTCTTGACTTATTATCTTTCTATGGCTTAGGATTTTGGGCTGTGTGGGACTTCTGCAGAACTGGTTTGTTTGTCCTTCTGCAACAATGCTTTATCTGCAATTCTGACTAGTGACTTTCAGTTGTCTAATGTCTTGGGTGATGCATAATCCTTTCAGATTGAGGGCTTGCATTCAAACTGCTAAGCAGCATGATTTTGGACTAGGAAGCTGTTGAATTTTTTTTTTTTCAATAAATGGTATAATTATTACACCACTGAAGAAAGAATTGCTGGAGAAATTACACTGAAATTATCACAGGAATGAGCTGTGCTCCAGGGGCTATTCCAAACTGGGTCATGAGTTTTGTGATAGTAGACTTTGCAGCTCAGCAGGCCAGAAAGTTGATATTATAATGCTGAGTAAGCATGGGCAGAAATGCTCGTAAAAATGAAACTAGCCTGGCTTGAAGTTTTGTGCCTTACTCTTGTCTCTGTTTTAGCAGACAAACAAAGCAGTGCTCAGAATAGCTGTTGGCACCTTAGTGACTAAACAAGGATAACTCAGCATAAAATGTCAAGGGGAGAATAACATTTTTGATAGCCTGCATGGTCTTGAAATGACACTGTAATAGAAAATGAAAGTTTCTGTTGACTCTTCAGGATTGTCTCCTTTTACCAAATTTTTGTCCAGTGAAAGCCCATGCTTCAGGAGCTGTCTGACTCTCTTCATGAAAACTGTCTATCCATGGGAGATGGAGGCAGTAGGGTGTTCAGAAGCCCATCCTACTGAAGGAAAGGGTCGTCTGCTCAGACAGTGCAATAATCCTTAGTGACAAAGGTCCATACAGTAACTTCAGGTGTGAATATAGCATGAATTAAAAATAGGAACCTAAGATGTAAATAGGTTAAGCAGTATAAAATAGGATTCTCAAATTGCGTTTTTAAATAGATCCTTCCTATCAGCTGCTTACCTGAAGAACACTGCTCTATCAGTACATACTTCCAGAGGAAGGAGAATTGCTGCAGTTTCTGGGTTTTAAGAAACATGAGGTTTAGAAATTGATCTCAATAGATAGCTCTCGTTCATATCCAGACCAAAGGACAGCAAACATATACTTTGTTTTAAAATACAGTTGTCAAGTTGTGACTCGTAAGACACTTAATTTAGTGGATGCCTTTTGACATACTGTTCAAGCTGAATGTTTCCAGTGCTTACGATCAAAATTTGAGAAGATTTTTCAACTCACAAGGAAAGAAAGGACTCTGTCCTTTTCTCCAACTTGCTAGGGAATGTAGAAGGTAAAGTGATCTCAACTGGCACTTCTACCCCCACATTGTATCTGTAAGCCTTGTATGTTGTTTAGAGATTAACTTTATAGACTTCATGCCTAAAACCATGAAAAGAGTTCCTGAAACCTGGGAACTTACTGGTTTTTAGCTGCTTTTATCCAGTTCTAATCCTGTTTTTAGTAACTTGAGAGGAGAAATTAATATTTTCTACAGGTGAGAACCTATATGGTAAATATTTTAAAGGGCTTTCTACCTGGGACATTGACAAAGAGTTGATGTTGTAATGTGTAATGGTGAACTTTGTTAAAAAAACAACAGTTGAAATCAGAGGAAAATAATCCAGTACTTAACTTCTGGGAATCTCCTTCATGCACTCTGGAGGACCTAGCTATATTCACTCTTGAGTAGAGTATTCTTATCATCAAGACAAGAGTGTTTATTATAAAGCCTGACTTCTGACGTAAGTCTTAAATGCAATTTTATTATTAGTCGCTGGCACAATCAACAATGTTTTACCTGGGAAAGAGAGCTTGAATGCTTTTAAACATTCAGCAATAAGACTCCATAACAAAATACTGTTCTATACTTTATCACTTGTAAATTATGAACTAACTTGCATAATGTGGAAGTATACAACTAACTTATCAAGTACTTCTGTGTGACAGCCAGAAACTTGCTCCTGGCTGGCAGCAATACAATGACCCATAGTCACAGACCTACCTAGTGCAGGAAAATACCTCCGCAATTAAACCTGTTTTGAGCTGCCAGAAGTATTCCCCAGTGATAGCTTAAGCATAACATCCTACAGATGATATTGTACAGGGGTATCCACTCAAACACCAGATCCTGAGTTAGATGGCCAGCGAGATAAAAAACAAAACAACAAAAAGTAAAAGGCAGTAGCTGAGAATAACTACTGTGCATCTGCCAACAGGAAAGCTGGATGTAACTGTAGTCCCATGTGAACGTCAGCTTCCTAGGGTACTCCTCAAGAGTCTTCTTGAAAAGTATACTAAGACTGTTAGTGAATATGCAGTCTGACAACAGTAGGCATTGTTCTGTGACTTCTGATTGTGTATGGTAATTACAGGCTCATGGTCTTGCTTTTAGGAGGTCATAACTCCTAGAAACAATTTTTTTAGTATTCTAGCCAGGATGTCATTAGGAGAGGACTCTCTCAGTGTCTACTTTTAAAATAACGTGCAAGTTGGATTGCAAAAGTGGGATAACACTGCACCCCAAGAATGAACAGAAGTAATGCAGGCTCTGACATAAGTTAGTGTAAGGACTTGTATCAGGGTACCTGTGTATTTAGCATGGTCTTGTGCAGCATTATAGCTTACTCCTATTTGATGTCCCTTTCAAGGGTGTTAGGGTGCTGCCTCTTAGCCTTGTTCAGCAAAGCTCTCCCTAATCATGCATCTACTTGGTTTAGCTCTGTAGTCAAACAGTCTGATCTCCTCAGCACTGAATGTTGTAATGCATCTCAGCCTTGTTGGTTTCTTTGGAGCTACCCCAACTTGGCAGCTTGTGCTATCAAAT
Organism: Gymnorhina tibicen; assembly: GCA_013399875.1. Lineage (NCBI taxonomy): Eukaryota > Metazoa > Chordata > Aves > Passeriformes > Artamidae > Gymnorhina > Gymnorhina tibicen. The sequence continues at coordinate 219,154 of VXAZ01000289.1, read as the reverse complement.
CTTCATCAGTCCTGGATGGATTCACTGTAAGACTGGATGGATTACACTGTAAGAGGTTTTGCTTTTGACAATGTTGGAGGCCATGTTGTATCAGGGAGTAGAAAAGTACAAGAAGATTGGTTAATGTCCTATGCTGATATCTGAAACATTCCCTTGAACGCAGTAAGAGAAGCCTGTGTGGAATAAGACTTTCTTCCCCCTTCCCTCCCCACCTCCAATTTTGTATATATTGGACATCCAGCTCCTGAGACAGTAAGAACAGCAGGTGCTTTTGCAACCTTAGAAACATCTCAATTGGCCAGCAAATCAGATATTCTGCTTGGTGATATGATGACAAAATACCAGTGATTAGGATACCATATAAATGAGGCTCATAGCTATGCAGTTCGAAGCCCAGCTTGCTCATCTATCTTAGAGCCTTATCTTTATTTCTGTATCTTGAGTGTTTCTGAGTACTGCTGTTGTTGCTTAAATGGAACTAATGTATAACTTAACAGCTTAGTTCTTGCTTCTGCTTATCAAAACTTCAAATCTGTCTAATCAATAGCTTGTGTTCTTGTTTTCAGACAAATCTACCTATCTTCAAACTGAAAGAATCTACAGTCAGAAGAAGATATAGTGACTTTGAATGGCTAAGGAATGAACTAGAAAGAGAAAGCAAGGTGAGTAAAGTGAAAGGTAAATTCAAGTCTTCATAGACATGCAAAGAGTCATGATGCTGAAATGTTTTCATTATGTTCTAAAGCACGTATCATATAAAGCAGATACTGTGGTTGAAAATGCCCAGAAATAAACCAGTGTGTCAGTCTTTTTATCAAGCCTCAGTGCGGCAATGCCAGAGGCTTTTTGTTTTAATGGTTTTGATTTAATTCAGAGTTAAACTACTTGATTTCAGCTTACCTGTGTGGGCAGGTACTGTTCTTCTCTGTTCAGGTTTTATGACTTCACTAGGAATGTGACTGATGAGTTGGGTCTTCTAGGAGGAAGAGGTGGATGAACTTGCTTACAGACTGCACTTAAGGACACTTCTGTAAATCTTTCAGGTTGTGGTACCACCTCTACCAGGAAAAGCTCTTCTCCGTCAGCTCCCCTTCCGAGGAGATGATGGTATATTTGATGATTCCTTTATAGAGGAGAGGAAGCAGGCTCTTGAACAATTCATAAACAAGTAAGTGTTGGGTCTAGTTATTTAGAGACAAACGTGGAACTCAGCTCTGGAAAACTGAATTAAAGCTACTAATCCTCTTAAGGATGGTAACTGCACTAGGTTCAGAATACTAACTTTCACATAATCTTGCAGTAGGACGTACTAACATTACTCATCCTGTGTTTAGTTTGGATATCTTAGTGCTTACCTGAACAGCTGAAATGACTGTTAGTGTTGTCATTAATTTATGCAAATTGCTGCTAAAATTATAGTGTTCAAAATAGTTCTGCTTTATAATTTCTGGAAAGGTATCCTCCAACTGGGTGAACAGTAGAGCTTACAGTGGGCTTACAGCAGTTAACTTTGATTGCAGATGTGAGGTATTATCAGTTTGTGTAATGATGCATATTTTCTCTAATCATCCTGAGAATCTTTCTGAAGATGTAAAAACACTACTTGAGGCATGCACACGTAGTTTGAAATAGACGCTTTGGACTTTGTTGCTGCCTTTCAAAGGGTGAGCAGAAATTATAGTAACAAAGTCTTATTCTTTTTCCACCATCTGACACTACTAACCACTGTCTGTACGCTGACCTGAATAGCTGGTTTAATCTCTTTAACAGTGTGGATCCGCACAGTGGGTAAGGAGTGTTGTCAGTTAACCAGCTCTTCTGGTCTCTAGAGTCAGTTCTGTTCAGATCAACTGGATTTGGGACTGCTCCCTCAGAGAGTTCAAGCCTGTCAGTTCCACTGGCATTCTAATCTTGTTCAGTAGTAATGCTGTTTAACAGGAACAGAGGATGCCTGTGAGTTACGCCAGAATTTATGAAAATGTACTTGTCAGTTACTGTTAGTTCAGGCACGTGTCTTGGAGGTGCAAGTGACTAGTTCACTAAAAGTGTCTGTCTGGTACAAGTAAGTGTGACCATATGAAATCTCTGAAGTTTTTCTTCACATAGTTGCTTCTTAGCTCAATTTAGAAGTACTGCTAATGTTTCTGAACAGGTAAAATGCTTCAGATTGCTCTTTTTGCTGTTCAAAGACAAGTGGAATGAACTTCCAAGGCATCTAGTAGTAAGACGGAACGTGTTTGGGTTTTTTTAATGCTGTAAAATCAAGGCAGTCATGACTGGAAAGTACAACCTTTATCCATGCAGACTTGGAACTCTATCTTAAATGGGGAAGAAGTGCACTTACTGAAAGTTTTGTATGCTGAGTCTAGCATGGAAGAGGGCTATTGGTGTTCTGAAGCAGCTGATGTGAAACAGTCATCTTACCTTGATTCTGTGAAAAACTCTGTATAGCTGACAGAAATGAAATGGCCAATTTATGGATATCCATTTTTCAGTCCTACTGCAAGTAATAAGTTGATTTTGTGAAAGTGTAAAATTTCTTGGTTAATTTTTCCTCCTTTGAAACATAAAAGGAGATTAATGTAGATATTGATGTAGTGACAGAGTTGAGTACATCTGGAACAAGGCTGTCCAGGCACAAATCATAGCAATTTAACTCATCAGTTCTAATGGCATGACCAACTCATTAAGCAAATATTACTAAAGTTTTGAACCATGTAGAAGCTTTAAGGCTTCTTCCAAGTACTCCGGGCACTAGTAAACTTAGACCTGAAGGTCCTTTGCGCATTACATTCACATTACTGCATAAACAAAGCTGATCTTTGCTTCTAGAATAAAGAGTCCACTCTTTATTCTAGATACCACTGGGACAAAAAAAATCTTGGTGCACCAATGCCAGTTCTTGATATCTGGGAGTGTGAGATGGATGTTGTTGAGAAGCTTTGTCCCTCTGGATGTAAAATCTGAATCACAACAGTGCAGCCTTCCTGAGTCAGCTCTCTTGGGCCAGTTTGCTGGCACCACCATCAATACTACATACAGTGACATTCACAAGGATGGTTATGTCTCAACACTCCTGTCTGCCTCAACCTGACTTTGAGATACGTTAAAATTCTTGAAGTAGCAGCTACTATGTGTAAGGGTCACCTTGGTGAAAAATATTGAGGGAAAGCCAATGCAGAGTGAGGTATTCCTGTGAAACCAAGAGCTGAATCAGGGATCAGATCTAATCTTGCAATTCAGCCACCAATTTTCAAGCCTTCCAGAAGGGAGAAGAAATACATTGCTGCCTCATCCTCTCCTATATATCTTTTCCTTGAAGTTTAACACCAGTAACTTCATTCTGATGGGGTAAGAAACTCAAGCTAGTTACTCTAGACTGTCATCCTTGTGAACTACTGCTTGAGACTGTTGGCCTTTTACTAGAACCCGGCAAGATGGATAGTTTTATAACTGCACTTGAAATAATCCATCAATACTGAATAGGAGAGCTCAGCTTCCTCATTATATGTCACCCTCAATGACAAGTGAGTAGTGACAAGTGAGTATGTTCTGTGGTGAAATAAACACTAATAGGTAAATTTGGAGAAAATGCACAGAAGTGCTTGGAAGTGGTGCTGAGCCATTGGAGCTGAATATGTATTACATGTGCTCAACCAGATGCCTTCCATTACGGGTGGAAATGTTCTGACAGATACAGAGGCCACAAGGCTTACACAGGCTGCCCTTGGGATGGTGGGGGACTGTCTCTCCTAAAGGAAGAAGTCTGTCTCGATTGACCAAACTGGATGTAGTTTTTTTCAAACCAAACTGCATTAGGTATTCGTGTCCGTAAGTGATGAACTTTCAGATATCTGATTCTTTTGGATTTTTTACCTACACAGGAGTCTGCATGGTATTTTAAGGGTTCAAATTCAGTACCTCGTGATTTTCTTCGAAGTTTGTGTGTCTCCTAATTCAATTTCAGCTTCTTTACTGTTAAAAGGATGGTTTTTCAGTTTGTATGTGGAACAAAATTAAATGTACAGTAGAGATGCTGGTGTCCCCTAGAACAGGCAAGCTCTGTCTCCTGTGTTTGCAAGCTACCACATGTGCAGTGAGCAGAAGGGCCAGTACTCTTGGCTGTGTGCGGTGCTGCCCATACAGGCCGGGGGCACTGACCCTGGGCACTCGCCGCCCGGAGCAGTGCCCGAGCCTTCGGAAAGCCTTCGCACCCCCTGCTGGAGCCAGGCTTCAGCTCTGCAGGGATGAGCTGCTGCTTAGTTACACTGACAACTGAGGGGATAAATGGCCTTTAGAAGGGTGTCCTGTGGCAAAGGTGTCAAGACCTTTAAAAAAAAAAAAATTCCACTTGCCTTTCTTAGCTCTAGATTTCCTTATGCTAGAATGAGCACTTACTTGGATAGTCCCATCAATTGCAGGTGACAGATGATGACGTAACATGCTTCCAAGTTATCAGAGGTAGCGCAGAGTTCCTATGGACTAACTTCATCTGGGGGAGCATGACAAATCTTGCTGCTAGACAGCATTCTAGTAGCCAACAGTGAAGTGAAAGTGGGATCTATGCCCATGTGCAGAACAATAGGTTATTGGTACAAAACCTTAATCTGCAGGATAGCTGCAAGCAGGCTCAATTGGTTCACACTAATGCTTGTTTTTTTTCCTCTCCAGGGTTGCAGGCCACCCACTGGCACAGAACGAGCGTTGTCTTCATATGTTCTTACAAGATGAAGTAATAGATAAAAACTACACACCATCCAAAATAAGACATACTTGAATTCTAAAAGCATCTTCTCAAATATTAGTGGTTCTTATGCTTGGTTTTAAGAGGTTGTAGTTTGTCTTAGCATGCTGAGGATGAACAGGCACGAAGTCTCCACTAACACCAGTACACTGCTTGGTCTTTGCATATGCTTTATAGCATTTAAGAACTCACTTGTCTTCTAGCTAAATCCCTCTGAATCCTTGATTTAAGAGTATTATACTATGAAACCATCCACCCCTTGCAATGTCTCACAAACCTTTCCACTATTATTTGCAATGACTTAACAATGTTTACTGACTTGGCCTTACTTGAACTTTCACAACTGTAGTGTCACGTGTTCACTTGTATTTGACTAAACTGCTCTGCTGTTTCTGAGGTAGTCACCTGTCTGAACATCTGTAGAAAGACTGCTTTATTTCTGATATCCTGTATGAGAAACACTTATGCAATTGTCTTCAAGCTTGTAAAACACTTTATACTGAAGTAATGAGGGAATTATCTTTATATTCTGTAAGAGGAAAAAATCGAATTTATATACTAAAGTAACTTGTCTAAAGTTTTGAAATAAAAGTGAAAATACACTTCAAATGTTTTGTGACTCTTGACCTTGAGTGTGGAGTGTCTCATGCTTTCTGAGGAGGAGGGGCTTGACTATGCTAAGTGAACTGGTGTTACAGCCTTGCTGTGATGCTCTTCCACAGTGTAGTTTTGTAGTACCCTTAGATGCTGGCACTCACTCTGTAAGAGTTAAAGAACATATAAAGGTATTAAAGGCTGTTTGTGTGTTGTGGAGCTGAAATTGGAATACCACTCATGGTAGGCAGTCAACAGATCCGTGACTTCAATAACTTTGGGGAAAGAGTACCTTTCTACTTGGCATGAGAAGTGCCAATCTAGCTTCAACTAGCTAGTGAAAATGATGCCATCTTATAGAGGAGGGAATATTTACATAACCTATATTATAACCTCAGTCCTAGGTTAAAGTAGGTCTGCTCTATAAATAGAATTAGGAACATGAAGTTGTACAAGTCTGCTGTAAGATATGATCATAGACCACTTCCCTGAACACTAAAGGAAGGGTGAGCTGTAGCATTGTGCTGGTTTGACCACTGCTGCAATGCAGGTGCGGGACGGCTGAACTGCAGTTCACAAGCAGCACTACTGAAGTTGTCTTTTACACGAGAAGGAAGTGAGCTAGAGAAGCTTCCTTAGTCTTCCAAATGTAACATGGAAGTTACCCATCCAAATGCTCTTGAAAGTGGATTCCAGAACATTCTAGTAGCAATCTGCTCTAGTGTTTTGTGCTATTTGGTATCTATGTGTTGGCTTAGACTCAGCTCTGCTCCTTTTTTCCTTCTTATGACACTTACCTCTGTAAAAATCATCCTACAAATTTGTTGGCAAAGTTAGTAGCTTCTTTTAACTAAGACCATTAACCTCACTTACGAAAATCTGAATGTAAAAGACTGAACTGACAAGGCAGTGGTGGCTGGCTGGATTATACAAAGTACTAGTGATTAGCTACACTGAATAGATAGATGTTTGAGTAATTGCTCTTTCTACCTCATACTTAACTGAGACTGTGCTGATTCTCTCTAACAGTTCTGTTCATGAAACCAAGGACCAAAACTGACAGTCCATTTGCAGCCCAGGGCTGTCACTTTTCAAGATGTTTTTGATAATGTGAATAATTTCCAAATTTCCCTGTCCTTGTTGAATCACCCCTACAAGTTGAGTTATTCTTTAAAAGGGGGAAAGAAAGGTTAAATGTATTGAAATTTCATTATGTAGGTTTAGATACAGAGTCAGTTATTTTTCTTTACTCAAATGCTTTTTCTGAGAGAAGGTTCTTTCAGAAATGAAAGTAAATGCTACATCTTAAACTGAAAGATGATGATACAATCTCTAGCATTTGCCATGAAAAAAACCCAAAATATTTAAGCTGAAGAGGGAAAAGCTGTGTGCTTGATGTCAAAGTATTCCTACTTCCAAAGTGAGGACTTTGGAGCATTAGTCTCTTAGAATTACAGGGCATTTGCACAGCACTCTGGAATCTCACCTGGCCTTTAGTCCTTCAAGGCTAGCTAGAGACCCTAATTCTAGGGTAGTGTAACTGGTTCTGCTTCTGTGCAATCTGCAGTAGTGGGAGCAGGACATAGTCTGAGATTAGCTGTGCCTAAACCATAGGGATCTGGGCATTGTTCCCAGCTTGTGAGTCTGCTCTGCAGCTGGGCTAGGTCTTGCAGGTAAGAGGATGAGATATGGGTGTGGTCCTGTTGCCCTGCCTGCTTTGCCAGTGTGCTCTGTTTTGTCCTCTAGCCGGGGTGATGTAGGGACTGGCACTACAGCAAACTGCAGGGTGTGATTGCCTGGTTGCCTAGCAGGGTGGATGCAGTTCATGTTTATTGCTGCTCTGGGACAGCAGCATGAATCTTACTGAAATGGATAGTCTGTCATGGGTTCTGTGCAGCACTGGGTTCTACTTCCTTAGCTCATAAACTGAATTGTCACAGAACCACAACTGATTTTTCTGCCCTATCAGGTTCTTTTCAGTGTAGAGAGCAGAAAATGGTTGAAGATTTTTACAGGTGCAGGAAGAATGGATTATAAAGAGTTTGTTGGTTTCTTTCTAAGAGTGTGCTGTGCCCTGTGGTAAGTACATTCTTAAGTGCTCCGAGCTAGTTTGTATAGAAGATGTTTTGAGGTCCCATAGCCTGTGACTCATCTTGTGTATTTATGGTCTGGCTGTCTTGGAAAAGATAGAATGTGAAACCCAGCAGACTGCAAATAGAAGAGAGCTGGGGTTAAAACTTTGACCTCTGAAACACGAGATTTTTGAGCTTGGAAGTCAACAGAGCTAGGATTTCACTTGTGACCTGTATTCCTTGACACTGCAAACCAGTGAGCCATCAATACACACAGTATATTTCCACCTGTCATTTTAGCATGCATGGTTCTTCAGTTACTCATTACCATATGAACAATACATTTCCCTCCTACTATTGCCAACTCGTTCTGTTGACTGGGAGTTGTTTCCCTCTTTCTTTGGTGTGATTATGCAGTTAGACACCTTAATAAAGCCTCAGTCTTTTTAATTGAAGCAGTACTTTTGCACTCATCACCTTTTGTTAGCTGCACAGTTCACCAATATTAAAAATTGTAATAACTTGCAACAGAATGCACATACTGGGGTAGACCTCTGATGCACTTAGTTTTGTATCCTAGAAAAAGCTACATGTCACCTTCTTGAGAAAGAAACCTTGAAGCTGGTATTTATTTGGATTATAGAAAATAGCTCTATGTAGGATATCACAAGGCAGGATCACCTAAGCTACTCCTTTAATGTTTGTCTAATCTGTTTTTAAAAACCTCTGATGATGGACACTCCGTAGGATCTAAGGCAATCCATTTTAGTGAAGAATATTTCTATTGTAAGAAGGGTACAGTGAAAGAAGCTGATAAAGGACAACGGTTAAAAGAACAACAGAAAGTAATTTAAATTCAATATATTTTTATTCTTTGTAAATACAATGAGTACAACTTTTTAACTTCACAAATCGGTTAATCCACTTTGTACAGGAAAAGTTTTACTCATTCTATGATAGTCCAAGTGCTGATCTTTCTCAGTGCTAGTTCCTAATAACAAATCAAATTTTGAAAAGTACAGCAGCTATCTTTAAATGTTTTTTTTTCCTACATTTTTCGTACATCAAATAAGCAGCTTATAACATTTTTGTGTGTGAGAGGGTGTAGGTGAACAAGGCTTCAAAATTAGAACCTGGAGTTTTCTAAAAAGGCATTGGAGACTTTTGGAAATTGTTAGCATTGTATCAGTCAACAACATTTATTTCTTTGAAATAAAATTCCTTCCATTGATTTTGTATAGTCATTTCATTTCTCTGCACATCTCATTGACGAAGAGTTTGGCCACCGTTGCCTTTGGTTTCAGCACTGTGCCAACGGGACAGCCAGCAGGTCACTGAAGCAGTCATCTCCATTGTATTTGGTTTTGCTGTTTTAGTCTTCCTTTCTTGTGTTGTCTCTTTTCAGGTGTGTGTGTGTGTGTGAATGTATGTCTGTGTGTGGAAGAAGAAGGAGGGAAGGTCGGGGAGGAAATGTATAAAGCTCTTCTGTCTTTGAGATGTTAACCGAACAAATTGTGGTGACATCCGCGTCAAAGATCACCAGTTCGTTTTGTAGGAAGAATGGAGCTGCCGTCATAAGCTAACTTTTAATCAGTTCTGAAGGCCACTTCATGATGTATTATAGCAGAAGCAATGTTTTGGTAACTTGGTCTCAAATGTTGCCTATCGTATTAAAAACATTTTCCCAACATAGGCTACTTTTAAAACAATTCTGAAGGCCACCACATCTTGTGTTACAACAGAAGCCAAGTTTGGTCACCCGGTTCCAAATACTGAACAAACTAAAGTACCTTCTTTCACATTTTGTCTCAGATCTGCCAGTTAAATGAGAGAATAGCAGAGTCTTTGTTAACTATGACTGGCATCTGAATTGCCTCCATCCTGTAGTAACAGGAATAGCAGCCAAATTCCAACCACTTTCACTTTTTCTGTAGAACAAAGCATTCTCTCCATGATCTGAATCACTCTGTTCAGAGCAGCAGAATCATATCTACTGGGGTATTTTTTGTCAATGAGTTTAAGGACTAAACATTCCCAGGCTTATGCTTCCTGTAGATTTTGTTAGTTGAGGCTTATTCTCCATAGATAAAAGTTCTTCTCAAACTGTCCATCCTGATTGTTTATTTTAAGGTAATTTATATGTCACTGGATTTGTACATATCTGAAAGCAGTCTTGTAATTGGTACATTCCCAATGGTCTTTTTGAAAAACACTTCTTCTATTGTAGATGGACTAATTGAACGTAAAGCTGGTAAAAGCAATAGAAGTTTTCCGAAACGACAGGGTTGTGTGGGATACCTGGGAGACAGAGAAAAAGAGTTTTGTTTAAGTTTTAAAGTATTTTTTCAAAGGAAGAACTTTATTTTATAGAAAAAGACCAATATTTACTAAATTGCACGGATGGTGCTTCCTATGCCAAAACCCTGTGTTTTGTACTGGTGTGAGCAAGAAGGTTGACTCCAAGGAAAACTCTCCGTGGCAATCAGCAAAATACAGGACAAGGTTTCTGAGTTTTGTTTAGCTGCTTTGTTTATTCCCCTAGAGCAGTAGCAATACGGAGACTGGACCTGCTGTGTCCCTCATACAACAATGTTCTCGATGCAGTTCAGGCAAGAGCTTGACTTACAATAACTACCCTGTCATTTGAAGTACAGTTTAAAACTACCTGGATTGTCATGGTAATCACTTTACCCCCTTTTGGTTGGCAGATACATTGAGTACCAACTGACATTTGTAAGGAAAGTTTTTGTTAAAGAAGCTATGTTTTTCCCCAGGTAATGTGTTTGTGTATAGGATATTTTCCATCCTTTCTCCCAGCTTTTGAAGCCAACACAACATAGGATGTGCATTTCTAGCTGTGCTTATGCTGGCTTTACACCAGTGATTCTCAAACTTCAGCTTACAGTGGTCTCCCTAAAGGAAAGTGTAGGTTGTTTAGAGAAACACGCTGCTTCTTCAGACTGCCCTCCCTTGCATCCTGTTGAGAGCGACTCCACTGAGATCAAAGGGCTGATACTGCTGTGACACTGGCAGGAGGGTAAATTCAAGCCTGAGGATGAAACACACAGGCTGAAAGCCCTCTCACAATGGAGTCTGAGTGAGAGTCCTGTCTGTGGACTGCACTTTTCCTTTGTAAAAGGATATTGTTTACAACATATACTGGGTAGCACAGTATCTAAATACTTCCAGCAACACAGAAATGCTGTGGAAAAGTTGTCATACTTGGAAGGGAAGCTGTGGCTATGTATTCCTCCCGGGCTTCTCTCTCCAACAGGCCCTGTCTCACTTAGGGTCTCCAGGGAGCAATCTTCATGGAAAAGGCCTTCCCTAAAAACCAGAAGAGGCTGCTATGCAGCAGTTACTCTTTTTGCTCTGAAGCAGCCATAACTGGATGAAATTTGCATTTTTACTTCCATCTCCAGTGCAGGCTATTCCCTGTAGACTAATAGAAGTGCTTCAGAGACTGCTACCATCTAATCTCTGATACTGATAGGACTTCTGCCTGACAGAGCTACTATGACAGCAAATCAAAGTTTCAGAAGGAAAAAATGGTATAGAAGTTCCTCTTACACTGCTCCATCTCCTACTGTTTTAGTTTCATGGACCTTCACTGCAGCTAAAGGACTTTGCTATGGCACCAAAATGGGATTCACAAATTCTGGAGTTTTCATTTCAACCTGAGCACAAACTTAGGGCAGCATCTTGGAAGAGCCACTTAAGTTCCTTGTGTCCTGATTTCTGTGTCTGCAAAATGGAGGAGATTATATATGGGAACTGGAGATCGTGGGTGAAAAGAGCTCATACTGGTCTGAGATGGAATGTTTTGAGCATCACTTTTAGTGGTATTTGTTGTGGCATAAAATGTAGAGGAAAATGTAGCCCTCTGAACTACAAAGTGTTGCACAGCCAGTATCACTTCCCAGAGGGAGAGCTCTCCTTTCAGCACTTTCCTATTTGTTTAAAAACACCAAGGTGCTGGAGCACACCCAAAGAGGAGCAGCAAAGCTGGTAAGGGTCTAGAGCACAAATCCTGGTTAAGGGTCTAGAGCAACAGCTGAGGGAGTTTGGGTTGTTTAGGCTGAAGGAAAGGAGGCTCAGGGGAGACTTTATCACTCTCTACCTGAAAGGAAATTGTAGTGATGTGGGTTTTGGTCCCTTCTCCCAGTAACAAGCAATAGGACAAGAAGAAATGGCCTCAAGTTGCACCAGTGGAGGTTTAGTTTGGATATTAGGAAAAACTTCTTTCCCGAAAAGGTTGTCAAGCATTGGAACAGACTGCACAGGGAAGTGGTGGAGTCATCATCCCTGAAGGTATTTAAGAGATGTGTAGATGTAGCACTTGGGAACATGATTTAATGAAGGACTTGGCAGTGTTAATGGTTGAACTGGATGATTTTAAGGGTCCTTTCCAACATTTTCTATGGTTCTATTTCATCAGGAAATGCCAAATTCCAGCAGGCTGACAGCCAATGTATGCTCTCTGTAACAGCCTGGTCCCCATTTCAGTCAGTGCAAATGCCACCTTCCGTGCAATGAGAGCAGGATTTTACCCCTACACCTGCCAGGAGCATTGACAGAAGACACCACTGACCTGGTATGAATGTAGCTGTTCAGGGTGAGCTGGGCTTCGTCTTGAAGGGCTGCTATGGCGGCAGCATTTCGGAAACTCCTCAGTTCAGAACCACTGTGTGTGGGCACTGGAAAGCAGATCAGTTACTAGTTCAGCTTGACTCTTGGGTGGGTCAAAACAGTTCAGCTAGTGCTATCAATGGAAATTAAATGTTCCCATTAGTTCCCCAGCACTCCACTGTCAGCCTTTCAAAATGCAGCAATGACTATTGGAATTCAATACCGGGAAGCCTACTGGGTGATACAAAGCTATGCCTGGTTTAAAACATCATTTTCGCTTTGAAGCAGCAACCTCATAGTTATCAGACCAGATGAGCAAGAGATCCTTTCTGCTTACCAGCTTTAAAAGTGACAATGCATTTGAGACAGGCAAATTCAGTAGCATCTAGCCGAAGTTGTCTAAATCTAGCCACAACCTCCTGTAAAGCCTGTATTTCTGAAATAATTTTATTCAGCTTCTGAGAATCTGTATTGTCACCGTTCATGCCTGAAACAGAAACAGATGAAATAAATAATATTAAAGGCATTTGCTTTATTTTATATTGATTTCTGACAAAATCCTCTGTATCAATGTCCTCTCTATTGTCACACTTGTCTATCTGGTTCCATGTAAACTGACTATATTGTATGAAAGTTAATATAAAATCTTCTCTTGGATGATAACAAACACAGTAATTTGCATTTAAATGACAATGCAAGCAGTCATGAATACAACAAAACAACATTATTTGCATTTAAATATAGATTTATAAATGACAGGTATGCTCTATTGTTCAGTAGGAATTTGTTATTCTTTACATGTTGTTCTTTTTTCAGTAATGTATTTTTATGGTAATTTTTGTAACAAAGTCATTAAATTGTGCAATTCTTACCAGATACAGCCAGTAGAGTGTTAGCATCAACTGGAATGGCCCATTGTGCTATTCCTAGAACAAACAGTTCTCTCCAAGCATCTTCCAAAAGCATCAGCTGTCATACAATAGATGTACAATATAACATAGTGTATAATTTATAGATTTATAAACAATTTAAATATGTAAATTTCTGTTATTTTAAAAACTACTTTAAATGCCTGTCATGGTATTTCCCCCACAGCATTCATTAGCTCTTCTCTTAGCCTTTTGAGAAGGTGTCTAGAAATAAGTCTATGCATTGCAGAAAAACACTGAGGGTTGGCTCACTGTGCACCGTGTTGTGGACCAAAAGGGAAGAGAAAGAGGGAGTGAGAACTCTTTCCCCAGAGCATTTGCTCACAACATGAACACGCTTTCTCAGCATATTATGGGTTCTTTTCTTGTCTCCCTCAACACTTATATAGCTGTTCTGGGCAGGTTGGATGAGTGCTTTCCTCTTGCTCTCTGGGGATTACAGTCCTTTCCCTCAGGAAGGCAGAATTTTGTGAAGAAAAGCCTGAACAACATCCTGCATCAGTGTAGGGAGCACTGCTTTAGAGCACACATGCACCTTATAACCCCTTCCTTACTAAGCAAGTCTTTAGATCTGTCAAGTACAGCATCTGGACACACGTACAGTTTCCCAGTGTCACCTGCTTTCCTGCTTTTTTGCTTAAAATCACTCAGAAATTCTGGGCACTAAGAGCTGTTTCCTTTCAGAGATGTGAATATCCAGGCACCTACGCTGACAACGTTGCTAGTTCTCTGCAATTTTTGCACATTGCGTGTCTGTATGGAGGATGTTTTTCTCTGTTTTCTCTGAGGCAACACTTACGATTTCCCTGAAGAGGCAGTGGTACATCTGAAGAGGAGACAAGACTTTTGGAAATACTGACTGGCAAAGCTAGAACAGACATATTTAAGCTTGAGGGCATCTGTGGATTGTTAGCCCAGACCAACTCTTAAGAGAAGTTTGGAGGACCTCTGGTTCAGCTGAAGTTCATGGCCAAAGGGCATGTGGTGGTGTGCACATGTTGCGGGGACCTCATGTCACACAACAGGGTGGCAGAGATTTGGAGGGGTGAGAACTGTAGTGGGCTCAGGAGATAACTTCTAGCAGCTCCATGCAGTGAAAACAGATTGCCCAAAACTCATGCAGGAAAAAACCAAAGCCACCAAACCAAAACCCCAAAACCTGCAGTCATTAATGTTGCTATGGTCCCTGAAACTATCAGCAACTTAGCTTCTTAGGAAAAGCAGAAAGAGGGTATTTTAAGTATGTAAAGATTCTGTAAAGAAGAACAAAGTAAAAAAAGATGCTGTACCAAATTAATGACGATTTCCTTGGAATCAGATATGTGAAAGTAGTAGGTGATACAGAAAGCATCCATAAAAGTGAATCCTTCATCTATCTGCAAACTCTTAACAATATTGCTGTTCAGGACAGTGTTACTCGTTGCCAGCCACTAGGACATGAGGCAATGGGCAGAAACTGATGCACAGGAAATTCCACCTGAATATGAGGAAAAACTTCTTTACTGTGCACTGAGCACTGGAACAGGTTGCCCAGAGAAGTGGTGGTGTCTCTCTCACTGGAGGTATTCAAGAACTGTCTGGACACAATCCTGTGCAATGAGCTCTAGGATGACCCTGCTTAAGCAGGGAGGTTGGATCAGATGTGATCCCTTCCAACCTGACCCCTCCTGTGATTCCATGATTACTAGTTTTAAACCACCCTGTTCCAATCTGAATGGAAAGAAAAATTATCAGAGTCTCTGCTCTCAACTTGTCACTGTAGGGTTATGTCCATTTTATGCCTTTTTGCCCTGTGTGCTTTGCAGAACTTCTGCATAACTTAAGGAAATTGTGACAGGAAGGTATTTGTGTCTCTGCATACAGTTGCTGTTTGAAACACTTACATTGGATTTTACAGTACCAAAAACTGCCCAGATTATTTTCTGAAATGGAGATGGGGAGGGGGCGTTGTGTCTAGAGTGTGGTGCCCATCTCAGCTTTCTTCTGAGAGCAGATGAATCTGCTCTTAAGTTTCGTAACCACTGCAGCCTGCAAACCCAGTCCCTCCTCTGGATAATCCCACCTGATGGATGTGTAGGTGTCTGTATGACATAGGAAATGATTTGCCAGCCTTTCATTTGCTTTTGTAAAACTTTTTTTTGTCATTCATTCATGCAGATACAATGGCAATGAATGGTGGTTCCTGGAAGATATCAATTTCATATCTTCTTTCCCACCAAGTCTTTAAAGTCAGAAAACTTTAGAAACAAGAGACTATTCCAACAGCTAAAGCTTTCTTCATGCGTATGCATAAGTCTGTAAAACCACCAATTAAAATAATTCATGCTGAAGTCGTACTCAGCCCTCCTCTTCAAAGAAACAACAAATACCAGGCTTTCTGAACAACTGGGTTTTGCTTCTTAATCAACCCCATCCTTAGTGTGACCTTTTGTTGGTGACCTGCACTGGGCCAACCTGTCTCACAGATAAAGTGGGCAGGTGTGCAGGCCAGCAGAACTAGAAGCATGACATTTTTTGCAGTGTGGTTTCCAGTTCAAGATGCACTTATCTGTATGAATCTAGGGAAGAGTCACAGCCTCTGGTTTACCAGAGGTAAATGATGCAGCAAGGCTCAGACTTGTGTTTTATCAGCAAATTGGTTTCTATTTATTTCCTTGCCTTCAAAATAAAACTGTCCCAGAGTCCTGAAATTACAGTGCACTCGCCTTTTTAGAAGAGCACAAAAAAAAGCAAAATTCAGGAAAAGATTTTAGACTCTCCTCAGCCAGATGTCAGGGATACAAAAAGAGAAATGCAGACATTTACAGCTGGGCCATTGTCAAATTAAATAATGCAATAGCAGTGTTATAAAAATCAACTGTATGATTATTCATGAAATAAGGTGATTAAAATCAGAGTTATTTCTTCTCCAGCTCTCCTAAATATGACAGGGGAATCATGCAGAAAGAGGCCCAAGTCAAAGCTTTCGAGCTGAGCAGCTCTGAGTTTTGAGGAAGCTGACTTGCAATGAGGTACAGCAAGTGAGAGTGATGTTAAGGAAAGGCTGGGTTTTTAATATGTTATTCACTAACAGTAGTCCCTGCTATGAAAGTGAAAGGGGTAGCTGGTTATTTAATGGGAGCACTGTGGTATCTATGGTAGATAGCAGACCTTGCTGTTTGAGGCATACTTGGTCACATGCCATGGAGATTTCCTCTGCTCCCACATCCTGCTGCCTCCTCCTCTGCACACTAACAGGGATGATGTTGTGGGAAATGCCTCCCTGTTATGTCAAATAAAGCCTTTGCCTAGGGAGCCTCCTGTGGACATCACTGCTCTAGAGATGGACCCAGTCTCCGCCCATGTGCTGGGGCTGCTGCTGGAGCAGCGCACCTGCTTCTTGTCCCTGACACTTGGGCCTGTTTCTCTGGTTGCTCACTGTGACAGACCCAGCGCTCCACAGGATTAGCGGCAGCAGAAGACACGATCAAAGAGCAGCAGGATGCCACACTGGGATTGTCGTCTTCCTACTGGCATGTGTGACCTCCCAGGCCCTGTCTCATCACTCTCCTCATCCTCACTGTGTAGCAGGACTGCAGGTGAAGCTGAGCAGCATTTCTCTTTGTCTAATTTCACAACAAAGATTTCAAAACATGGGTTTGGTGCTAGAAAAGGAACATTTTTATATACCTTAGCTTTATAATGCATTGTGGCCATCATGATTTACCTTTAGGTAGAAAACAGTGTTGGTTTCCTAAGAAGCTCTTTTCTTTTAGTTCAAAATACATACTTGCGTATCAACAGGAACATTTGCATGTGCTTCTAGGGAGAGGAACTAGTTCCTCTGATGACTGCGATGTAACGTCTATGGCACAGTTTTTCTAGTTACGATTTTGGTAAATTAGCTCAATCATATCAAAGTATTAGATGTCTTTTATGATTGGAGCTTTATGTAGATATCCACCCTTCCATTTCACAATTATCTGATTACTTTTTAAAAAATTGGTGCATTATACAAAGCACAGAGTCCTCATCAAGAATCAAGTCATCAAGAAATTGTTTCATCTTGTATGGTTCACATATGATTTACTTGAGGCAAAGGCAAATTATCATAGAGGAAAACAAAACACATTAGGGAAGACTTTAATTAATGGTAAAAAATATTGGGGGCTGGCCAAATACTACTTCCACCATATTGATGTAATTGTAAGCCAAGGTGAATAAGGAAAAAATGTTAGCTATGTAAACAGTTGAGAGGAGAGGTGAAGAGGAAGAGGAGGAGAACGAGAAGGAGGAGGGGAGGGGAAGGAGGAGGAGAAAGAACTCGTAAAGGAGGAGGAGGAGAATTGGTCTTCAGAAACCACCTCAGTCATATCCTGAGACCATGAGTTTAACTAAGCATTTCTCATCCCAAAACAGCAAAGTAAGATGCTGTTCCCCATTTTATGGAAGAAAAAGTTATCCTACAAGTAGAGAAGCAGTTTTGGCCTGCTAAGCTTGGTCTGCAGCCTGGTGATTTCTCCTCTAGCACTTGTCCTTCCATAATATTCATTTTATATTAGATTTCTTTTTCCTGGCTTGATTTTCACTTGCTTCATGAGACAGAAGTTGGAGGAAAGCAGTTTCTAAATCACTGCCTGGTTTTCAGGGACAGATTGAAACTCTGCACTGAACTTCAGAGCTGCTGAAGTCCATTATGGATTTCCAGGTCTAGGGCTGGAAGTTCAGGACCCAATGTGAAGTCTGAGCCTTCTTTAACAGGCAGGCCAGGCCAATGCCACTCCCACTGCCAGTGCCTTACCTGGTCTTGTAAGGACAAGGTGGAGAAGGCTGGGACACTTTTGGCCCACTTGATGCTCATGAACAGAAGTCTGGCTGCTGACTCGCAGACGGATTCAGTGGCCACTTCGTAGAGATACATAGGGGTACCGTTGACTTCATGTGGGTACTAATGTCGAAAAGAAAATAAAGCCATTTCATACAGTGTCACCAAGGCAGCCTGGTCTTCCTCTCCCCTACATTCAGTGCTCCTGCTCACGCCCAATACAGAGTGTGCACTCTCTTGTTCTGCAAGCAGAGGGCATTGCTTGCAGTGGGCTCACTCCAAACTGCTCCTTGCTGCTTATCCGTGTGGATGAGCTGTGCTAAGGAAACTGTTCAGAGGAGGAGGTTGAAAGGGGAATGAAATTATTACATTGGGGGGGGAAAAATGTGCCAAAATTATGTGTCATGCTTTATGCTGTTACACACAATAGCATACCTCTGATAGCAGAGTTGCAAGAATAAAAATTTGATTAACAATATGTAGTTTGTAACCTTGCTTCAGAAGCTGATTTAGCATTCCAGCCCTGCTCAGCAAAGCAGTAAATATTCATTTAGCCTAAACCTTCATCTTGCTCCCTGACTGCAACAGGCTGTAAGGAGATGCATACAGCTAAGCATAACTATCTAGAGGCTGTGTAGGGTTTGAATGGAATTGTTTTCAAGTGTGTGCTACATTTTCTTGCCAAATAATTTCTGATTCAGCATTTTTCAAAATTACCACATAAAACTATATGTTGTGACCACGTTTAAGATGGGTTCTGCCAAGATACCAGCTCTGAAAATGCAGAACTATTTAAGTGGTTTCTTCTGTGATTTTCTAGATGCTGTGAAGACACAAAACGCCATTGCAAATGGGCTAATGAAAAACATCGCCTTGCAGCTAATTCCTGTGCAGTTGAGGCCACAGCAGAGCTTCCACTGGGCTGCTTAGGAAATGTCACAACCAAGAAGTGCAGAGAGCCAGCTTAGCCAAGTTTGGGTTTTGTGTCTGTGGGGACAAGCTGCAGGCTTTGGTCAGTACAAAAAGTACTTTCTGAACTACACCACTGTGGAGACTGGCATTTTGCTGAAGAAAACTCATTCACAGGGATTGCATTCCTGGTGAAACAAGGTTTAAAACTGACTTGTGGATGGGCTCCAGGCAGGAGGAGCATTTCTGCAGCCATGAAGGCATAAGAATGTGTGAGAGACAGAGTTTTTATGGAGCAGGTTATCAGTTGGTCCTGCTGCATACCCCTTCTCCAGAGGGCGTTGCCTCTCATATCCTCAGAGCTTTTAGGGATGTAACAGAAGTCCCCACCACAACCCAGAAAGCTTCAAGCCTTGTTGTTTGCCATGTCTACCCCAGAGGCAGGAAGGAGCCGACAGGTTGCAGGCACCCCAGCAGCAAGGTTTGCAGCCCGCCAGGGGCCAGGGCAGTGGCTGACCTTTGGGGTGGGCTGTGCCAGGCCCACCAGAGCCTGTCTCTCCGGGGTGCCAGTGACAGCGGCCAGCTCCAGGCCATGGGGCTCCAGCTGAGAGACGGCGGTGAAGAAGGCGGGTGCCGGCAGCGTGGCAGCGGGGAAGTGCGGGGCTCCGCCGCTCTCCTCCTTGTGCCCGCGGAAGTAGAGGGCCACCTGCTTCCGTATCGTCGACGTCCGGGGGCCCCGCTCGTGCTGCACCGCTGTAGGGCATCAAAGAGAGGCGAGGGGGTCACCTCGGGGATCCGCACCGCGTGCCCTGCACTGCTCGACCGGGCTTCCCGCCCTCCCTGCAATTTTCTGAGGCCAGCCCGGTGCCCCCCCGCCCAAGACGTGTCTGGGGAGAAGTGTCTGAGGCTGCCGCAGGATGGGAGGGTCATTAGTGGCCGGGGCAAGGAGACACAGCGCTCCTCGGTTCAGAGCAGCTCCCTCCTGCTGCCTCGCCACCCCAGCCCCGGGAGAGGGGGAGCAGGTACCATCTTTGTTCATGTTGACCTCCAAGCACTTCTTCAGCCGGCAGGCTCGGCACTGGTTCCTGTGCGTCTTGTCCACCGGGCAACCTCCCTGCAACACAGCCAGCCGTCGGGCCGGGGGCACCAGCGCGCCCGCCCCGCCGGCCCCGGGCGCCGGCCCCGCGGCTGCGGGAGGGGCGGAGGGGCGGCCCGTGCGTACGCCGTGCCGGGCCGTGCCAGGTGCTCGGCCCCGGGACAGGGCGGGCCGGGCCGCCTTCAGCACCCGAGACAGCGACGGCGGCGCCGCCCCTTCGGGGTGCTCCGGTGCACCGCGCATCCCTCCGCGCTCCCAGCCCCACGTCCCCGCGGGGACGGTCCGGGAGTGGAAAGGAGAGCGGCCGGAGCAGGAGGGGGGAAAGCGGGGCTGCCTCTGCCTGGGCACGGGCACGACACGCCGGCATGTAAACCCATGGTTGTCCATCGCCTGGCGGTGCTGAGGGTTACCGGGAGGCTGTCCCTCTCTGTCCTCTCATAACCAGGCGGTGTGCTGCCTGTGCCCTCCCCCTTCCCGCATCCCTCCTTCTTCCTGCGCATCTCCCCCATCGTCTCGGGTGGGCTGGGGCGGGGGGAGGCAGTGCCAGGGGGAGGCAGGCTGGGGCACCCAGTTCCCGGCCTCGGCCCGGGACCCCCTGGGAAGGGAAGGTGAGGCTGCGTGGCTGCTGCATCTTGCTGCGGATGTCTGTCTGTTGGTGGGGCAAGGGCAATGCGGGCCCCTGGGGAAATGCAGGGCAGGGGGTGCAGGCGCGGTGAGGGGAGCTGGGCTGCGGCTGGTACCTGATTTCCTGATTTGCAAACATAGGTCCTATTCCTCCTGATGCTCCGCTTGAAAAATCCCGAGCACCCATCGCAGGCATAAACCCCATAGTGCTTCCCGGAGCTGCGGTCCCCACACACTTTGCAAGGGATGTCTAAAATGCGACCTGAAAGCAGAGAAGGGAAAGAGGGAGAGAGAGAGCGCTCAGCAATCTGACCTCCGGAGGGATTAGCCCCAGAGCCGCAGTACAAGCAAATAATGAAGTGATTTTATAGCCAACTTTCTTTTCCTTGAGCAAGTGTCAGTTTTCTACAATGAGCATTATTCATGCCCCGCTACGTTTATTTGGATCTTCTATAATCGCCAAGACCCATTTTGGAAGGGAAGATTACAGCAGCGGGAGCAGCAGTCTTGCCTGCTAGAAGTGAGGATGAGGGGGGAGGGGAGGGAATTCGGGGGGTTTGATGAGGAGGGTGTGTGTTTCCCTCGCTTTCTGGCGCTCGGCAAACAGAGGACGGCACTTTCCTGGGCAGGAGAGCAGTCAGGAGACCGATGCACAGAATAAACCAAACCGAAACAAAATAAAATGACCGGGAAGCCAAGTAACCTCCTCTCCCCGCTAGCAACCCTGGCGA
This sequence comes from Gymnorhina tibicen, assembly GCA_013399875.1. NCBI lineage: Eukaryota > Metazoa > Chordata > Aves > Passeriformes > Artamidae > Gymnorhina > Gymnorhina tibicen. Next base: position 198,022 of record VXAZ01000289.1, on the reverse strand, counting down.
AAGGGGGCTGATTTCCGCCGCAAGGAAGGCGTGCCATTTTCTTCACCCCAAAACCTGCAGCAAAACTTTCCGTCTCCGTTTTGTGCGCGGAGGAGTCAGCGGGCCGGGAGCCTAGCGGGAGGGCAGTGCCCCTCCGTCCCGCTCCTCTCCTCTCCGCTCCTCTCCGCTCCGCCTCGCCCGCAGCCCCCGCTCCGCCGTGCGCTGCTTTCGCACCGGCTTTGACGAGAACTGCAAATGCTCTCAGGGAGATGTAAAAACAGAGACCATTGCAGCCCGGTTCAAGAAACCCGCCAAAACCCAGCTCGGCATCTGTCTTTTCTCCGGCTTATTTCTTCTCTCTTCTGCTGTCTCTTTTTCTTTTATTTCTCTCTTTCCTTCTTTTTGTTTTTGTTTTTGTTTTTCTTCTTCTTTTTCTTTTTCGTTTTTCCTTTATTTTTTCTTTTTACTTTAATTTTTTCTTTTAATTTCTTTTTATTTTTCTTTTCATTTCTTTTCATTTTTTCCTTTTCCTTTTTCTTTTTCTTTTTCCTTTAATCTTTTTCTTTTTCCTTTAATCTTTTTCTTTTTCTTTTTCTTTCCTTGTTTCCTTTTTCTTCTCCTTCTCCTTCTCTTCTCTTCTCTTCTCTTCTCTTCTCTTCTCTTCTCTTCTCTTCTCTTCTCTTCTCTTCTCTTCTCTTCTCTTCTTCTTCCCTCTGCCTCGATCAACCTTCTCTCTTACCAGAATTTAAGTTAGAAATTCAGTCCCTCTCACCAAACCTTGGTCTCCAAACTCCAATGGAGGGGTCTCGGAGCCACTATATTTGTTTGAAATTAGTTCAGGGAGAGCCCCGGCTACGGGCGGGTGAGGATGAAGGCTGGAGGGGAAAAGCGGCAGCGTGCGGAGTGGTGCTGGGGGGCGGGAGGGGGGCAGTGGAAACAGGCCGCAGGGGCTCCTCTCGCTCCCTAGAGAATTTAGGAGTCCGAGATACTTTCAGACATGTCTGTGCTAAGGCTCTAAGACAATGCCTGCTGGCAGACAATAGGGACATTAGATAAAGTGTTAACTTAATGATTTTGCCCATTGAAACTCGTTTGACTGCCTCCAATGAGCACAAGCTGCCAGCTTCTCCCCTAAATGAAACCCGACAGCTGCTATACACAACACGGCGAGAGGGACGGGGATTAGGTTAGGGACTGCGAGAGGGAGGGGTGGCGGAGGGAGGGAAGGTGGGAGGGGGGGAGAGAGGTTAAAGAATAGAAAACTTTTGCGCAATTAATAGGGAGCGCAGCTGAAGGATGCCCCCCCGCCCCACTGCCTGCGAGCAAACCGCGGCTTTGGAGCTGCAGGTAGGCGCCCGTGAGGAGGGCTGAGGCCAAGGCACGGTTTCTGGGAGTGTGTAATTACAAGCCCTCCTTGCCACCTGCCTATTGGGGCACCAGTGACCCGTCAAAAAGTGTAGCATGGGAATTCGGATATCTCACAATGCAAACGGGGGAAAGCGCCCGACTTCCCTCTCCAGTCCTCAGCATCCACGGGGAGAGAGAGGATCCACACGCACGCACACAAAGGAGGAGGAGGAGGAGGAGGGGCAGGCTGGGGGTGGGGGGAGAGACACTGAAGCAGTACGTGCAGCGGTGGTGCATCCCGGTCCTGAGCCCGGCACTGCTGCGCTGCCCCGCGCACCCCGTCCCACCGCTGCTCTCGGTGCCAGGACCCCCGTCCGCTCCCCTTCCCTCGGCAGCGGGCCCCGGCCGCGCACCCGGGCCCGCCGTGTGACCGTCACCCCTCCGGGGCTCCGAACAGCCACGGGGTCTCCGCTTCCCCGGCCGGCCTGCGGTGCGGGGCAGCCGGCTCGGCTCCGCCGGCGCTAAAGTCGGCCAGTGGAGACGGAAGAAACTTGTGTTAGTTTTCCCCACACGGATTTCAAGGTTGGGAGCCGCCTTGAAAAAAAATCCTATGCACTATGTAGGTACATATCCACACCATGCATGTAAACATACGGCCCATATATTCCTTACACATCCCCCTATTCCTCCTATAAATCGCGAGCACCTGGAGCACCTCGCCAAACCCACACAACCGCGTTTCCAGCTGCCGGAGCAGCGTGGCCGGTCTGCTGAGCTCCGTGGCCCCCGGAGAGGCGGTGGACGGGGATGTGGGACACGGAGGAGGGAGCGGCTGGAGCCCCCCGCGTTGCGCGTTTGCGGGGCCGCCCCGTCCCGCCGCCCGCCTGGCCGCGCTCTGCCCACCCCCCAAACCCCCGTCCCTGCTCCGCGGGGGCTGTTATGAGAAAACTTTCGTGCAGGGCAAAATATGAAATAAGTAGACGAGTAAGAGGCAGGGCGGGGGGTGGGAAGGGAAAAATGTAAGCTTGACACGGGGTCATGCGATAACTGATTAACTCTGTTTAAAAGCGCTCCGGTTCCCTGAGGTACCGCTTCGTCTCAGAAGTTTTAGCGCTAAGAAAATGGGATTTCTGTTCAGCAGGGAAACCGTTTTGAACATCCCACGACAGGGGGTCCTTGGGGGCTTTTTTTGTGTGTCATAATTGCTTAAAGGATATATGGCAGCCCCGATTACTGTAATTACCATCAGAGGCTGTTGAAAGAAGTTAGTCTGGGCTCGGGGAACGGCGGGATGGGGTCTTGTTACCACCCAGGCAGACATCGCAGCTGACATTGCCGGGCGCCCACCGGCGGGCAGAAAAGCCAAGTCTCAGCCCCCTTGCCCGGGAGCCCCTCAGGACCCCCGGTACGAGCGCCCAGGCCCTGGGACAGCTGGTCGGGCTTTTGCATGTTCTGCCGAGGCCGGCTGGGCTCGGGCCCCGGCGCTGAGGAGACCCAGCGTGTCCCTATCCCCGTGGGGCTTGACTGAGTCGGGCCTGGGGGTCCCTTTCGGGAGGTCCCCAGAGGTCAGGGGGTCATCAGTGAAAGCGGCGGCGGTGGCCGGGGGTAGCTCAGCGCCGTGGGGCCGGAGGCGCGATCCAGCCTGGCGGGTTTTCACCTCTGCAAAATGTCTCCGGCACAAGCTCCGCCGTCCTTTGGGGATGAGACTCCCCGGTCCTTCCTGTCCCTTCCTCACCACTCAGAGACCTGCCAGGAGCCCCGATAACGTCCCGGCACGGCTGCCCACGGGCCCGATCCCTCTCCAGCTGCCTCGCACTTCCCGGGCAGCCTGGGGAGCGCAGCCGGCGGAAGCAGCAGGGTTTTTAGCCGCTGCCCTTTCCCCGGTTAGTACCTTAGTACCTCGACTACAATTTTATTTCCCCCCTCTCGGGGCTGGGGCAGAAAGATGCTGCACTCAGCCCCACGGAGGAAGAGGACAAACCAACGACGCCGAAGCAGCGGCAGCTCGGCCGCAGCGCCGGGGGCTCCGCGCCGCCCGCCTCCTCCACGCGCGACCTCCGCGCCGCGGCCCCCGACTGCCCCTGGGCCCCGCCGCCGCGCCCCCTCCCCCCCACCGGCTTCCCGGCCCCCGCGGACAAAGGGCGGACTCGGGTCAAAATAATGGAGGGCAGCGGCGAGGAGAAGGCCGCGGGGCTGGCGGAGGGCGGCCGGTGGCAGGTACCGCGGCGGGTCCCTCCCGGGTCTGCCTCCCTTTGCCGCCGCTCCGCAACCCCGGGAGCCTGTCGGAGCGCAGAGGAAATAGCTGTCCGATCCATCACTTGTCAGACATTAAATTGGATTGGGTATTTTTTCCCCCTTTGTTACTGACTCCATCCATATTACAAACTCCAAAAGTCCCATTGGGATTATACGGATTGAGCCATTCTGTAAGAGCGGTTAGTCATGCTTTAAATTCCCCAGTTATGAGGTGCATGGATTTAGGATTAAGGAAAATGTGACTTTTAAGTTGTTTCTGCTTTCCTCGTTGCAGGATTATTTGTTGTAACTGGGAATGGTGTGCAAAGTATTGCATTTAAATCCTCCTTCGACTGAGTTGCTTACGCGATTCCGTGTAATTGAGTGACCGGAGTTTCAAACTCTTAAAAAGAAATTATTATGTCGCAGAAGATTGCATAAAGTCCGTGAGAAAACCAGCACGTTTCAACGCCGAAATGCCTTTTAAACCTAAACCTTCTCCCCTCCGCCCCAGTACCGGAGACCCGCACGCAACTGCCCGCGTCCCGGCGGGACCAGCCCCCTCCCCGCCGTCGGCGGAGCCGCCTTCCCGGGGGCTCGCTGCCCACGGGCTTCTGCCCCGGTTCCCAGCGCGGAAAGCCGCGGCACGCAGCTGGAAAGCGGTTTTTCGTAAGCCCCAGGCCCAAACTCCATCGGGGCAACTCCGAGCCTATATATTCGTTGCCACTCCGGTTGGAAATATACACTTCTTTTTCAATTGGGCGCGGGGTGTGGGGGGGTGCAAACCCAAGCCACAACCCCCCCTCCCCTTCCTCTCCCTCCCCTCCACCNCCCAAGCCACACCCCCCCCTCCCCTTCCTCTCCCTCCCCTCCACCTCCCGCCCCCCAGGCCAGGCTGCAGCCGGCCTCGGAAAGGCTGCTCGAAGCCTCCACCGCGTTATTACCCACTTGTTGATCCCGCCGGCTTGCTCATGCTCGAAGCCCCCGTGAGTCGTTAAACTCGGGGCGAAGTGTCGGCGCCGGGGCGAGGCGGTGCGGCCCCCCCGGGGCCCCCCTGCTCCGCGGGGCAGGTGCCTCCCTTGGGTGCTCACTGCTGGCTCCGCCGCGGGGGCCGGCACATCCTCGCCGCAGCCCCGCTGCCCCAGCGATGTCCTCCCGAGGTACGGGGACAA
>VXAZ01000289.1:146811-192493 GCA_013399875.1 Gymnorhina tibicen | reverse complement strand
CGGAGCACTCCCCAAAAAAAAAAAAAAAAAAAAAAAAAAAGAAAAAGAAAAAAAAAAGAAAAGAAAAAACAGGAGACAAAAGGAAAGCAGAAAGAACGGATCAAGATCCCATTTCTTTTGCATTTTCCCGTGCTGAGGTGGAGCTCGCCTGCGGTTCGCCCCTGCCCTTGCCCTTGCCCCGGCCCGGGCAGCGGCTGTACTGGCAGCCGGCGGGGCCGGGCGGGGAGCGGGCCGGCGCTGCGAGGCGGGCCGGGCCGAGCCGGGCCGAGGCTCCAGCCTTCCCGCCGGGCAGCCGGAGCGCCGTCCTGCCGCGGGAGAGGGAGGCTGGCCCGGGGGAAACAGGGCCGGCCGGCTCCTGGAGGCGCACGGCGGGCTGTGCTCCCGCTCCCGGCGCCGGGACTTGTTGCACGGCGGCCGTGCGAGGAGCCCGCCTTTGCCCCGGGGAGTTGCTCCGACCCCCGGGCACCGCCGACTTCGCCGCCCCTCAGCAGCTCGCCATCCCCGAGAGTCCCAGGAGCGCTGCTAGAGCCGGGGTGCAGGTGGGCGGCGAGGGGCCAGAGGTGGGACCCTTTCTCGACTCCGGTTTCGCCGAGAGGCTGCCGAGCTTTCCCACTCCTGTTGGGAACTGTGAGGTGAGAGCTGCTAGAGCAGCCGAAGTATGGTGAGAGGTGCGCATCTGGGGAGGAGGGAAAGACTATTTCCCCTGCCGATGCAAGCTGGGGCAGGCAATGGCACCAGAGAGCAGGGACGGCAGGTGCTATCCTCGGTCTCTGCTTTTTTGTCCCTGTCACTCGTGAGAGGTGTTGATGTGCCACAACTGACTTCCCCCTTGTTGGCTGTGATCCTGGGGGAATGTGGTGTTCAGCCCAGTCCCAAACACACTGTCCCCGTCCTCCTGCACTTAATATTTCATCCTTGCGTCTTTCTATCTCAGATTATGGGTTATTCCTCTTGTGCCAATACCACAAATGTGTCACAGGGCTGCATGCCTCTGGCAACACTGGAATCCCAGTGACTTTCTGCTCTTTGCTCCCCATGAGACCGGTGCATCCACAACACAGAAGGAAGCCTTGAATCAGGACAAGCCTGGTCCTGCCTAACACTGAGGAGGACTGCGAAGTTGCTCAGGGAGATCTCAGAAAGCAAAGAAACTGGTGGATCAGGGAATGCAGACAAATTCACTCCAAATCTGCTTCCAGGGAGGCAGGGAAAAGTTCACCTCCTTGAGCAATGTGGAAAGCAACAGGGAAGGAGATGCTACATTAGCAAGGTCTGAAGGCCAAAAGAAAGAGGATTAAATGGCAGCAGGACCCAAATCTGGCCCCGGGCATCCCCTGCTCTAGAGAGGCAGATCTCTGGCCCTGCAGCAGCCACAGTTGTTTGTGTTGTGAACTCAAAGCCACCTCGAAAACACTGCAAAGGCTCATGAGACCTTGTCCACAGGTTTCAGATGCACCTGAGAGAGGCTGCTCTGAGCTGCTCTGAATGTGAACAGGGCTTTCCCTCCCGTGTACAACATTTGGCTCTGCCAAGAGAAAAAAAAGAAGAGATCAAACAACCCACCTCTCCACCCAAAAAAGTTGGCTCTGCATGTGGGCTGGAGCTGCAGTTGCTGAGGAGAGAGCAAACCATCAGCATTTCCCTGCTCCCGGCGCTGTGCCTGGTGTTGCTTTGTAAACCTGTACTGGCTGAGGTTTGTGCTCTGTCTCTTCAGAGCCTTTCCTGTGGTTACTGTGATGGACAGAGCTATCTCAGCCCTGCAAGAGAAGGCAGGATGCATCTTCCAAGAGTACAGGGAAGAGCTCTCCTCCTCCTCCAGCTTTTCACTGCAGGTTCTATCAAGGCTGTTTTCATGGTCATTTGGTGGAAAAGTAGTTCAGTTCCCAAAAGGTGGGAAATTGTATTTAACATTTAGTATTTGTAATGATTACCATTATTACCATTTAATATTTAGTATTTGTAATGATTACCATTATTACCATTTAACATTTATCACTATTATCCTGGGTTTTGATGGAGTAGAGTTAATTTTCTTCATAGTAGCTGGTATAGTGCTATGTTTGGGATTTAGGATGAGAATAATGTTGATAACACACTGATGTTTTAGTTGTTGCGGAGTAGTGCTTACACTAAGTCAAGGATTTTTCAGCTTCTCATACTGCCCTGCCAGAGAGTAGGCTGGGGGTGTGCAAGAAGTTGGGAGGGGATGCTGCTGGGACAACTGACGCAAACTGGCCATAGGCATATCCCATATCATATGGCATCATGCTGAACAAAAAAGCTGGGGGGAGATGGCTGGAGGACTGGCTGGGCATCAGTTGGTGGTGAGCAATTGTCCATCATTTTCACTGGATATTCTTTTCCCTTTCTTTTCTGTTTCTTTAAGCTGCCTTTATCTCAGCCCACAAGTTTTACCTTTTTTTTTAAATTCTCTCCCTCACCCCACTGTGCTGGCAGTGAATGAACGGCTGTACGGTGTTTAGCTGTCTGCTGGGTTAAACAGATTTTGTTTATTAAGCAGTCCTACATATACAGAAGATGCTAATACAGCAATGAAATTTACTGTCTCCTTGTACTGCCTTGGAAGTACAAATATCTGTCAATCCTGCTACAGGAAATGGCATGTGTTCCTTTTCGAGTGTATCTCCTTCAGGACTCTGATTGCTGTTACATGGTGACATTCCTCAGCATTGTGCCATGGTCTCTTGCCAGGTATCTTTTCTTTTCTTGGAGTCTTAGCAGCAATAAAAATCCAGTGTGTGACCCATCTTCAAGCACAACACTCCTTCTGCCTTTATCTTGCTTGTCTCCTCTGGTCTTTGGATGGGGAGCCGAAAGGTCTTTTGTGAACGAAAGAAAAAAAGGAAACAGTGAAGAAGGTCAGGTGAGGAAAAAATTTAAGCTTCCAGAGCTGTATGGATATAGCAGCAGATTATATGGAAGAGCAGTTTTCATGTGTTTCTCTCAACGGGAAGCAGGTGAGTAAGATCAGACGAATCTAACATACCTGTCTTCTTGGAAAGAGGATAAAGAAGGAAAGGATAGAGCTATTTTCTCCTGGGAGGAGGAGTTGCTCTTGCTTTGGGATACTTGAGAAGCTATCTCCACTCCCCTCCTTTGGTGCATGTGCCAGGTTAGATCCAGAGATGTCCCTTGGTGCCCTAGGCAGCCTATGTAGGGAGCTGAGTACAGCAGCACCCTTGCAGCATAAATACCTCTGGGGTTTAGTTCTTTCAAATCACCCCAGAAATCTAAGGTGCCTTCCTTTCTTTGTAGGTCACAGTCCGTGTTTTTGTGGCACCAGCACACAAAATCCCTTTCTGTATCCCTCTGCAGGCAGATGGATGGGCAGCGTCACTGTGAAAGCTGCTGAAGGGACCATGCTGCTCCTTGGCTGTCCCACCACACTCCTGGTCGGTGACATGGCTGTGCTTGGTGCCCAGCTCGGCCTGCTCTCTGGGTGGAAATGTACTTAACAAGCTCTTTTGCAGTACTGAGTTTTCCTCACAAAGCCCCTGCCCCATGGATGCGTTCCTGGGAGGGCCCTGCACTGTACAACCAGCAGTGGTAGCACTGGCCTTCCTCTTGTCCTGCCTGGGCCATCTCACTGAGCTGGTTTGGGCCGAGGTAGGCGATTTTCTTCATGGGAGCTGGCATAGACCTGTGTTTTGGATTTGTGCTGGAAACAGTGTTGATAACACAGGGATGTTTTCATTACTGCTGAGCAGCGTTTACCCAAAGTCAAGGCCTTCTCAGCCTCACACCCCATCCCACCAGAGAGGGAGTGGGGGTGTGTGAGGAGCTGGGAGGGGACACAGCTGGGACAGCTGACCCCAACAGACTAAAGGGATATCCCAGACCATATGGCGTCACATAAAGCTGGGGAAGGAGAAAGGGGAGGATGTTTGGAGTGATGGCGTTTGCCTTCCCAAGTCACTGTTACGTGTGATGCAGCCTTGCTCTCCTGGGGAGGGCTGAACACTTGCCTGCCCCATGGGAAGGAGAGAATGAATCCCTTGTTTTGCTTTGTTCATGTGCATGGCTTTTGTTTCATCTATTAAACTGTCTTTATCTCAGCCCATGAATTTTCTCAATTTTACTCTTCCCATTCCCACCTGTGTTCCACTGTGTGGGAGTGGGCAAGTGGCTGCATGGGGCTGAGATGCTGACTGGGGCTAAACCTCACCACACACCCAACATAGCTGATCCCGGTGGCTGAGGATGCTATGTGGCAGCTGCCCTGGCAGCTACCATGGATGCCGTAGGGCCAGGGACCTTCCAGGGCTGCAGGACCATGCTGAGAACCCCAGCTAACTAAAAAAATCCACAACAAAACAAAAATGCATCACGGTTTGGTGCTGTGAATTTTCTCCAGGTGAGTAAAGAAACGACTTTTTCCCCAAAATGTGAAAATCCAAGGCACAGAAAGATGACCTGGTGAAGTCTGTCCTGTGAGCACTCCCTCTCTCCTGGTGCAAGAGGGATTTCCTCGTGCTCCTGTAAAGCAAAACCACCTTCTGGCTGCAGCTGGAGATGACTTTCCCTGAGCTGGTGGCACCATATGATCCATCTCTGAATGCTGGGTTGTCCCGCAGTGAATGTACCAGTTACCTCTGGTGGCTTTTGGGCTTGAGCAGATCCCAGCCCATCCTCCATGTGGGGGTAATCTATCCAGCAAAGCTTTGGGGAAGACCCACGTTCCCTGCAGATGCCAGTGAAAGAGTGGCGAGTTTCTCCCTCGTGCGTGTGCATGCTTGGTTAAGTAAGTCAGTGGCTGCGAGCGACAGCGACCATACAGCTCTGTGCCCACGTGTGCGTCTGATAACGGCACACCAGCACTGTGCAGGATAGCAGGGAAAATTACACCTAAGAAAGATAACTGGGGAAAGAGTATCGCTGAAAAGTCATGGCACTTCTCCTCAATACTTGTATTCAGGGGTGGAACAAGCCTGAGTTCACTTGCAGCAATGAAATGCCCCATTAATCACGTATGCCTTTGAAAGGGATATGTCAGGCTTGGCTTATACGCCTACATTGGTACCTGATCCCATCTAGACAATGCCAGACAAGCCCTTAACAAAGCGGCTCTAGTTAGTAACTTGACTTATTTGTTAGTTTGCTAGTTAGATATAAATCAAAGTGTCGTAATAAGCCAATGATGTAGCAACAGCTGCAATCTAATTTAGAGAGAGACAGCCTCATTTTAGTTTTCCTGACACGAACACAAAAGACAGTATCAATACTGAAGCCAGCAGAGACACAGCTGTATAAAACAAGCGAAATGTCCAAATAAGAGGGAAAATAAATATATTATAAACCCAATAAAAGAAAAAAATAAGATTGGTCTATACTTTAACAGTTTTAATTTGTCAGCAAAAGAATTCTGACTGTAAGGAATAAATACATCTTGGAGCTATGCTGTGACATTTAGAATAATTTTATCTGTATAGGAAACAACTAGCTCTGGCTACATCCTAAGTGCTTGTGTGTGCATAGGAAAGAGCTGCCTCAGCTATGACCCTGATTGATTGTCCTTTGAATGTAATAATTTCTGTGGTAGACTGGCCTCCCAAATTCTGCTACAGAAGCCTATTAACAAGCTGACCTTTGAGGCAATTGCAAAAAATACTGTCAGTGGCAGCAAAGAATGCTTTTATGAAGGGCTGTATTTCTGGCTGGAAATGTAATGGCTCGGCTCCATTGATTTCAATTTATCTATATCTCTTGATTTGGGCTGGAGACCAGATCTGTGGTATCTATTTTGGGAAATGAATTTAGAAACAACAAAAATAAATACTTCCAGATGCAGCATTGAATCAGCATATCACATTCAGTGCTGCTTGAAAGTATTGAGTCAGTTGGTACAGAGAGATTTTTAAGAAGAGAAGTACAATTCAGTGACTGACTAAGAAATTTATAGACAGGCTTGCTTTATCTCTTGCTTCATAAAATATAGGTCACAGAAGTATCCTTGCAGGTAGAGCAATTAGTGGCAAGTCCAAGCAGAGGAGAGCATGATATGCATCAGTCTGCAATTAGCTAAATGTATTATGAGGTTGGTTGGGGTTTTCTGCCTTTTGAGATTTCAGACATTGATGAGAGCAAGATGGTGAGCTTGGGAAACCAGTGGCCTGAGCCTGTGTAACAAAATCTAGCACTCTTACCTCTCAGAAAGTGGAAAGCAGAGGTCTGCCATGTTCCTCTGTAAAATGAATTAATCCTGCAGCTATTTGCACTTGTCCTGCCTGAATAGAAAATGTAGTCTAGTGGAAACATACCACTGAGGCAGATTCTGACCCCGCAGTCTTCCCTCGTAAATATGAAATGAGAAGTAGTTTAAATGACTTCGACACGATTGCTGGGGTGCACAAGAGCTGAAAATGTGACGTGAACAATCAGAGTTTTAGGCAGCCTATCCGACTGGAAGAGTCCTGTCAGTCCTCAACTAAGATTTCACCATTAAAATTCAATGCATATCCTTGAACTTGCAATACATTTTGATAGTTTACAAACCCTGGTGCCTGGAGTGCTTTCTGCAGTGTGGGGCACTCAGATACTACCAACCCAGGGATTCTGAGCTCTAAGTGCTCTTAAAAGAGACTTCAGATGTTTTTTACTCATGCCCTCACATGATTTTGCCACATATAGTTTTGCTGCAATTGTCACAAATATTAGCATAAATATTAGGGAATTTCAGGTGCTTGTATATAGGAGACGATATCTCTCTGGTGAGATGTGATCCAGTATCTCTATGTCCCTCCTTTTAATGAAGCATGGCTCTTTTAAAGAGATGTAAATCAGGGGAATGTGTTATGGGAATCCCAGGACAGAGTTTTATCTTGTGACTTTGTTCTTCACACTGCGATACAGAGCACAAAGTATTGAAGCACTGAATCAAAAACTCTGAGGACTGGCATGAATGCCAATCTACCATGGAGTGGTGCTTGTGGATTAATAACAACTAGCAATGCTTACCTTAACTGCTTTTCATAATTACTCCGTTCTGTGGCAGTGCTGACACTGGTAAGCAAAGCTGTGTGGCAGATCATTTAGCAAAAGCAATAGAAATCCAGTGTACAGATTACTGTTCAACAACATTTTTATTCCAGCTGCAAGTGCAGAGATTATACTCCACAGTAAATCATGATGTTTAGGAAACCCCAAGAGTGATCCAAATACTGTAATTTGGCTGCAAATACACATGGAGAGTTGCTACAATCCTACCGTGTGGTCGACCAACCAGTTTTGTACTGTCAGGAGCATTTGTTTGATTCTTATTTAAATTTTCTATATATTGTCATTGCAGTCAGTGTTGGCTGATGTTGCCCAAATCCAGATAACCCTTTTGCTGGCGTGAGGTTGATGTGATTCAGAAACTGACAGACAAACAGAGGAAATGTGATCTTCTTCTGCTCTTTTTACTGTGCACGTGATAAGCACACTGTAGCTGGTAGAGTATATTCTGTCATATCCAGTAGCTTTTCTTTTCTTTTCTTGAAAATAATAAGCAGAATTACTACTAAAGGAAGAAGAGTTTCGGTATTGGGAATCCCATCAATTTGATTGATAACAAGGGCCAATCATGCTAAGGGAATAAAGGGTGGGACAGCTAAGCTTCCTCAGGAATACCATTGTCCCTGGTATCAGTGTTCCTTCCATGCCGGAAAAGAACAAATGTTAATTTACATGTGCATTTCCAGGAGACCTGAAGGAGTGAGGCCTCCACTGGAGAGATGCCGTATGGAGAAAGCTGTGTTTGAATGTATTTGCAATTGTACTGCTTGACCTTCAGCTCATCTCAGTGCATTGTGCCTTTGCAAGGTGTGTCCAACCTTACTCACCTGCCCTTATGGTTTCTGAAAACTCCTCTGCAGATGGGGAAGGTCTTCAGTCCTACATCTGCCTTCTGGGACTGCGGGCACTGCTGCTCTGCAACTCTTTGTCCCCTGTGGTGAAGGCCACCTAGAACATGTGACACCCACTGGTGTGGGTGTATCTTGAAGTGTGGAGCCCAGGGTTTCAGCTTTAACTCAGACTTTTAACTCAGTTTCAGTTTCAAGTCAAAGAGTTCTAGTTCTTTTGTGAACCAAGTCACTTGGAATAGACCCAACCTAATAGTGAGCAACCCCTGCTTCAGGCTGATTTATGATTAGGTTGCAGCCACTTGTACCCTTTTCCCTTTCCAAGAGCAGGTGTAAGCAGGCTTAGGGAAACTTGGTGGGTAAAAAGGAGGCTGGTGGCATTTTTGATGTCAGTTTGAACTCCGCCTTCATTTCTCTGTGTCTTTTAGGAAATGCCTTGGGAAGGCCATCAAATAAACGCCACTACTCAAACAATGAGGTTCTTTTAGTAACGTAGATAAACCCCATTTTAGATACGGCGAGACAAAATAGTCTGACAGAAGTGCTGGACCTGCTGTCACCCAGCAATGGAGTTTCCAGAGTTTGTTTCAAAGTTTTAGGGCTATGTAGCTGCCTGGCATCCATTTCTCATGCCCTCCTTTTGGTCAGATGGTTGCAGCAGATCTACACGAGTGAACTGGATTTCTTCAGCTTCATTTGGGATGCCAAACTGCCTGAGTGGCAGCAGATAAGCACCAACACTGCAGCAGAACCACTTGTTCTCCCATGAATTTGTCTCCTTTGCCATGCAAAGGCCTCTGGGGAAGAGCAGGCTATACTTGCTGCCTAGGTGATTAGATGATTGTTTCTCGTATGCAAAAGGCAATTCATGTCAGGCTGAACAACCTTTCCCAACCCTTCCTAGGGAAAAACAGGGCTTTAGTTTTCAGCACCATGGTGCTCACAGGAATCTGCTAGCCCCCACCTCACCACCTGCCCAGTGGGTGTAACAGAAGGTGGAGTCACAGGTGAGAGTAGACATAGTTTTCCCATTTTTCCCCAAAATTGTGCTATTAAGAGAGATCAGTCTGACAGGCTTGGGAACTTCCCAGCTGCTGCTCTCCAGTGTGAGAGCAAGGCTGGAAGAGGCTGTCTGTATATGGATGTGTATCTGCTGGAATCCAAGCTGTGGAGAGAGTTTCCTGCACATTTTCCTGTTCTGGTTTTGGAGTATGGGAGGAAGTTTTGTGGGGAAGAGCAAGTTCCATGCGTGAGCCAGGGATATTGGGCAGTGCTATGCTCTGAGGGTGAGAGCAAGAGCAGAGCCTGTGAATAGCTGCAGTTTACAACAGAGCAGGTTTGACTCTCTGCCCATGCAAACAGACCTTGAAGTGCAAAGAAGGGTGCCCCTTAAGGAGCACAGCAGCATCAGTGTGGGAAATACACTTGTGTTTGTTCCCCCTTTTCCTGCCTAGAATATGAGCCCCACTGCACTGTGCATAGCAAAAGGTACACAAGCCTGTTTGCAAAAAAATTCTTGAATTGGCTTAAATGCAGATTTTGGTGGCAAGAGCATAGAGAACGAGGCCTGCTCCTCTCAGGGTTGAGCTGCTGCTGGAGCATTTGAGGTTGAGAAACCCTGGCCAGCCTAGCACATTGCTGTGTAGCAGGCATGACAATGCCATGTAAAAGAAGTTCCCTGAAAGGCTTTCAAAAGTCAGAGCTGCTATACAACAGCCTGGGAGCTTGTTAGCTCCCTTGCTACATCTGCCTTGGGATGAACAAGAGCCCCCATCAATGCTGTTTCGCCCTTCTGTACCTCAGGCCCGACGCCCACCCCACCTGCTCAGGACAGGCTTCCAGACAGACAGACGGACAAGGATGCACTTGCTCTTTCCCCCCACACTTCTTTTTCTCCCCTTTTTCCTCCATGGCTTTTTGCTTTTAAAGGTTGCTGCTGACAAATCTATCTATTTGGGGCAAATTGTCAGTGAGAAACTTCCGCTCGAACTCTTTGGGACAAAACTGCCTCTTTGAAAGGGTAAATCCCGTTGCATGAAGGTCTGAACAATGGCCAAATGTGTTGCTGCTACTGCTGCCGCTGCTGCTGAGGCCGGGGCTGTGACAAAGAGCGGATTAATTGGTGCCGCGGCTGACTGGTTCGAGATGGCTCCACTCAGCCCGCGCTGCGGGGAGCCCCATTGACTGGGCCCCGAGTCCCACTTTTCACAAACTCCAAACAAAAGTCAATTTCTTTTTTATAAGGCGAGGGAAGAAAAAAAAAATCAGTTCATGTTTGAGCTCGGGAAGTTGACTTGTTGGATTATAGGGCGTCATGCTCTCTCTGTCTGTCTCTCCCATGCTTTAAAGTTGCTTCTCCCACTAAGAGAAGAGTGAAGAGGGGAAAATGGAAGCAAAAGTGAGCCATTCTCATCAATGTGAGCATTGGCTCTGGGAATAGAAAGCTACCAAAGACCCTGAACCCTGCCACTGTGCTGGGAACCAAGCAGGAGCTCTTCTTTAGTGGAGTTAAACTTCTTCAGCCATCTGATGCTGTTCTGAAAGGTGTCTGCAGGACATTCAATCCTTGGGTAGACAGTCTTGTCAGGGAATGAGACTGAATCAGCACGGTCAAAGCCAGCATATCCATGTGGGACTTCATGACCAGCAAAGGCTCCTGCCTTCTCCTATCAGGGAAGGTTTTCTCATGTGGAAGTAGGCAACATAAATGGATGTCTTGTGTCCTCCTTGAATAAGCTTTGACTTCCTCTGACTCTAAGCAGGTCAAACAAGGAAATGCAGAATGACGTTCCAAGGAGGTGTATCCCACGCACTCAGAAGAACTATAATATATATAGGAGCAATCAGAGAGAGAGAGAGGAAAAAAGAAATAAAACTAGGGGATTACTCTTGTGCATACAGATCTTAATAGCCATTACCACGTTGGCACAGTTTCTGCAGCTGAGGTTATACTGGAGCATTTTGGGAAGTTAATCCCTGTAATTGCTTTGATAATCCTGTGGTATTTAAGGTATCACTTAATCAATATTTAGCTTTTCTTTTGGAATATATTTGATCCCAAATAAAAGAGAGAGGCTATTATCAGATGCAACTGCTGACCCTCTCCTCCTGGAGGTGGTATAGTATCAGATCTCCAGGTTACCTGCAATTTATTTGCATATCTTCTGTCTTTGCTGGGGTATAGTTCACACTGGATTCTCTTTCTCTCTTTTCTGTAGAGTGGATCCTTTGATCTAACTCTCACTAATTGTTTTGACACACAGGGGAGGGAGTAGGGCATCCAACAGTTAAAGTTAATTCCCTTGATTTTTTAAACACTGTTTTCTGCAACTTATTCTTACTTTAATGGAAAACACAGTGTGATTTATCATCCACGGCTTTGTTGCAGACTATAAGGAAGCAAACAGAGCTTGAAGTTAAGAGTAGAAGAGTACAGAGTGCAGCAGTTTTATCCGAAGCCAGTGATAATTCTTGTGTGTTATATCTCTGTGCACTTTGCTCATGAACTTCTGATATTTTAAGGTCTGCATAAAGTGATTACAGGTTATATTCAGTCTATGTTTTAAGTAGAACTATCTTTGTAAAAATGGGTACAGCAAGAGCCAAATAGTAGGAACATCTGTTTACGTTATCCATGTAACTCTGCAAGTATAGCTTAACTTGAAAAGAGCCTCTGGCTTCACTACTGAGCTGAAGGATTTAACACCACACCACACATCCCCCTCCCCCAAACCTTTGACTGTGACCTTCACTATGCCACTGCATTTGCTTTTACCCTCTAGACATTCTTTGACTTTTGGCTAACCTGACACTGGAAAGACTCCACTATCTTCCCGGGCTGATCCTCTTTTGGTCTGTTTTTATATATCTGTATATAGTTCTGAATCAATCCATCTCTCGTTTTATCAGTGAACAGAGAGAGACACAAATCAACAAATCTGTAGAAAGGTGAAACGATTAATTTCATTATTCTCCTTTTTCTTCCTCCTTACAAAAATCCATCGAGGAAACTCCAAAGATATGAAAGTGAAATTTCTTGTATTATATTAAGTCTGGCATAGAGGTCTATAGGAAGCAAAGAGATCCTGTGCTGGAATTTTCCCTACTGTTGGGTATGCCCTTAAAGTTTTCATGGTTTCCTAAGAGGAGCTTCATTAGTGTGCAGAAGACAATACAAAGAGTTATCCTTTTCATTGTGCCCCTATTCTGGCTGTCAACTACCAAGCTCTAAAACTAAAGGCGGCAATTTTCAGCACAGCAGCTGAGTTGTGGGGAACTCCAAGGGAAGGAATGGTCTGATATGTGAAAGGTGTTGGAAAAATCAAAGGGAAAGGGGCTGGAGAAGAGGTGGTTAGAATTGACTAGAAGGACATCATTAGTGATTTTAGAGAGAGCAATTCCTGCAGAGTGAAGTGGCTGGAAACCAGACTGTTGAGTGTCAGAGAGGTGAGTTCAAGAGAATGGGAGTAAACTGGTCATTTGAAAGGATAAGAGGTAAGGAGATGAGAAAGGCATAATGGTATGTAGAGGAGGGTTGTTTTCGCAGAGACTTCAGAGGCTTATTTGAAAACAGACGAAGAGGGTGATCCATAGAAAGAGTCTGCTGGTGGGTCTGGAGAAAGAAAGTGCTAATCAAAGAATGAGTAGCAATGGGGGAGGCTGAAGGGACCCTAGCAGGGAGTGGCTGAAGAAAGGACTTTTCTCCAAGGATAAATGCGAAGATGCAACGGATGAACACAAGGGTCTAGAGACATTCACCAGACCACGTGCCTGGATGAAATAAGGCAGGGTAGAGGCTGGAAGAGTTAGCAGTTATTGCATGGGGAAGGGCAACAATGGAAGCTGAGAGAAGAGTTGGGGGTAACTAGAACCAGGAGTGACAAAAGGAGGGGAAAAAATGACGGAGTAGCCAAAAGGTAACTGGAGAATGCAAAAGGTGTAAAAAGCAGGAACAGCTGTGCAGTGAGGTCAGCGACTCTCTGTTGAGTAGTTAAGCTGAAACCTGGAGTTCTTAATATAGGCCTTTAGCTGCAAAAATCAGCAAGAGAAACCAAATCAGCAACAGTGAGGAGGAAAAGGAATGGTTACCAGGAACACACTGTAAGGCAGCAGATAAGAGAACAGGAGAAAGGGACTGGCACCACAGCTGGCAGACATAATGGAGTTCACAGTGAGGCAAAGAGAACTGGGGTCACAGTAGTGCCATTATGTACAAAGAATTTTGACATATTAATCTAGTTTGAGGTGTGGCCATAAAGGTTTCCAAAGCCCATGGTCCTGATTCAGTGGGTGTAGTTGGGAAGTATAAAGGACGCTCTTAAAATGAAACAACAGCAGATAGGCAAGAATCTATGGACTCTCTTTTTTATTTTTCATCCTTATAAAACCCTTGGAATCCTCAGAACTTGTCAGATATTTGTATTTGCATCTTGGACAGATGGACCTGTCTTCTGAGCCGGTTGTTTTTGCTTCCTTCCTAGAGAGTCCAGTGTTCAGCAATGGGCTCATGCACTAGGACTGACCAAAGTGCTTTCCTTTCACTCCACATTTTCTCTTCAGTACCCAAGATCAACATACAGGTGCCTATATCAACCAGGACACACTTAAAAACCCTTATTTTGGGGATAGTCTTTACTTTTTCTACATGGCTACTACTGGACAGTGCTCAGCAGCTCAGTCACCCTTCCTGGGTCTCAGACTGTAAGTCTAGTGCAGCTCACGCGCAAAGTTCTGAGACCATACAGGGGCCTGTGGAGAAATAAAAAAGAGAGTTGTGCTTTTTTTTCTACTTTAAGAGCTGTATTGGTTTCTAAGAGAAGCAGACCTATTGTATTGAAACTTTACTAAGGTGATCTCTGCATGGGCCCTATGTTTGCTGGCATAAGTTATGTAACAGGGTAGAGTTGATTTTTTACACCTTTTTCAAGCCTTCTGCCCCTCAGAGCCCAGGCTGTTTCTGCCAGAGCACCAAGCAGGGAAAGAAACACTATTTTTTTCCTGTAAATGAAACATATTTGGTATGAAAAAGAAGCAGCAAATGTGCAGCCTTGCTGTGCTTTGCGTAAAGTCACTTTAGAGAGTTGAGCTCACTCTAAAGTTGCAAAGGACAAGGACTGACATCTCCATTTCTGTTGAGTCCATGGGCTTCTTGCTCACAGAAAAGTTCAGAGGATGGAGAAAGTCCATACAGGCCTTCTGGGCTGGGAAGCCAGCTCATCACACCTCTCAGGGCTGAGAAGGAGGCAAGATGGAATTTCTAGTCCAGGCAATAGTACTGGAGTTGGAATATTTACAGTAACTCAGGTCCAACTCAGGTCCAGTCTTGCCAAGGCAGTGGATTCAATGAGCTACGTTGGACTTCACTACCAGTTTGACCTAAAAAGGATCGTGTTTTTGTTGTGACAAGACAAATTAAATACATTTTAGGTGCCCTGGTTTACACTCTCTGTCTGTAAATCCTTCTTATGGTTGTTTGTATGACATTGTTATTTCTAGATGACAACTGAGCATAATTTAATTTAACTGCATACTGCCAAGATCTACACTATCTGATAAAAATAATTGATTTCCTCTGGAAAATGATATGCTGAACTGCAGGGAGGCATCTTTCACAGACTGTGAAAAATGACTTTAATGTCAGAGTCAGATAGTTAATTCCGGTTCTAGGTACACATAACCCAGTGTGTTGTGTCAAGAAGGTAAATAATAAGTGTCCCAGTTGCTGTGAAATTTTTCCACAGATCATTCATTTAGTTTGAAATAGCAAGTTTTAAATCATTTTGTTCATTACCGAGTGTCCTGGTTTTGGCTGTTATAGAGTTAATTTTCCTCCTAGTAGCTGGTACAGTGCTGTGGTTTGGATTCAGTTTGAGAATAATGTTGATAACACAGGGATGTTTTAGTTGTTGCTAAGTAGTGCTTACCCAAAGTCAAGGACTTTTCACTTTCTCATACTCTGCCAAGAGGAGGTGCACAAGAAGCTGGGAGGGAGCGTAGCCAGGACAGGGGACTTGAACCAGCCAAAAGGATATTCCAGGCCATAGAACGTCATGCTTAGTATACAAACCGGGAGAAATTGTCTGGGAGGGGCTGGTAGTAGTTCCAGAATGGGTTTGGATTTGGTCAGCAGGAGAGAACAATTGTGTTGTGCATCACTTGTCTTTCTTGGGTTTTACTTTTCTCTCTCTTTTTGTTGTCTCCCTTTTCTTTACAATTATTATCCTAGTGTTATTACTATATTTTGTTTCAGTCATTAAACTGCTCTTATCTCAATCCATGGGTTTTAACTTCTTTCTCATTGTGCTTCCCGATCCCACTGGTGGGAGGGGTGTGGGTGTGGGTGTGTGTGAAAGTAGCTGTGTGGTTGCCAGCTGGGGTTAAACTATGACACTGAGAAAAATGTCTTACGTTTTATTCTACTGAGTGTTAACTAGGTTTGCCCAAGTAATTAGTCATTGGATTATTTAAGATGCAAGGGCAGTTAAAACAGTATTACAAGAAATCGAAACTATTTTTATCAGAGCCCTCTGTTATGATTGGTATTGTATAAACAAACAGAGGAGGTTAATTTTACCTGACTTTAAACATCCAACTTGCAGACTTGGTTATACTCATCTCCCTTTGTGCTGAGAAAAAAAATATTTCTGTGATGCACTTCTCAGATCTATCTTACATTTTGAATTTGTATGAAATGAATTACTTCATAAAAATAGCAATTTAGTAGATGCCCTAAAAGTAGCTGTCCACTTCCTGCCAGGTGAATCCTAGACAGGTCTTTAAGGGCCTTACTGTTTAAGAGGAAAAAAGGGCAGAAAACGAAAGAATGGAGATATCATTATCTCCTTCTCATAAAGAGGGAAACGAAGTGTAGAGAGACTGAAGGTGGGATTCATCTGCCCACAGACAGACATTTGCATTACTAGGTGCAAATTCTCAAGTTTTGTATGTGGACTTTTCATAGTCAATTCTGGAGCACATTTCATTCTTGCTGTACCAGACATCCAAAATAAGCACTTCTTGGTTAGTAGTTCTGTGATGTCTTTCCTTCCATTGACTCTCAAGGCATTCAGTCTCACAAGGCTCAGGTGCAGAAAACTCCACATGGGTATTAAAAGTCAGGTGAGATGAATTTCCCCAGCTCCATATCACATGGGAGGTTCGTGTTGGTGTCTGAGAATGAACCCAGTTTTCCTGAGAACCTTAACAACAATCCCCTTCTCTGAAGACCTCTGGCTTTAGTACCAGTACTCCTTCTGATGGAGAGCCTGATGCTGGGGACCCAGAAAGTTTTCATTAGCTATAAAGGGCAATACATAACCAGTGATGTGGAATCACTTGTCTCTCCTCTGAACGGTCAGGTAAAACGTTGCTCAGTTGTGGTGTTCAGTGGGAGCAGGGTAGAGCCCTCGGCCTCCATTAGTCCTCCAGCTCTTCAGAGATGAGACTTCCAGGGGGAGGGAAGGTGAACTGCTTCTTTTCTGTATCTTGATCCCATACATGTAATCTGATTGTCTTTCCTCAGCAATCAGTCCCACATGATGCCAAACCTCCTTCAGGACATTGCAGGCAGAAACACACAAGGTGCGTCTGGCTGAGGATATATTTGAAAGGTGACACAATTCGGGTCTTACTTATTCCCAGCTAAAATGTTTCTAGGGCAATCAAGGGACCCTTGGGAGGATGATTAATATACTTTGTGCCACTTGTTGGGAGAGTAAAGAGCAGTAGATGTCAACGTACATGCCAATTATTCTACTAGAAAATATGTACATGGTACTAGAATCAAACTATCAAAATAAGAATTTCAAGAACTCAGACTCTTGGTCAGGCATGTTGCATTTTGCATGACTGCAGCTTTCACACCTGATTAGTTCAAGGCCTTTTGTTTTTCTTTTTAATGCTGCTTCACTGACATAACTTCTCTAAAGAAGGAGAAACTGCATCAAGGTCAAAGCTGACATTTTCCACTGTGAACCAATGGCAGCGAAAGACAAGTCTGGAGATAGCCTGATTTTCAGGCCTGTTTTAATCACTGTATCAGGCTTCTTCCTCAGTTAATCCAAAAATTTCTCCAAACCATACTGTTTCAGATTTTTCTTTTCAATGTAAATTTTAAGCTCAGTTCATTCTGTCCAAGAATATGGGTTACGTAGTCAGATATTTGTGCAGGGATATACATCTGTATGTTTATATTGGAGAACAGTTATTACTCTCCTACTCTGCTCTGTTGTCCTCTGCTGAGTAGAGAAAACAAGGAACAATTAATTTCATGTCTCTTCTGCAAGCCAAAGAAGCATTCTAAATCTTTACTTTCAAGAAGCAATTAACTTCAGGTTTATTAGTCAAGTTGTGCTATGAAGTTTCAATCTTTCATTGTACACTGTGAATTTTAATTACAATTTATTAAAATAATTTAATTGACTTCAGTCAATGGGCGTGAATGAGGGCAGAATTTCCCTGAGAAAGCTGTAGACAGAAGAAAAGGCCACCCATCCTAAATGCCTTCTGCCTGCCCTTTTTTGGGTTGCATCAGACTGTTTGAAAGAGGGCTGCATTTATCATCTTTGATGCCTCCAGCTCAATGGTCAATTCATATTAGATTCCACAAAAGGCAGTGAACCAAATTCATCTCTGATACAATTCCATTGACTTCAATGGTCTTACCACAGGGATTAATCTGGCCTAATATTATAGTGTTAGAATGCGTGTGTGTGTACTATTAGCCCAGGCTCTTTGCTGGAGATCATGCCGTGTAAAAGCTGGTGGCTGTTGCAGTTGCAATTTGCTCAAGAAATCCAATTCCTTTTGTTGACCCACTGAAGTTCACATTCCAAAAAAAAAAAAAAAGGAAAAAAAAAGAGGAGAGACCAAAAACCCCTCCAAATCCCTAATCAGTTTGGAACTGCTGCAGCTGAATTTAGATGTATATTTGCTAATTTGGTGTATTATGCATGC
The DNA here is from genome assembly GCA_013399875.1 of Gymnorhina tibicen. NCBI lineage: Eukaryota > Metazoa > Chordata > Aves > Passeriformes > Artamidae > Gymnorhina > Gymnorhina tibicen. The sequence continues at coordinate 174,677 of VXAZ01000289.1, read as the reverse complement.
AAATATTGGTATAAAAGGTGTTTCAATTATTTTCTAAGGCAGGGACCTATGCATTCTCCGCAGTCACAAAGAGTTTAAATGGAGTTATTTTTCCCTGCCTATAATAGTTCTCGCTTTTAAGTACCCAGGCAGAAAAAGTAAGTTTACTGCTTCTAGCACAATGGCTCTCTTCACTTTTAGGTTTGGGAGACCTGGGTGACCTACGAAAGTTAATTAGAAGGTTAACAAAGACTAAGGCAGAGTAGAATACAGCGCCTCTCCTCCAGCCAAAGATGTCATCCATTAATTAGGGAAATCGTTAAGGTGGCCTTTATTGAATCCATAGAAAATTGTCAGTTTGCGGTCGACAGTTTTGATCAGATTTTCCTCTCCCCAGTAACACTACCCTTAATCGTAGGAGCCGCGGAGGGTTCGGGATGGGCCGGGAGGGGTGGGGGGAAAGTGTGTGTGCACATAGGGGGAGTGTGTGTTTCAGCGACATTACAGTTAAACAGCCGCCAATTGTGACGGCTTTGATTCTCAGGCTTACATGGCATACTTATTCCATGATGTAATCTTTATTGAACCTGGAAGCTTGGGGGTGGGGGGCAGGGGGCAAGTGAAACTCGCTGCTGCCGCTGCCGCCGCTGCCTCTCAGCCGCAGGAAGCCCTGGGAGTTAATATTGCAGTCATCATAGGCAGAGCTCGCTGCTTTTGCATGGTAATACGCTATCTGACTCCCCTTTCCTCCTCACTCAAGAGTGTCTGCTTCCAGCAATGAGAGCAAACAGCCATCTGCACAACAGACCTTTCACTTCTCCAAGAATACGTTTGCTTTAAAGTTGAAGGGCCTTTTTTGTAGATCTTAGATTTTTTTTATACCCTCTTTTCCCACTACACTACCAAATTGGTGTTGCTATGGAGAATTTCGAGTGAAATGTTAGACGGTCCTGGCATTTTAACATGTATGTTTTTTAACCAGCTGGGAGAACTGGCTGACTGGAGGTTTTTACTGGTTTCGTTTTGACAACTTTCCCTACGCATTGAAACAAGCTGTGTCAAGGACAGTGGCTACAGCGAGTCCAGCCTGTTCACTGTTGAGACCAAGAAAGTGACCTAGCATTGAGGAAGTGTTTTGTTTGAACATGGGAAGCCATCACCTTCCAGGGGAGGAAGGCAAAGACAAGGGCTACTGCAATCTAGGATGTTTACATTTAAACAATGCTGTCCTAGCTCTAATGTGCTGGAAACTATTGCCTGGAGCCATTGGTTTGAGGGTTTTAAACATGAGGAATCAAGAGCTGTTTGGATATCTAGAGGACTATATCCTATGCAGCATGTGGCACAAAATGTCTTAGAAAGATTTTAAAAATAAAACAGTTGGATGAACAATACTTTAACTGACTGGTGTTCAGGATAAATTATGCACAATTCCAGGCCATTAAAGACCAACAAGCGATTAAAAATATCTTGCAGTTATTCCTACACCTCAAATTCTGGTAAAAAGCTTCTTCATGTTAGCATGAATTTCTCTACCAAAAAGAATTTGCATGTGCAATGTCAAGAAAAAGCAAGGTTTTATATTTACAGGGCGCACATCTGCCTTATTGCCTATATATTTCTGTACAATGTATTATTTATATGTATATATAATATATGTATTATTTGTATGTATATGTAATATATATATTATAATTCAAGCTCTCTTATAAAATAATTCAAGTTTACTTTGTATTTTTAGTGTGCAGAAGATGTCATAAGTATCAGCACAGAAACAGTAGCAAAGAAATGCCAAGTTGCTTCTGGTACGCTCCGTGCGACCTTCAGCTTTCCTGCGTCCTTCCTGGGCCTAAAGGGAGCGTCCTGGTTTGAGCCTGGACAGAGTTAGTTTCTTTCCTAGTATCTTGTACAGTGCTGTGGTTTGGATTCAGCATGAGAGCAATGTTGGTATCACACTGATGTTTTAGTTGTTGCTAAGTAGTGCTTACCCAAAGTCAAGGAGTTTCCAGTTTCTCATGCTCTGCCAACAAGGAGGCACAGAAGAAGCCAGCATGGAGCGTAGCCAGGACAGCTGACCCAAACTAGCCAAAGGGATATTCCATACCATAGAACATCATGCTCAGTATATAAGCTGGGGGAGTTCTCTGGGAGGGGCCGATTGTGCTTCAGGGACAGGCTGGGCATTGGTCAGTGTGTGGTGAGCAATTGTGTTGAGTATAATGTGCCTCTCTTGGGCGTTCTCTCTCTCTTTTCGTTGTCTTCCTTTTCATTACTACTATTGTTTTAATTATTACTATTATTTTTTTTTTTTTTTCCAATATTAAACTGTACTTATCTCACTTCATGGGTTTTACCTTTTTTTCCTGTTCTCCTCCGGACCCTGCTGGGGAGTGTGTGTGTGTGAGCAAGTGGCTGCGTGGTACTAATTGCCAGCTGGAGTTAAACCGTGTCATGGAGATGGGGCAAGGTATGTTCCGTGAGCAAGGCTTTCTCCACGTGTAGAAGAGCTCCCAGAGGCTTGTGATTTGAACTGGAGAGGCACTGTGTTCCCACAGCTCAGTTTTGGGCATTTTTCTGGTTTAGGCTAAGAGACTAACTCACCCTTTGTGTAACCACTGAGATCCCCAGATAAAGTGCTATAAGAGGGCCACACACTATTATTCTTTTATTAGGGAGCAGCAGAGGCTGTTCAAGAGTTACATTGGATTTTTATATGTTTTCCTACTTCCTTTTGTCTTCTAGTAGCAGTCCTGTGGCTTTGAGAGCTTTGGACTCCAACTAGAGGCGGGTTCCTAAATTTAAGGTGGCATCTCTAGGAGGCTTTGGAAATCATTCTGGGTAGGGCAACACAGGGTTTCTGTTGCTTAGACATAGTTTTGTACCACTACATCTTCCATATGGAGAGCTGGTGTCAGTGTTAGCTTCAGCACTCCTGCAATGAATCTTCTGGCACTACTGAACAGCATTTGTACAAAACCCCTGGTAATCAGTGCATTACTAATGAAGGTGTATGGGCAGGATCAAATCTCCAGTGTGGGAGAAGCTTCTTGTAGCTATAGCTGTAAGAAACATACCAAACAAGAGAAAATGATGACTTACAGGTGCTTTTTTTCTCAGCTGATGCTCCTGGAGTTGCAGACCGGATTTGTATCCTTGGTATGGAATTTTACCACATTTTTCATATGTTTTTTTCCCCCCTTGGTCTCCGTGACTGGGAGCAAAGCAAACAAAAATCACTGCAAACACAGTTTTACAGTGATTTCACAGTTAATACTGCTTTGCGAAGGCTGGTAAAAGGTGCACACTAATATTATTTTTTAACTGTATTCTATATAGTACCACTTACAAGTGACTGAGAAGGGTAAAAGTGGCTTTGAGTTTTTTTACCTCAAATTTCTTAAAATGGCACAGGAAGGAATTAGTTATAGGAGACTAGTCAACAGAAGGCAGTCAAAACTGGAGGAAGTTCTCTGGATGTCCAGGAGGCTGGTTTTGGTTCCTTGTGCGGTTTCTTCCCCTGCCATCTTTAAAAGCGTCATGGAGAGTATTTCAGGGGAAGTCTGAGTATCTAGAAGTTAGATAATTCCACTTAACTGTAGTCATCTGCTCCTGTTTTCATGTCCTGAGTGTCTTTTTCTGTTCACAGTGGGCAGCGGACCACTTGTAAATCTCACTATTTTGACCTGTTTCAGACTCCCATGTCAAGATAAGATGAACTGTGCCCTGAACATGCCTACTCTCCTCCTTGGAGTATAAAAAGGATTGGAGAACAGCTTCATCTGAGTTACGCTCATTCTTGAAACAGAGTGCTTCATCTAAAGCAGAAGCATTTTCTTGTGAAGGGACTCCAGCATATAACACCTTGTGGGAGGAATCAAGGACCACTGCAGAGCTATGAAGTGGAAAAAGATTTGGCTGGAGAAGAGAAGACAGTTGGCTATGCTGGGGCTATGCTGGAAGGGAATTTCACTCCTGGAATACCTCAAGAAGATTTATATTTTTAATAAATAGCTGAATGCAAAATATAGCAGCATCAGCAATAAAGAGAAGGACAGGACTATTCAGTAAGAGATGATGACATTTATAAATATAATGGAGATGGTTTGTAATTGTGCAAAATGTTCTTGAAGGTGAATCGGAAGCATCTCTGCTTGAAGCCAGAAGTTCATTACATAGAAATGCAAAAGGGGGAAAAAAATACCTCCTCTTACTCACCACACTCTGACCATGAGACTCCAAAGTTACAGGGTTGCCAAGTAGGCAAATGCAATTCCAGTTTATATCAAATGAGCTGTTTCCAGTAGAGAAAGGAAAACAGGAATGCTGTGCTCTGCCATGCACTGAGACTTCCTGTGGAATTCTATGAACAAAACCTGCAGAAATGGAGGCTATCACAAGTGACTAAAATAAGGTCTAAAGACCCAAGAAAAGAGCATGAGACCTTGCAGAAGGGATTAAAGCAACATCTGAAGGCTTTGCTGAAAGGCTTAGGAGATGGCCTGAGACTGGAGGTAAAATTTTTTAGGGGCAGCAGAAGCTGGAACAAGTTCAAAATAAATGAATAAGGAACCAGTAACCAGATGGCTGAGGACCAGCAGCTTTTCCGGGGACAGGGGAGGCCAAGGAATCTTTGGCAAGCTTGGACGTTACTAACTGAGCAGGACAGCAGTGAGGATTAAAAAAGCTAAAAATACCAAGAGCACAAGGAAATCAGAAAGTTGCTAAAGTCAGAAACCTGATGTGGAAGTAAGGCTGTCAGAGGACTTCTACTGCCTAGCTTTATAACACTGTCGCTACTGCAGAAACAGGAAAGAAAAAGTCAAACAAACTGTAACAATACATAAAAAACTGGGTAAAAAAATTGCAGTGAATGATCTGAGAAGGCATGCCCAGAACCCTTGTGTCAGGGAAGATGGACAGCAACAGTGTTTCCCAGGAACAAAATAAGTCTGAAACATTACCTGCAGAAAAAAAAAAACAAACAGCTTAGTTTCCAAACTGAGGCACATATTCCAAAGCCAGAAACCATCCCAGTAGACCAGGGCTCACTGGGGTCTCAGGGAAGAGAAGGGGAGAATCTACCCAAGCTAAGAAGAACCTGAGGAACCTTCCCTCCTGGCACACCTCCAGAAAAGGCTGCCAAGATGCTTTGGCAAAGGACCAGTTTAGAGGGACTCAGCTGGACTTGGCTTGGCCTGCAAAGACCAGCGAAAGGAGGCCAGAGCCATTCTGAGAGGTGCTGGAATTTGTCACGGGGCTCAGCTGCAGCTGTGTGCTGAAAGGGGACATTGCTGCGGGGCAGAGAGAGAGGAGCTCAGTGCTGCAGACACAGTGAGTATGGAGAAGAGTCTGCACACGGGATGGGAATCCTCCTGATAGCACTTCTGAGTGATTAGAAGGAAGGATAAAGTTGGTTTGTGCAAAGGGGAAAATATTTGCTAAACCTTGTTAATGGTTCATTTAAGGGGAGCAGGTAGAGAAATACCGCAATAACTACAGCCTGGAGTGTGGCCAAAATGGAGTAACTGGTGGTACCCAGTGAAAGCCCTTGCCCAGCTTTGAAGGGGAAAAGATGCAGCTTATTGACCTGAAAGTATGAGGAAGTAGAAGGAGAGCTAGTAAAAGAAAGCTGAGGAGGATCCAAGATGCACCTTGAGATCTGGGATATCTCGGCAGTGAATGCTGCTGTGCAGCAGGGGTGGTGCCTGCATAAGCAGGTTGCTTTGGAGCAGAAGCGTAGGTTTGAAGCTAATGCCATGATGATCCTCTCTTGCTGCAGGCTGGCTCTGTGACAGAGCCCCTGAAGTGCGCACAAGCTCATCTCCTGTCAGAGAACACCACTCAGGCAGCACCACTGGTGTGGGGGGCTGTTTGGGCCAGAGAGAAGCTGACTAAATGTCATATGAAGGAAACTCCCCCAGGCTGCAGGCAGTGTAGATTTGGAGGCCAATAATTGTTGCAGCCCTCTGTTGAGCCAAAATTCTTGCTAACACCAACAGAGCCAGAACATATGGTGACTGTGCAGTTGTGAGTTATGGGCAGCAAACAGAGAGAGTGTGAGTGCTGGGTCAGACGTCTTTTTAATGACTCTAGTTAATGAAAAAACTGTGAAGCTCTGCCTCTGGTAGGGGATCAAGGATAGTTCGTCTGAAGTCCTGAAGTCACTTGTTCTACTTCATAATGAAGACTCGAGGCTCATCTTTAGAGGCAATGACCCATTAAACTGCCCCACACTGTCTGGAGAGAAGGCATTGTACAGACCACTGAAGACCTAAAGGTGCCTTCAGCAGTAACTTGGATGTCATCCACAGGTCTGGTGAAGGGAGGCAGCACTGTGTGCCTCAGGACAAAGTAGAGCATGCTGAAAGAAGTAACACCGTTGTAGGTGCAGCCACTGTCGTGAGAGAATAACACCTTGGGCATTGCAGTCTGCTTTCCATACTTAGTTTTAAGAAGAGTTGGCAAGTGGCAGTGGAAGCAAAGAGCAGGGGTGAAGGGCAGGAGACAGCATTTCTACTGCGTCAGTAAGCAGCACTTGAAAGTGCCGGCTTCTGGCTGACACTGAGTGATCTTGGAAGCAGTCACTGCAAAATAGGTCCCTCTCAGCCTGTCTGCTCTGCCGAGATGGCTCAGGGCACACTCAGAGACTGCTGGTAAGAAAGGCTGCATTTACAACTAGCCTGGGATCAGATCAAGGCTACCACTGAACTTGAGCTTCCTGAAATGAGAGTTGCTCTGAAAAGGGGCTCCTTCTCATGGACGCACAACCTGGCAAGAGAGAGTTTTCTCTAGCAAAAAGAAAAATATGGCTGTGCACAGGACTGGACAATTTCCCAGGCAGTCACAGATGTGCAGAGTTTTGTGGGGCTCTGAATTTACTACGAAGACCTTATTTGTGGGTTTGCCAATATTGCAGACTCACTGTATAAACTGGGTAAGAAAGCACCAACTGCAGTGGCATGAGAGATTTAACCACTTCAGAATTAGGGTTTCCTTTTTCTTGGTAGATCCAATTTTAAAACCCCATAGCGGGTTTGTAGCCCCTCTGGGCCCAAATGCAGGTCCCTGCAGATAGGAGGCTGCTCTGAAACAAAAATATATAGGTTATGTCAATGTGAACATTCTGTATTTAATTTATAAAGTTAAAGATCTAATATCAACAATGGTCTAAGTAATCCAGAGCCTTAATAAAGAGGAGTTCAGATGGGCAGCTTGGCTACGAGTGGGAGAAGTTGTGGAATATATAGTCACACTCACCCCCTGGAATAAGAAAGGTGCTACAACTTGTCCCAGCTGCCTGCTGGAAGTCAGTTTCAAATGTTTCCTTGAGCCAGATTGCTCAAGAGAGGCACCCTAGAACTCCCTCTGCTTCCATAACATGGTTCAGAGTTTTCCAGTGCGTGTCCTGAAAACTACTTCAGGATCAGATATGCTGGAGGAATGTAGATACTTCCCAAAGGCTCTGCTTTGGATGTAACATGTTGAGGAACTAGAAAATCTATTGGCAAATGCTGTCATCCCCGCATGCAGGAGAACCGTCATTGTCAGAACTGTCATTGTCTCATTAAAGAGAAAAGTATGTCAAAGGTGGGAAAACTTACCCAGAAATGATTCTGGTACAAGCTGATGATCCTAAATACCTCACAGCTCAGTCCTGAGTTTTACATTAATTTTGGCACCGCCAGATATTTGGAGAATGCAAAAAATCTTAGACAAACTATTAGAGGGTTTCTGATCAGTAAAACGCCAGTAAAAGGCATAAGAAATTGGGCAAGAAATGAACTCTTTGCAATAATTAGGCTGTTGAATAGAATAGATATACAGAGTAAGGAAGAAGCTGGCTAATAATTTATTAGAGAAGAGATGCAGAAAGGGAGCCAAAGATTTTCTTTCAGTCTCCTGAACTCCTCCTGCAAACAGGAACATCCCCACTGAGGAAGACAGTCTGTTACGTGTTGTACATGGCATGTATTATACAGCTGGGGACTGTGGGTCGTGTCATCAGCTGGAAGAGAGCAGCACAGCTTCATTCACTTTCATGGAACAGCACCCACTCCCCCCAGCTGCAGATTCAGCTCCTGTGTGCTCTTCTGCTCCATTAAGGCAGCGGTTTTTCCTGGAAACTTGGTTTTCTCGGTGTTGCTTTTTGTTGTGGGCACTGGGAGACCAGCAAGATGTGTCCTCCAAGAGTGGACCTTGGAAACAGTTAGAAAGATAACTCCTTACATAGCCACCTTTTGCCAGCTTCTCCTGCACCTGAGGCCAACCCAGCATGTTTGGTTGGGGTAGTTCTCCTACACTCTTCTGCAGAGAGGGATCTGCCTTCCTGACTCCTGCCAGCTCTGCAGTGTGTGTAAGACCTTAATATGAGTCTCGGGAAGAAGAAAATTTTGTTTGCTTTTCCAGAGAGTGAAAAAAAAAAGCTGAGATGGATCCTCAAAAGTTACCTTGTTCTAATCAATCTAAGTCCCTGTCTAAACCTCCAGACCACATAGACAAAATGCACTTCGGAATAGAGTGAATAAAATGTAACCCCACCTGCTGCAGTGGGAATGGATGAGAGGGAAGACTGGGAGGGGACAGGATAAACTGAGGACATGACTTAGGAGATGATGAAAGGCAGAGAGCAGTTTGTCCCCTGCATCCTGTACAGCACCTCGCCCAATAACTCTGACTGCTGAGAGACTGCGGGGCTTTTCTATGGCATCCAAAACTATGGAGGGTGTTTTGATAGGCCCAAAGATATGGAACTGTGTCCCTTGAGCTGGGGGGATTTGGGAGGAGCAGAGGCACCCACAGGGGAGGGAACAGAAGTTGGCAGGTACAGATTGAGGCAGGGTGGGAGGTAGGAAGACAATGAGGTTATGTCAGGTTTGCAGAAGTAAGAGACAGTTCTGGGGATGGCAGGGGCCCAGCAGGTGTGGAAAGGAGAAATCTCTGCTTGGAAGAAACATCTGCAGGTCAATGTCTCTCCACTCTGAATCTGTTCAGCAATGTCTTCTGGTACACCAGGATGAGGGAAGTAGTGCCATTGGGAAACCTTCTCCGTATCTAGCCCTGCAGGAGTTACTGCCTCAGCTCTTAGTCCTTGATCTGGAGTTCCTGGAAGTCCTAGGGGAGCTGGGGTCTCTCTGTGCTTAGCACACTCAAATGTCTTGGGGAGAGGGGAGAGTGTTGCATACCTGGGAGGCTGTCCTGCTCCAGGGAGACCCAAAAGAGATAGAGAGGCTTGCACTGAGAACATGCTGGTTCTTAAGAGAACTTGCTTTAATAACCCATGGAAAAAATACCACTTCCTACCATGCCATATTGCTTACAGTATTGCCACATAGCAGATAAACTGAAATTCTAAACTTCCCAGGTCACGAACTCTAGGCTGTCTCAGGCTGTGCCAGGGCACGCCAGAGCTCAGAGCACAGCAAACCTCCCAGAAGCAGCGATCACACCCACAGGCCGTGAAGGTGGCTCACTGCTCCCTCCGCCGGGGCTGTTACCCAGGGAAGCTGAGGAGGATGTGTTCTTTAACTCCGGTGGGCTTGGGATCAGGTTTATATTCCTTTTGAAATCCTTGCCACATGTGCAAACAAGTTGCACTGGGTGGTGTAATTTGAGAACAAAATTAAATGAAGAGGTGACGCGCCAACAGCGTACACAAAACAAGGGAAGCATTTCCAAATCACAAGCTGCCACGGAGCAACGAGTTTTTACATAATAGCAAAATTAGGGTTTGGATGACTGGTATTCTTCAACAAACTTTTCAGAAATATTTCCTGGAGCAAACCCAAAGAGAGAATCCTCATTTACCCTATTCCTTTCATAAGTAATTGAATTCACTTGTTTAGGGTTTCTGCCTCCTCCACCTTTCATTCAGCGGCAATGTGAATTCTGCTAATCTCTCTACAAAACAGTCAATCTCCTCTAGTCTCACTAACCATCATTCAGCCACCCAGTAATGAAAAATTGCTTTGATCCTCTCCGTTTGCTTCATCTCCAAAAAAATCTCCATTAAAAAAATTTAAAATATTTAATAAACTATTTCACCCAAAGGAATGTGTATGATTAGTTCAGTGGATATTTTTTTTCCCCTTCAGTGGGTTGTTTGAGAAACGCTGAGAGCTAAGAAGATTGCAAAAGTGGCTCATAGCTTCAGGAATGGGTATACAGCATTAACACGAGTGTCCAAATGGTTATGCAAGCCATGGAAAATTGCATGGAGGAGAAGAGGGAAAATGCAGGGAGTGGATTAGTAAGCACTCTTTCTGGATACCACATTTACGAGTAAACGTGGGTTACAGATTTTTCAGACTGCAGCAGTCCTACTGCATGCAGCAACCCAGTGCTGTATTCACACCGTATTAACTTGGATAAGCAGGACGATGCTTTCGACATCTATTCAGGGAGGAGATCTGAAAACCATCTCCCCAGGAGATTACATTACTTGTCAATCATCTCTCTACAAGACAGAAAACTTTCCTCACATTTTGGGGGCGGCGGGGGGGGAGCAGCTTACTGCAGCCTGTCCACCTTCATTGAATGTATACTTTTCTACTGGTTCATTTTCAAATACGAATTTTCACAGCCATCAGAAAAATGAAAACCTGTTTGGAAAAAACACATCCACACTCCTTCTTCTTTGTTCTCCTTGGGAAAAGTACAGAACTGAAAAAAGAGTGAAAAATATTGTACTTCTGTCTCAGAGGAGATAAATAAAAATTATTCCCTCCGAGTCCTCATTTTCTCTGATTCTGTGGAAGCCACAAACACAGTCATTTCTTCACTGGTGAAAGCAGGTGTTTTTTCTCATTCATCTTCATCCTTTGGAAGAGAGTATAGCCAGGCTCATACAGCACAAATCTCCATTAATTTCCGTGATGAATTTACAGGCTGATTTCCTCCTGCCTACTATTCTGAGCCATCAGGTCATGAGATCTGCTGCTGTAAAGTACTCTGTGACACCTGGAAAAAAGTTACCCTGCTTTGAAGTCGTGTAGCACTCTTCAGGAGAGAATCGGAGGCACACTGCAAACACTTGGAGCCAGATCAAGGGAACGCTGCTAGTGAGTCATTTTACTTGAATGAAACACACTTCCATTCCCCACACAAATATGTGTCTATATGTGTGCTTTTATTTTCCTAGACACATTAGTTTTAGTTATTTACCCATTTGTGCTCCAGATAATTACATGCTGCAGATTCAATTGGATGCAGATTTATTCTTCACTTCCTGTCCTAAATTCTCTGCAATTAAACAGCTGCTGTGTGCTTGGTGTAATAAATTTACACAAAATCTGGGATGGTTTGGCATAGCAGAAAGGTTGTTTGGCACGGGCTTAGGACGGCTACATTACGTACAACTGGCAACCCCTGTGCAGGTTATGCTTTCTCTCCCAAATTAGAGTTGCCCTACTGCAACCAGAACGGGCCATTTGCATGACAGAAATGTTTACAAATTTATAACTTGTTTTGCTTGGCTACATAGAATATTCTCTCCCAACCTGAAAAAGAAAATTTCCTTAGCTTTCCTGAGGTAAGTCTCTGGAAAGACCTGGTTGGAAAGGAACAAGAAGAATAAATTCTCCAGGAAGCCTCTGTCTGCAGAAATACCTCCACTTAATTTTATCAGGTGGAGCTTTCTCCTGCCACTGCTGAGAAGGGTGGGAAATAGAGGAGGGGCCTTTTTTACATACTTGTGCATAAGCCATAGCATTTCACAGCATTTTGCACTGTCACTAATCAAACACACAGATCGGATGGTGATCTCATCCTTTGCCAAGGCACTCGCTGACCTGCATCCTGCTCTGATCCACCTGCTTCGGGAGCAGATCTCACACCTCCAAGTCGGGCATCTCCCATTTGATATGTGCCCATCATCCACACAGCGCTGCCATCTCCTGTGGCATTTGTGGCCTCAGATGACTGTGGTCTGTGTGCCAGTGTGAGCAGCACACTGTTCTTTTGGGGGAGCAGATGTAAAGTCTGCTCTAGTGGGGCCTGCAGACTGGAATTAGAGATGTACTTCTGTTTATGAGTTAGCACACGTGTCTTTTTGTTTCCTGGTACCTTCTGCATAATGAAGTCAATGAGAGTTAAACTCCTCAGCTGTGATTCACATATTCATTAATCTCCTGCAGTAACAAGTACAAATTTTACAGCGCATACAGTGAGCTTATTACCAGTGTAAACAACTTGCTGCATCCAAAAAAAGTGTTGCAGGAATTAGGTCCCATTGTATTGAACTGAAGGAAGGAAGGGTTAGAAAAAAATGCTATGCATTGCTACCTAGGCTCAGATGGCTCTGATCTGGTTATTACATGGCAATAATTCTGGATCTCGGAGTGAGTCCTGCCCACATCATTTCCACGAGTGTCATGGGGGTTTGCTGGAGCCCCGCGGGAATTAACAGGGATTTAGCAAAGCATGGGAGTCACTAAAAAATGGCTAGAGAAACAACGCATCTGAATGCAAGAAGGATTATTTATTTAATTTACCAGTTCAGGGGTGAAATGATGCCCAGGCAAAAGTGGAGAGCAGATCACGTTGTGTTTCTTCAGCAGAAATTCCCAAGGTAGACTACTTTTCAGGGATCGCCCCACAAGGCTGACTTTTGGAGTCACATGCAGAGGCATATCCCTCTCTCAAAGGGCTCTGAAGGCATTTCTGTGCTGTATCTGCTCCCAACCCATCTCCACAGAGTTGAACTATTGTGGTTCCCTTCACAAACCCACATGTGGTACCCGTGCAGCTGCAAGACCGCAGATGCCTCTGGGATTAAAGGGAATGTGACATGACCAGGATAATCTTTCACAGGAAGGGCTGAAGAAATTCACTTCTTTTCAAGAAGAAGGATCCACCTCTTTATTCCCACTCTTTCCACAGCCTGTGACTGTGTCTACCCCTTCCCTGAGAATATCCAAGTTGCTTTGACTTAAATAAACAAGTCAAGCATCCCCTTGGCCATTTGAGAAAGGATCACTTTCCATTTTCCAAACCACTTTGCCTCAGGTCCTGTTCAGGTTATGGAGGATTTTCTCTTTTCTTCCAGCCCTCCATCCACTGAGTTGAAGAGGAACAGGATCAGGCCCACGATATGATACAATTTTCCTTGTTTTTTATACTTCTCAAAGGTTCGACTCTAATCCACATTTTCTTCCTCCTGTGAAATGAAGTCGCAATTATCCAGGCTTCTGATACAGCTGTGAGGGAGCTCTGAACCAAATAAAAATACTGACCGGATGGGAGCAGGTAGCAGGTTATTAGCTCGAGGCTGCCTATAAAGATGTATGGAGAGGAGCATCTCTGCAAAGGAGGCTGACATGTTTAGTGACATAAAGTGGCTTGACTGTTAGCTTCTTTTTTTTTTTTCTTGCTAAATGACAAGACAAAGCCACCTCTGCTCTCCTCCAACTCCCCTCACCCTCCCAAGCCATCCCCTTCCCCCTAGATGCTTGGTGTTTCTTCTTTTAGAGGGGAAAAGAAAAAAAAAAAAAAGAAAAGAAAGGGAGAGAGACATTTTCTTTCACACAAGCCCTCAGAATTACAGTTCATGAACTATTCAGTAAACTGACCGGCATGAACCTCCCTTCAACGGCCTAATCTAAGGGGTGGATCTATGTGTTTTGTTGCTTGTCAAAAACAATCACTGCTCGGCCCATTACATTTACAGCACGTCGTCCTTTAATTGGTGTAACACACTGAGGGCTGAAAGGAAGAAAGTCCTACAAAAGCCCCCGAGTGAATGAACCCTGACTCACACAAAAATACTCTTCAGAAGTTCAGAGCTGGGCACTAACAAGGGAGGTAGAGAGTTAGTTTGAAAAGGGGTTAAGTTCAGAAATGTGCCACCTTGAAGACCCTCCCATCAAAGCCATGATAGCATTGACAAGATGTAGGGGGAAAAAAGTTAATATTCCGGCCTTTTGGGTTTGAAGGGAATGCGGCAAAGGACTGGAGATTCTTCCCGGCTCCCCTTCCCGGCCTTACCCTTTTCACTTCGGGGTCGTTCTCATTGTGTCCTTCGACTGCTTAAGAAAAATACGAGAGAAGAAAAGAAAAAAGCCCCACGAAAAGCGAAATGCAGCCCGGGCCGGGCCGGGCCTGGCCGGCCGAGCGCTGACCCGGCCCGGGACGGAGCCCGCACTCCCCGCAGATGCCGCCTCCCGCCCGCTCCCCTCGCCGGCCGCTGTCCCCTGCCCCTAATGATTAGGCTAATTAACGAAATCGATGTTTAAACGCCCGAAGCCACACTTCAGGGGGAGGGGTGCAGAGGGTGCCGGGGCTCGGGGCCCCTCCGCTGCTGCCCAAAGCCCCGCGGCGGGACCGGCCCCGCCCGCCCCGCGCCCACCGCCCCGGGGAGACCGGCGGCAGCGGGGGCGAAGGGGCTCGGCGGGGCCGGGGCCGGGCTGTCGCACCCTTGCACCTCCTCGCCGGCTCTGTATCTCCGCTAACGCCACCTCCTTCTCCTCCTCCTCCTTCTTCTTCTTCTCTCATTTTCCTTTCATTTCCTTTTTCCTTTCTCTTTTTTTCCTTTTTTCTTTTTTTCCTTTTCTCCTGTTCTTCATCTTTTACACGGACTGTTGCTGCTGAGGGAATTTTTTTATCTCTCTAAAGATACAATAACTATTTTGATGTAAATGGCGAGGCTTGGGTGGGTCCCTGGGGTAGAGAGTTAATGATTCTTCTTACACCGGGCTGTTCTTTCACTTTTCCTGTGCGCACCATGTTAATAAATTAATGCACCTTTCATTACTCCTACACGCATCAGACCTCAGCTTTGTATTTTGCGGCCTGACCCTCGTTCCTACACTTTCGTGAGCAAGTTGCCCTCATGCTAAGGCTAGGGCACTTTTAAATGCAGCCCCATAGTCCTACCCAGGTTTGTAATCCGTCAAAAAGCCGTTGATTGCTGCAAGCGTTACTTTTCATTAAGAAAACTTAGAAGCAATTTGGAAGAACCCTTCTCAATGAATACATTTACCCCCAAATGCTTTTTATTCTTCGCCTATACTTGATGAGTTTCTCTGGCACAAATCAGTTCTTACAGGCACAGAATGGGCAATCCCCTGATCCCCATCAATTGTCATCCAGAGTTTGGGCCACTTTGACCGCCAATAGTGGGGAAGTCAGAGCTAATCCTCAGAAGGAATCACGGGAAAAGAAAAGCAACAATAACCAAGTCAAGCGTAAAAAATGAAAGAGAAATCTCTATTATCACTCACTACATTTCCCAGCGATGTACTGAAAAAATCAGCTCGTTTGTCATTCGAGTCAGACACCCAGAGAAGAATATGGGGTCGTGGTGGGTTGGTAGACTCACACGACGTAAGGAACAATATTTTAGAGCAAAAGGCCTCTTCATTTGCCAAATCCTCCTCACATCCGCCATAACCATTAAATACAGACTGACTTTATTCTCTATGGGAAGAACAAGGGGAAAGGAGCCTTCAGCCACATAGCCAGACAAAAGTCCAAAGAGCCGGGGACCGGGGAGGCGAGGCGGGAGGAGTGCGGCCACCCTCCTCCGCACCGGCCCCGGGCCCCGGCTCAGGGGGGGTGCGAGAGGACGGGGGGCGTCGGGGGCGGGGGGAGGTTTGTGAAGCGGGGTATTTGTCTGTCTGTCTGTCTGTCTGTCTGAGGGCGTGTGAGCAGGTGAGCTTGCAGGGAAGGTGGGGGGTATGTGCATATGAGTGTGCTAGGGTGCCGAGAGGTGCACGTGTGCGAGAAGGGATTTTGGGAATGCGAGGAATCCATGCACTCGAGGCGGCGACGCGCGGGTGTGAGCGCTGGCTCTCAAGTGTGCACGGAACAGAGCGGGAGAGGGGTGTCCGCCCGTGGATGCGAGGTCATGGATCGTGGGCGTGCGCGGGAGGTGTGCCCGCCGCGGGGGCGGGTGAGGAGGGGCACGTGTGGAGACAGAAAGGTGTGAACACGGGAGAGAGTGGGAGGTGCGGGAGGTGCGGGGTGCGTGTGGCCGGGACACCTGGTCCTGCGTGCAGGGCGGTGAGCGGTGGGGCCGGCCGGGAGCTGCTGGGGGGCGAGAGACACAGTGAGACTTTTGAGAGGCAGCAAACATTGCCGCTTTCCACGCTGACACCTACAATTAGCCCAAAGAAGGCCGTGAATCCTTTACTCCCTGGCCAAGCGAGGGGCAAAGTTAGCGCTGACAGCCAGCTGCCAAGCCTCCCGCGGCTGATACCTTTCGGGCAAGTAAACAACTCGGTAGTCACCAGCCTGCTGCTGGCCCCCCGGCTTTTGGGGGGAGCTTCCCCAAAGCCCCACGGCTGTGGTGTCCTTCCTCCCCTGAGGGCTGCCCGAAGCTGAGGGGCTTTTCTCGAGTTTGGGTCTGTCTGTGAATCAGAGAGGGGGCGAGACAAGAGGGGGGACAAGGAAGAAGAGAGAAGCTCTGGTGAAAGGAGGGGGCGATGGTCCCACTCGTGCGCCGTGGGGAAGGAGGTGTCCGGGAGCCCGCGGGCAACGGGAGGGAGTGGCTGATCCCAAGCTTGTCTCTCGGAAGGTGGGGGGCTGCGGGCGCTCCCCATTCCCCGCAGAGATGTAGACTCTGCTCGCAGGTTGCCGCGAAGCTCTCCTTCTAGTTTTTAGCAACCCGCAGGCTCTCGGGCACCTTAGTGCAGACTTTTCATTTTTCATTGGTGTGAAGCTTATTTTTTTTCACACTGTTTTCTTTCACTCGACGAATAAACCTTTCAGCAAAGGGTTTGCTTTTGTTTTAAATTTTTTTCCTCTTTTTTTTTCCTTCTCGTCCTGTTCCCCCACCCCGCAGATTTCAGTGCAAACCCGCCGCTCGCTGCGGCCGTGTTTCCTCCGAGTTGCCCGGGCTGCTCGGGGCTGCCGGCGTCCCGCAGGCTCGGTGCCGCGGCGGCCGCTCGGACCCGACCCGTCCCCGCTCGGCAATCCCTGCCGGGGAGCAGCACCCCGGTCGCAGTGTCCTAGCCCGAATTTACATAAAAGTGCGGTCGCTTTGCATCATCCCTCATCTCGAAAGGGTGCTTGAAGAACTCGAGACACTCTGCAGTCCTAATTAGTGATTTTTGTCCTCTTGTTACGGGGCTCAGCATCTCATGCAAATGAACTCTTCATCGCCGGCACCATTACCCCTGCGCCAGAATTAACTGACTCTTATCTTTAATGATATGCCGCTGAACTTCTCGGAGCCCGGCTAGCTTTTTATCTTGATTACTCTAATCAATAAGAAATGATAGAGTAAAATTATAAACTCTATTGGCTTTTGAATGTTGCCGACAAGCCCTCTAGATGCGCTCCTCTTTCATTGTTATTTATTAAAATGATCTTTAGCTAACTGCGGATGCAAATAGGGAAATGAACCGGCGAGGGGGCCCTGCACGGAGGGATCCCCCCCGCTCCTTGATGGAGCCCCGCCGGGTGGGCTCAGATGGGGGCAGTGGGGCTTTGTAAACAAATGGCTCTTTTTTTTTTACCAGAAGCGCGAGTTAAAAAAAAAAAATAATAAACCCAAACCAAAACAACAACAAACCAAACCACAATCCCCCAAGCGCTCCCCTTCACAACAAACTAGGACATAAACTTCCCCCTCCTCCCCGAGGCCCGGCGCCCTCGGGAGCTGCCTCGGGGCGGGGGCGGGGAGAGGGCAGGCACGGGTGGGAAACGGGAAGGTGGCCCTGACCCGCGGCTTCCCGTGGAAGGAGCACACGAAGGGCCCGATCCTGGCCTGCCTCCCCCCACCCCGAAGGAGCCAGAAGCAGGACGTGGCCCTAACACCCTCCTCCCCGCAAGGTCGGCAAACACCCGCTCCTCGCCGGCGGTAATAGGGGATCAATATTAAACCAGCGGCAGCCCAAGTCGCCGTGGCGGAGACTTTTCCGTAGCCTGATTTGTGCAGGGCTGGCCGGGAATGCGCCCCGCACTCCGCCGCCCCCCTCGCCAGCCCCCTCGGTCCACCCGAAAACGTCTTTTCTTATCTGTCAGCAATAATTAGATATCCTTGCAGTGACAGAGGGATGCACGGCACCAGCACTTTGTCTCAGGGGGAAGGAATACGTGGGTATGCGCGCACACACACAGAGGTACAAACAGAGAGCGCCAATTTTGCTGCTGCCTTTTCCTCCCCCTCTTTTCTTTCCCCGCTCTTTCTTCCCCCTCCCCTTTTTGAACCTCAAGGAGTGGCACTGAACGGGCCCGGCGGCTGCCCGTGGGTCCCCAGGGCTCCCAGAGCCCGCTCCGCGGCGGCCCGGGCGGCTCCTCGCCCGCCGCGGGTACAGCCCCTGCGAAGGAATTTCGGGCACATCCCGGGCTGGCAGCACGGATCGCTGCTCTGCAGCCGCTCCTCTGTTCCGCCTCGCTCCTTTCCTTCTTTCCTTCCTTCCTGCCTTCCTTCTTTCCTTCCAGCGAGGAGTCAGTTTGCTGTCAGTGCTCGAAATTTTAGCTAAATTGCTAGGTGGGTGCGAGGAGAGGTTTTAGGTGAAAATTTTCAAGGCTGTCGAACAGAAAAGGATACATTTAGTTTTCCGCATGAAAATAAAACCTCTTTTAAACCAGTTTCTAGGGAAGAAACACGTTGGCTCTAATGAGTGGTCTGGGGGCCGTCATTTCGTCCCTCTCTGAGAGGCAGATTTTACGGCATTTCCGAACCCCGGGGTTGAAGTTTACAAATCCCCAGCTCTTTGCGATCACCCATGGGAGAAACTCTCCAT
The DNA here is from genome assembly GCA_013399875.1 of Gymnorhina tibicen. NCBI lineage: Eukaryota > Metazoa > Chordata > Aves > Passeriformes > Artamidae > Gymnorhina > Gymnorhina tibicen. Next base: position 156,012 of record VXAZ01000289.1, on the reverse strand, counting down.
ATTTATTTCCACCCGTAGTCTTTAAGCCTGTAGAATACCAACACCTGCAGAAAATACTTTCTCCCCTGAAGAGTTTAATTACTTTTAATATTTTCAGTATAAACCTGTTCTTATCTCTTAGGGAGATAATTAATTAGAGCAAAGAAAGAGTCACAATATCCAAGATGGGTTGGACGGATAAAATAAAATTAGAAGTCCATGAGGGACAAAATTGTTTTTCTTATCTTATATCGGACACATGGTGGTTTTTTCTAAATATTCAGACGACACACGGGTACATAAAATATGTAATTGGCGTATAATGGAGCAGTACACAGGAGAAGACTAACAAAGTAGTCGTAGGCATGAAAATTGAAGTTGTGTGCCACAAAGGCAGACCCTTTCATGGGGGAAGGGCTGAATGTGGCAAAATCATGTAAAATCTCCCTTCTCAGTAACATCTCGTTATTAGGAATGATGACTAAACCTCCAGGATTATTCTGGACTGTAAGTTATCAAGAGCCCACTAATTTCACATTAAAACCCATTGACTGCAACAGCGTGATTGAAGGGTTTTTAACAATTAACATAATCAGAAAATGAGCGGAGATAATTTTTATTCAACTCATTACTTTTTAATCATGTATTTCTTTTAATTAATATCTTCTCCGTGAAAATAACAAAAAGCCGAGTCCCAGAGCAGCCCCGGGCAGGGGAGGCGACCCNCTCCCCTAACCAACCCCTTCCCTATGCAAAAAACCCCTGGCTTGTATCCGGCTCTCGGACCCCCGCCCCTCCAAGCCCCCTACCCAAGGGGTCCAGGACAGCCCGGGCATATCCCGGATCCCCGACGCAGCACCGAGCGGGCTTTCCCCAGCCATTGCCTGCAGCACTACCCTGCCCAGGAGAATAGGGTGGCAAGTTTTGGGGGGAGTGGGAAGCCGCCCCCGGCCCCGGGAAGGTTGCCTGTCCGGTCGCTGGTGTCAACAGGTTGCTGCTGACGCTCAGCCCCACGCCCCTCGGCGCCCACCTCACCTGTGACAGGGGTAGTGTGCCCGGCTCCCGTGTGCATGAGGCTGCGGGGGGGGGGTCCCGTGTACTCCTGGGTGTGTGCTGGGTTTCACCGGCTCTTGTCCTTTCCTCTGCAGAGTTGTGTAAGACTTCCCTATGGCAAGTTCAGGAGTTGTGAGTAAGGAAACACCTGGCTTGGAAAAAAAGCCCCAAATTTGGTCTCCGTATTTCTGCGCTCCGAAGGAAAAAAAATCACAGCTGCTCCCCAGAGGTCTGCGTGGGAGTCAGCCCCGGGGGCTGCCCCAGCACTGTCCTCGCCAAGACAGAGCCGTGAGCAAGTGGAAGGGCGCACCTGGAGTCTGTCCATCCATCTGTCCACTCGTCTAGGCACTCATCTATCCTCACCACCTCCGCCTGCCCCACGGTGCCCCGAAGTGCGCGGGAGGGCTGCGGGGGGGAGAGCGCCTGCGCTCCCACGGGCGGGGGCTCCACGGGCCACGCGCGGCCCAGCACCTCCCGAAAAGGAACCGGGCAGGGAGAGTTCCTGCAGCGGGTGCCCGGCTCTTGGAAGGAGCTCTCACAGAGTGGCGGCCGGCCCCAGCCGGTGCTGGGGTCTCTCCGGTCTGTGTGTTCCCCCGCTTTCACTGCGAGTGAACATGTTGAAAATCCCGTGGGAAATTCCCAGGATAACCCGTTCCTTATTTTTTAAAAATCATTTGTGGACAAAGGTATGCAGGCTCTGAATAGCTGGAAGACGGTGAGACATCAATTCACGTAAGACAGTCCCAGACATTCACAAACCCGTGCTGCTCAGAAAGGCTTGGCCAAGCCGCTGAAGAATTGACAGGTTCGTGTTGAATAATTAAGTCCTCTCTTTCAAACACTTCAATTAATACGGTATAGAAAGGTAAGAAAGTCAAATTCTATTCTTTTATAGATTCTCACAGCTTGACCTCTCCTCTGCCACTGAAACTTCCCTTCTTGAAAATTTGCTTGGGATCCTTTGCCCCTGGAAGGACCCAGTGTAAATGTCCCCTTGAATACGGACTACAGCTAAATTCTGCCAGCCAGAGATTTCGGGGGCATGGTGTGGACAGGATGGCCAGGTTGCCTGCACTGTCCCTGCAGCTACGTTTGTACAGTTCCTCCTCGCAGAGAAAGATCAAGTACGCACTATTAGATCAGTTTTAAGACTGGAAATGGGTTGTTGGTTTTTTATCTGTTGTTGTTGGTTAGTTGTTTAGGGGTTTTTTTTTTTTGGGGGGGGGAGGAGGGTAGAACGACCACTTTTAAAAATAAAAACACTCTAAATGGAAAAATAATTTTGAAAAGAAGCTATTACAAATAAAGCATCCATAAATATTATCCCAGCACTCGAAGTTGCATTCACCACATGTGATATTTACAACTGAGGCAGTATTTGTTGTTTGTTTTTTTTTGTATAAATTCTGTGTGAGTTCTTGGAAGAGGGGAAGTGACTTTCAGGTCACAGCAGCAAGCTGGAACAGAAACATAATGATGAACACTGCAAGGTGTGAAGGCGACTGTTTACAAAATTTCATCGAGTCTTCAGCTGCCTGTAGCCTTTTGGAAGTGCCTTTTGGTGCCTGCTTTCCATCTGGTACTCAATACTATGTTTACAGCCTCTTGACCAAAGCATGCTCCCTTTCTCGCAGGCACACGGCCTTGGTGAACTTTGTTGAACAGACTTGAAAATTCACAAATGAGAAAATTTGGCCCTTTGTGGGAAACACAATGAACCAATGCTGGTGACATATCCCAGGTGGGAGCAATGCTTGGCTCTTCCTAAGTTCCTCACATCTCCCAACAGTGTGGCTGTAGCTGGCCGAGGCCCGGTGGGATGCAGCCATGGTGGACTTTCCCTCCATAAGTGTCTCTGCCAACCCTCTGCCAGCAGGCACCTTCCTTGTTGTTACAATAACCTAAAACTGAGCTGAATACTCTTTTCTTTTTCCCTTTTCTCAGAATTAACATAGATAGGGAGTACTTCAGGGAAGATTGCAACTCTGTGGGATAATCAATGCTTACATTCGATACATTTGCTGAAATAACCTGCCATGTTTATGCTATCTTCTGTTAGCACTTATCTTGCTTCCTTTAAAGCACTTCCTTTACCCAGAGAAGAAAGGAAAAACTTTTTCTAGAAAATTGTATTAGTGAATAGATTATTTTCTACTACCAGGTGTAAGAGGAAGTACCTAGGTACAATTCAAAGAAGAGATGTAAAGCAAAAAACTCACCAGGACAAATATATTTGTCAAAATATTCTTTATGCCTCAGCTGATTAGTTCAGATGTTCATGTCAGCTCCTGCACCACTGCTTCAATCCTGGCCACATGTGTACGGGAGGGAAGGACTCCTGCTTCTGCAGGGCGTCCTCCACTGGCTCATCCCAGAGAGGCTGCAACACAAGGAGCGAAACTTGACATGTGTACAAGCGGATCCAACATCTGTCAAAGCCCAGCCATTTTCCCTTATGAGCCGTGTTTTAGGCTTGTGCTTTGGGAACTTGATGAAATTCAATGGAGATATATGAGTAGCAGGAAACAATCTGTGCAAATGGAAGAATAGTTTTGGATTGTTTCCCACTGGAGAAGAGACTGGGATGATACCACACTGACTCCAGCAAAGAGCAAAACTTGGCTCACTGGGTATCTCTGAGCGTGGGCAGTCATCCACACTGCAGTGAACTATAAAAAGAATATAGCTTTCATATTATTTGTGTTGATCAAGAAGTTATTTGTGGTAATTTTGCTGTTGTGCTGCTTCTAATCTTTCTGCTGGGTTTTAAATATTATCTTCAGGTGTCTTTTTTCATACTTTATTTTTCTATACATTAGCCATTTCATCAGTATCATCCTGTTTTACTGACATGAAAAATGAAAGCTCTTCTTTCATTCCATAACGAACAGCACAATTAAGACTTAATTAGATGCGTATGAGTAAGGAAATAGCAATGCCACACAGGACCTTAAATGTGGTATCATTCAGTTGCTCAAGTGCAGAATCCTGGAAAAAAAATCCAAACAAAAAAACCTCATCACTTACTTCTAGCTGTATCTTTACAGGCTGGCATGATTGCCACTCACAATTATTGTTTTACTAGTCATTATTCTAAAAATACAATGTACCTATTTTTTTCCCCTTTCCACAATAAAAACTCTGACAGGTGCATGGGAATGACATTTCTCTGTGATTTGGATTCATAGAGAGGATTATATGAAAACATTTAAGGTCTAAGCAAAGATCATATGGCACTACATATGATTTCTGAAGCCATTATGCTGTTATATGCCTACAGAAAAAAAAGCCTTCATATAAGGACATGGGGTAGTTTACTCTCTTCAGAACTGTGCTGGTGCTAAATAGGGAAGAGGGTTAGTTGATGGGTGGCCTGTCTCGGTGTTCTCTCTATACCTGTTTGGAAATGGGAAAATTACTGCTGGCTTTCTGGCTTACCATCACAGGTTGCTTCAGTGCCTTCCAATACCCCAGCCCCAGGGACAGGACAGTGTCCAGGGTTCCTCCACCCAGCTTATTCCAGCTGAAGGTGGCTTGAGTATCCACCAGAGGCTACAACAATAGACTTCAGGAGCAGGTGGATATGGAAAATGGGTCCTGGGCAGGTCTCTGTGGACAATGATAATAAAAAAAATAACCACTGATCCTTTGAGGATGTTAAATGCAGATCCAGCCAAGTGAATAGCTAGCAAAAAGGAGGAGATGGATGCACTAGGTGTCATATAACCCTAAACCTTACTCTGACATGGAAGGGGTTTGTGATTCTCCAAAATGAGAATGTGGTGATTTGGCTTAGGTGAGCTAAGAGACTGTTTCACGATTTGCCATACAAACAATTGCCCAAGACAAACACATTGGAGTTGAGTTGGACAGCCTGGCACAGTAGACTTAGTTACAGCTCTTTGGAAAACTGTGATGCTATTAGTGTTTCCTTGTTTCATTCGGCAATTTGGGGAATAAGCCAACTTGCAGAACATTCCTAAAAAAGGCATTCTGTGTGAGGCACTGATACACATTTTCTGTAAGTCTAACATTGGTGAAGTTGTAGTTGGTGATAGCAGTTTCTTGCACTTACCCAGAGAATGATGCTCCTGAGTGTGACTTCACTTTTCAAGGATCTGATCTTCCCTGACTTCCAAGTAGCCGATGCAAAGTTATTGCTCCTGAAAGCTCCCAGCAGGATTTGGCATCTGATTTGCAAAGACACTGATAAATTCTGGGAGTTTCTGAATTAAGGACTGAAGTGATTGTGAATCAATTTGCTTTTTGTTTTCCTGACTTTTGAGTCCTTTTGCTCATTCTTCATGGTTTAGTGCAGATGTGACCCTATCTTCTTGTCCTGAGTGAGAAGGTTTTCATATTCTTTGCTATCCACATAGAAAAATAATGCTCCAAATGGACAGTGCTAGCAGGCACAGTGGCTCAGGCTGGTCAGAAATAGTGCAGCTAGACAAGTGTTTGTCAATTGCTTTTAAAGAAAGCTCACATAATCTTTTGGAAATAAGAACTGGCTCAGACCAACTCTATGGTATTGCCAGGGCGATTTCAACTCACACCTAACCAAAAATGCCTCAACATGCCGACAGTTTATTTAACATATTTATTTCCTCACAATTTCATTGTCAAGGGTGTGATGAAGATGTGTGTGTGCCCTTTATTAATTACATGTGTGCTACTGTTCCTGGGCCACTTTCTGATGCTCTGTGGAATCTGGAGAATAGTCATTTGCTCGGCTGACCCGCAGTTAGGCTTCGACATCAGCCACAACCAGCACATGAAGGAGCCAACAATGGCCCCGTGAATTAAAAGGGATGTGCAGGACTGTGATGGAGAGGGGTAAGAAAGCTTTCTGTGGGCAGGGAATAGATATAATACACTGATCCTGTGTTCATGTTGAGCTTTGTCATCCTTGCAACGAAATTAGTCAAGATTAAAAAAGATTTCCATTTCCACAATGCCAGAAAAACCTCCCAGCAGACAATCCTCACATCCCCCTGCTCTTGCCAGCCCCTGTTTCAGATGATGGGTAGTCTGTCTTCTGTGCAGCAGTTTTGGCTTAGGAGGCAGAGCCCTTCTTTCTATTTCCTTCTTCCCTCTGAGCTGCTGCCTGCCCCAGTCTCCCTTACAGAGGCCATTGCACTCCCCAAGCACCCAGCCTTCCAGTCACCCCTGACTTCTTTCACTCTTAGTCATCACTTAATTTTCTGGGACTGCCTTGACATTTGTGGTCTGTTCCTCTTTTTTCAGCCCTCTGGTGTAAAGGTTTTAGCGAAGCCATCATCCTTCAAAGACAACAAGAAAACTGGAAAAAAGAGTTTGTTTCTCAGCTCACAGTGGCATAACTCAGGAGAAAGAGCACTGAAGGAAACAGGGAGACAGACAATCAGAGGGGAAAACCAGGTTCACAGCTTCAAACTGTTCATTTTCCCTGGCTCACACTGCCATTTCCCTAGATCCAGAAAGATGGCATAGGAAATCAATACTCATTTGCCATGTTGTGTTTCTGCACTTTAAAGGTAAGATTTTTTCCTTCTGTGGAATAATGCACTTGCCTGTAGTCAGGGCAGGTATTGAAACACTTGGATGTGTTTTCGAGAATAATTGGGTATACCCACACAAGATTTCTGATATTCTTGAATATTTCTGAGATTTGCTGGCCAAGGCCAAATCCTGCTTGTGAGTACAAGCCCTTTGATAGGTTTTAGCAGAAAGGTAATGGCACTATGTCTACAACAAAATTAACTGAATGAGCTTGACAGCTGAGTTCTCCGTGTAAATGCCTCAGTAACCAAATTTATCTATTGTCAGAGAAGGGGACCATGTTTTCTTCAAGCCCTGGTTCTGAACCACCACTGAAAAAGTTAGTGACTTTCCATTATTTGCTTTGTAGTGTCATGTTTATTACTGATAAAAAGGAGAAGCACTTAGTGACCAGACATCTTCCTTATAGGTCTGCAGCAACTGGTTCTACCTCAGAGATCTCACCTGAAACTCTTGAGCTTTTTATTCTTTTCTTTATTCTCCCCCCTCCACTTTTTCTTTTAAAAATTTTTTCTTTCTCCCTTTTCCCTTTTTCTTCCCCCTCTCCACACCCCTGAGACCAGTTTCCATACGTAGGAAGAACACATTCTCTCCTAGGAGAATATTAAAGTCTCTCAAGACGTGGGAAAGCGCATCCCCCTTGACCCGCGAGATGAAGGGGCAGCTCTGCCCCCTCCAGCCGGTCCCTCCCGGGGCCCGCAGACCCACGGGAGGGACAACCCCGGTGAGGATGAAGAGCGCCTGGCCTGGGGCGTGTTTCCATCGCTCCGCCGGGGTGCAGCTGCTGTCGGGGCTGTGTGGGACAGGCCGAGGTCCCTTTGCAGCCCCCGCGGCCCCTCGGTGGGGCGATGCGCGGGAGTGCTGCTGCCCTCTCCCGGGGGGATGCGGGCAGCCCGCCCGTGCCGCCCCCGCCCAGCCCCGGGCCGCCCCGCGCCGCGGGGACACCCCGCTCTGCGGGGACACCGCGCTCCCGGCTCGGGCAAACGGGGCTCTGTGGACGCCGGCTGGCCCGAGGGTGGCTTAGAAGCGGCAAGCGGTCCCTGTTCCCGTCTCAGGGCTGCGGGTGCCGGCTTGGTGCAGGCAGCGCCGCTGCCCCGGGGTTTCTCGGTGTTTTGGCGGCACCCCCGCTAGGGAGCCACGGAAGGGTGACAATCTTCTCGTGCCAGGGCCAACCGGGCACACGCGTCCTGCCAACCAGCCTCAGGCTTCCACGTAGTGACCTTGCTAGACGTGGTCCCCAAACCAACAGGCGCTGTGTGGGAACGTATTGCCCGGCCTTGGACAAAACCTCGGTGGGACCTGCCTGGAGACTGGGCAGCAGGGCTCAGGGAAGGTCCGGCACCCAAACCAGAGCCCTCGCCCCGGTCATTTGCAAGTACAGGCAACGTGGTACATTTTTGACCACACTCCCGCATTGGTCTGCGTCGTACTCATGATGTGGTTTTCATTTGTTTCATTCATTGCTTTGAAAGCCTTTGAAAGTTCTTCAGAGCCGAGGTATTCAGGACACTCAGAGAAGCCAGATGCTCCCTGTTGGGTGCTCCTTGCCTGTTGATGGCATCTTTATCACCACATTTACTTCTGTGTTTTCACAAATCTGTCTTAGATATTTCCATGCCGTCGTGTTTACTGCATGACTGGCACCAGCGAGCACCAGGTGGGCCAGGTGACATGGTGCCGGTGAAGCTGTGCAATATTGGTTGCTCTGGGAACAGTCGCTTCGAACAGTCCTGAATTCCCAGCAGCTGGCACGACTGTCACGGCACTGCTGGCCAGCGCTGTGTCCCATCACCGCTGCCATGTGTGCAGCACTGAATCGTCTGCGAAAAATGGACGGGGCCATTCTTGCTTGGCTCTGTTATTCCCGAAGGCACCATGCTATGGAATCGCAGGGCCCTGCTTTGTTTCTCTGATGTGTGTCTTACCAGAGCGCTACAAACCTCAGACTCGGTGAGAAGCCCATGGAAATGGCCGAAAAGAGCTTGAGTGAGAAGGAACGGGCACGGGGTCACGGTCCTGTCAGACAGAGTTATCAGATATCCTGGCACTTCAACCCCCGGTGAGGGGCTACCCACTGCTGTACTCACTCCTCCCACTCTGAGAAGAGTTTGCCTTTGGTGGTTGTGGTTTTACTCAGAGTCGGCCACGGGGAAGTTTGGAACCAGGTATACAAAGGCGTCCAGCTTCAGATAAGACGTGGGAAATACTTTTTTTGCAGAAGTTGCAGTTTATTTATCCATCACAATTTTTTTCTCTGTTTGGGGGATTTTTCCCTTAAATTGTGGCTGTATTTCAGCACATTTTAAAGTCACTTCCCACACGACGGATACTCTTAAAACCCCTTCTCGGATGAAGAGATTATTACCTGGATGAAACGCACGGCACAGAAACCGCGCTCCTCGCGGAGAAGGATGCGTCCGAGGCAGGTACAGCCCGCGGGCACAGGTACAGCCCGTGTACCGGGACGAGCCACCGCCGCCCTCGCCCTGCTCCGGGACGAGCCCGCGGGACGAGCCCCCGGGACGAGCCCCCAGGACGAGCCCCCGGGACGAGCCCCCGGGATGAGCCCCAGGGACGAGCCCTGGGATGAGCCCTCGCCCCGCCCCCGGGATGAGCCCCAGGGACGAG
>VXAZ01000289.1:0-146696 GCA_013399875.1 Gymnorhina tibicen | reverse complement strand
GGTGCTGCTGCCGGCGCTGGCGCTCGCCCTTCTCGGCCTCGCCGCCGCCGCGGGGCCGCGCCGGACCCCGGCGCTGGAGCTGGCGGTGGAGCTGTGGGAGGAACTGTGGGACGCGGGGCTGCCCGGCGACCTGCCCGAGCTGGAGCCCGAGTGCCGCAGCCTCCTGGCCGCCTTCGCGGAGGGCAGCGCGGCGCTGACGGGCTGCCTGGGCCGGCGCGCCCGCCCGGTGCGGCTGTGCCAGGGCTGCCACGGCCACTACCGCCGCCTGCTCGCACAGTACGGCAGCATCGCCCGCGCCGTCGGGGTGCGTGCGTGGGAGCGAGGGGGGTGCGTGGCTGCCAGGGCGGGCTGGGGGCCTGGCCCCTTTCCTCGAGGCTTCCAGGCCTGTGAGTTCGGTGCCGGAGCACGTCAGGTGGCGGTGGGATCCTCGGGAAGGCAGGCTGAAAGCCTCGCCGGGGTGCGCAGGGCAGTTTGGCAGAGGCTGGGAGTGTTTGGGAAGCGCTGCTGCCAGAGACGGCTGCCTTCTTCTGCTCTGTTGTGGCACGGTCCGTGCAGCCAGCTCCTGGCATGGCTGGGGGCAAGTAGCTCCACCTGCAGAGAAAGCTGTGCGAGTGGAAAAACTTGAGTTGTTCTTGCTGATGTAGCAATGGCTAAAGCAGCGCTCTGGCTCACAGGTTGTATAGCACTAATGGGGAACATAGCTGCCTGGCACTTCCCGGAAAACTGATGGTCTGTGAAGCTGCGGCGAGTGATGCACATCATCTTGTGAGGAGCCGTGTCACGGTGTTCTTGGCTCCAAAGCTGGTGGGAGTGTGTGTAGAAAGCCTGAGCACTGGCTGGAGTCAGTGCACCCTTCTGGTGGGAGAACTTTGACTGAAGCTGGGTCTTCGGTTTACATCCTCCAGACTTTGATCGTGCTTTGTTTTGGTTTTTTTTCCCCTCCTTTTCTTAGTGTTGCACATGGTTCATGGCTTGTTTTGTGTGTTCTCAGCGAGTTGATCCATTTGTAAAAGTTCCTGTGACGATGTGAGGATGACATTAGTGAATCAGACCAAAGGACCTTTGTTCTGTGATGATGGCTGAAAGTGGGTGCCCTGGTAAGAGAACAGGCAGAGAGCAAGTTTATAGCAGTGTGTACCCTGGACTGTGCTTTCAGTCTTGGGATTTTTGAATTCCAAGATTTGGAATTGCCATTGGCAAGAAAAATCTGTTGCTCTTCAAGCCCAAGCAAGTAAACAGGGGCCACAGTGGCCTGCAGAGCGTGTCGCTGCACAGTTTCTGTCATTAGAGAAGTATCAGTATCGCTTTTGGGTAGTGTTTTGGGTTGTTTTCCTATTTCCCCACACCACTCCAGAGCTTGTATTGGAAGAGTGCATGCATGTTCCCTTGGTAATTGTCCTCTCCAGGGCAAATACGTAGCCAGTGGTCTCATGTTTTAGTTGGCAAACTTGTAGTCTGTTCTATTTGTTTCTTTTACGGAAGCTGTTTCACACCAGTGACTAGGTAGTGTGAAAGTGAGAAATTGAGTGTGTAATTCTCTTGGGTACTTTTACCAGGGTATTTTGGCTAGGATTAGGTTGCCAAACATATTCCAGTACTTCAAATATTTATGAAGTTGTTGCAGCTGCTGTGCTTGAGTACTAGCAGCCTGGGAGGACTTGTCCACTGTGTGGTCTGGAAGACACATCTGTTGGCTTTCCTTCTGCGTGTGGGATTAACTAACTAGGTAAATAAAGGAGGTGGCCTCTTGCGACCTCAGTCCATGATTATGATTAATCAGGTATCTGATGCTTCTATCTTAACAGTAGTTAGAGTGCAACCTGACGGGAGTGGCCAGTTTAAGTTTTGGACGTCTCTGAAATATAAAATCCTCCTCACCAGGCTAATTAAAGAATCAATTAGGCAAACTTTATTTAAGAAATGATTTAGGTCTATGTGATTCAGTTTTGGTAAAGTGCTTTTTTCCTAGTCATGAGCCCAGGTGGTGAGGAAGCTTCACAGCCTTTGTGAAACAACCAGAGTTTCCTGCATAAACAACATTCTTGCATATCTGTAATTTAGTAGAAATGAAAGTGGGCAAACGTGGGAGTTACCAGATGTGGCAATATTAGACTTCTGCAGTTGAGTCTCCGAGGGAAAGTTCTTATTTAACCTCCCCTCCCCATTTTAAGAAAGAGAGGCAGAAACTGGATCTCTTGTAAAGCACTGTGAGGAACAAGTTTCTCATTAAAGAGATTACTTTTTTCTATGTCCCACGTCACTTATCAAGAGGCTTTTGGCAGCTTTGGCAATTTTGAGAAGTGCTTAAGTCAATTTGGCAGCCAGACACCAGTAGCTAGAGCACGGGAGTCAGCTGACTGGAGGTCATGGTTCCGTATCTGAATTCTGACCAGAATACTTCCTGTTTATTCTGCAACTGCTTTTACAGCCACTGTGCATTTTTTATGAGCTTGGTCCAGAGAATAAATTGCTGTAAGAGTTGTGGCAGAGCCTGCTTTGAGGATGGGGTGCATTGAATGGCTCACTAAGACAGATGAGCTTGGTACCTGTGTCTGGGGAGGGCAAGAGCCCGGCCTGGTCAAATGCTTTGGGGAGCGAGCATGGGCACTGCTCCGCAGAGCACTTTGTTCCTGGTGTTGCTGCACTGGGGGAAGTTTGCTGCTGATAGACTACTGTTGCAGTGGTTTTGGAGGCTGTTTCTGCTTGGGTTTGGTTTGTTTGAGGCCCGTCTGCTGGTTCAGTTCCTTCAACTATTCCTTCTGTCTAATGAGAACAGCCCTGTCCTCTTCTCTGACTGCACATCCCTTGAGCTGGCTCCCAGGGCTGTGGCCCAGGAATGGATGAATGTGAGCCACTGGGCAGAGAAGGTTCTGTCTGTGTGCTTGTTTTTGGTTTTTTTTTTAACTTGCCATGTATTTTTGACTGACTTGCATGCAGCCCTATTAGATCTGCAGAGATTATGTACAGTAAACTGCGTTGCTCACAGTATGAATTGGAGGATCAAAAGATTTTTGTTCCGTCACTTCTGCTCTGCCTTTTCTAGAAATATCCATGTGATGTGTTGTGATTGCTTTAGATGCACTTGTGTAAAATACATTTCAGAAATTTCCCTTTGTATTTTTAAAACTTGTTTGCTTCCTTTCTTGTTTCCTTTTATTTCTAGAATTCCTCTGAGAGCCATAATTGTGCCAAAAGCATCTTGACCTCAGACAGGCTGCAGATAGTTGTGACCCTTGTGGAGTTCTTCAATGAAACCTGGGAGGCAGCCAACTGCGCAAGTACGTGACTCATTCTGTAGCTCTCATGCTACTGTGATGACGTAGCCCCTAAAATGTGCACAGATCAGAATTGTGTGTATTTGTTTGAATACAGCCAGTAGATAACACACAAATCCTGAACTATAGCCACTCTGAGAGTGTTTTCTTTTGTAAGGGCCAAAATCTGAGGGCCAGTAGTCTGTTGGAAAACTACTGATGGTGCTTACTACTTTCAGGAGAATTTTCTAGGATGTTGGCTTGCTCTTACAGTGCTGTTGCTGAACTCCTAAATTCCCCAAATACTGTTGTTTTTAAAGGTCTGTCTGATTAGAGCACCTGAAGTAGGGTGGGATGGATGGAAGCAGTAACATGGGGTTGAGCCCATGACTGGGAGGAAAGCTCCAGAGTTCCCTCAAAGCTGGTAAAAAGCTCAGCTCTTTTCTTAAAGAATAATAATTATGCTGTGATTTCTACTGTTGTGTTCATGGTCTGTTTCCTGGGTGCTCTCCATTTCATCTCTGCTGCTGGTGCTTCTGCTTCTACAAAATGGCTGTTACTGTTGCTGGGCAAAGCCAGATTTGTGGGCTGGGAAATAAAAGTAATGTCTTGTTTTATCTCGAAGTCCAAAGATAATTCAGTCCCCCTCTTCAGAAAGTGCTTGATGATAGTCTTCATCTTTCACTTAATCAAGGCCAATTAATTCTGAAATGTGTTCTCGATGAAGCGTTAGGTCAGCAGGTCTGAGATATCAATGGCAGGCAGATAAGGAACTGCAGTGTTGACTAGACCTGTCCTTTATAGTTGAGAGCTCTTTTTGCAGGAGTGGAGTGTCTGGGGCTTGCTGGCTGTGGAAATGTTAGAAATTAAAATATCCCGATGTTTTTCTTTCTTTTCAACAGATTGTTTAAAGAATAACAGTGAGGGATTATCAAATTCTACTGAAGAATTCCTGGATTTATTCAATAAATCTCTGACATGTTTTGAACATAACCTTCAGGTATTTATGCTGTGTATTTAAGAGAAGCACTAAATCCTCTAACTGCTATGAAAATTTTATTTATGCTGAATAAACTGCAGATGCAGACTAGGCCAATAAACTGCTTCTGAGTTTGTGAATTGTAGGCAGATAAATCCATGATTGGTAAAATGCAGTTGTTTACAGACTGAGTGCCTAAAATTAATTCTAATTGATACTCACCTTGACTTCATTTTGTATGTAATTGCAATGATACTTCACATCAAAATTTCTGAATTCACAATATATGCTGGTGAAAACCAGCATGTCTGCATGCTGTAAGTCTCTCTTGCTTTTTAGAATTGTTGTCTTTTTTACGTAGAAATTCAATCTTTAAATATCCTTTTGATAATGTGGACTAGCTCAGAACGACGAGCTACCTTAAGTTCTTGTAACATTTCTTTTGACTGTTAAAATTACTCGTAGTTAAAGGTTGGCCATATTGCAAAGACCGTATAACTTCCTCAGTGAAATAAATGTGCTAATTGTCCTCAGAGAAAATGCCCTATATAGCCTAAGAAACTGCATATTCCATTTCAGTCAGAAACTGGCCAGATTTCAGGATCATTCAGTAGTAAAATGGGTTTACTTCAATGGGCATGGGACAATCTCTGAGAAAACTGTCTGCTTTTTTATTAATGCTTTCTAGGAAATGTGCCTTTATAGGCCTTGGTCAGGAGCAGTGTGGACTGGCCTATTGAAAACTTGGAGTGATTAAACCAGAACTTAACCCAGTGGTCAGTGGGTAGCTGGTACAGCCATAACTGGGTTGAAATATCTTCACAGATTGTAGTTTTGTTTTCAAGTGTCCTGTATTGCATCCATGGAGTGCTGAAGGCCACAGATGGAAAGGATGGGTTAGTATGGCACAGCCTGTCCCTGGCAACGTAGCTCAGCAGTAGCAACCTAAGAAATCAAACCAATTTTTTTTTTGTAATGCCTTAAACTGTCATTCATTCAGAATTTTACAACCCTAGGGGCAAGCCATTGATCTGTCACCAAATAACTACACGGAAGTGTGTAAAAACTGCAACGAAACCTACACGAAGTTGAACGGCCTGTATAACCACCTGCAGAGGATGAACAGGCAAGGCAGTGAATCTGCGCACTCCGCACACCTGTGTATTGACGTGGAAGATGCAGTAAGTGTTTGTTAATACACTCTACTGATGTGAGCCGTTTGTGCTTGTCTTACTAGGGATTGCTTTTTCCTTTGGGCAGGGGGCAGTAGGGGCAGCAGTGCCTTTGGCAGGCTGGTGTTCCGTGGTGGGAGGCGCTTGGTGGGGCTGTCTTGCTAGGTCCTGTCCTCAGGCAGTGCCGCAGGAGTGTGGCTGAAGCTCCTGATCTCCCGAGCACATTCCAGTTTGAGTAGCTGCACTTTCATTTCTTGTTACTGTGAAGGAGATGGATTAAAAAAAAATTAAATCTCTTAATCTTCTGGCTTTTAATGTGAGGCTTTACTGCTATTGTTCTAGCTGGTGTATTAATTGATTCCTTATTACAGCAGCTGTTTCTAGGGATCCTCAGCATTGATGACATATGTTTGGGAAAAGCTTTGGTATATTGTGGGGTTTAGGTGGCTGGGCTGAAGGAGTGCTCGTCGAAAGTATGGGATTAGCCCTGTCCCCACAGACTGTCAGTGAGCTCTCTGGGAAACGGGCATATGGCAATGTCTACGTGTATGAGTATAGTTATGTTCTTGAAGCATGTAAAAGTTTTGATGTGAAATCTTGGCTCTGTCTAAATGGTCTGTTTCAACATTTCCAGGGATTTGCGTGCTTTTGGGGGGAGATCTGTTCAAGTGCAATTTTCTGAGGTGATATTTGAACAGTGCATGTCTTGAGGCCTGAGTGTTGCCATGCCATGCTGCACAGAAAAAATGCATGTGCCTGCTTTCATGGTTTGCTTATGTTTTCCTTTTAGATGAACATCACTCGAAAGCTTTGGAGCAGGACTTTCAACTGTTCTCTTCCCTGCAGTGATACAGTCCCAGTGATTGCAGTTTCATCCTTTATTCTCTTCCTACCTATTGTTTTTTATCTTAGTAGCTTCCTTCACTCAAAGCAGAAGAAACGGATACTCATTTTGCGTAAGTGGTGGTGTTGGCATTTCACTGTTGGAGTTGGGAGGTGCCAGGGATTTGCTTGGCTCTTGTGGGAGAGGGGCCCAGCCAGATCTGCCTGCAGCTGTGCTGACGGCGCTAATAGCAACTATTAGTCTGCTGCTGTCCCCTGAAGAAGGGTAGTAAAGAGCTTCAGCCATATCTTTTCATTAAAGTTTCTGGACGTGAACAGAAAGCTGTTTGCAAGTCTGTGTCGGATAAATGGGGGGAGTGGAGAGACTAGTTTTGTGGAATTCTTTGTGTTTAATTTTCATATAATTTTTCCCTTTCTAGCCAAGCGCATCCAGTCAAATGCCAGTCTTGTGAACATCCAAGAAAAATACAGCTGAGCTGCAAAACAAAACCTGAGAACTGCTGCTGGTATACAGTGGGTACAATTGTGTTGGAATGAGGCCGGCACAAAAGAGGAGTTAATTATGGTTTAGTGTAATGATACAGAGCAACACAAGTTAAACAAAATGCTGTCTGACTTCTAAGCGAGGATATTAACAAACATGACAAGGCAGGGCTGTGTGACACTGTATGGACTCTGGTTTTGAAAAATCTGTGGTGTTTTTTTTTCAGTCTCGGGCTGAAGCTGGTGTTTTTCTGTTTCTAAGCTTTTGTACTTCACATCAATAGAATAGCTACACTTTCCTTGCATGGTATTTTCCTATATTTTTTTCACAAAAAACTGAGATTTTGAATCTTTTTCAGGTGATTTTGATAGACAGACAAAATTTGAAATAATGTTTGATGTTTCTGCTTAAAACATTATTTTTAATTCCACATAATATTCAGACTTGGGATGGAAGGAACCCTTGAAAAAAGTTCCCATCTTTCCTCTACCACTGAAAAGTCATGCTGCTGGCATCTGTTAAAAAAGAGGCATGAAATATGCAGAGAAAGTGGTGATATATAGTGTTTAAAATGGCAACAAAAGCAGCACAACTGCCAGTGCTGGACTTGAATAGTAATCACTGGCTACAGTATTCTGTTCTCTCTGAAACTGGTGGCATATTTAATCTTATCCACACTTTAACCACTAAAATCATTGCTTTTCAAACCTTATATTTTCAGAGGCTAATTTTACATGTCTGCTTGGGTAACAAGGTTTCACTCCCTGTTTATTATGCCATTTCCTTTCCTTTTTAATTCTAATGTTTTGGGGGTTTTTATGTTTTTGTAGAGGAGAAGTGAGGTAAAGTCAAGTCACTGGAGATGCTGAATTTCCTGGTCTAGAGCTTGCTGGCTTAATACAGAGGTGTTTACAGGAACTTTGTAGGATAAAAGTTGTGTTTTCTAGGTAATGTGTTTTAGCAGTAAGAGAACCTGCTGGTTCACTAACTTGAAAACTGTTCTGAAGAACATGAATATACTGTGTTGGGAATTGATGACTTTCAAGAAATAGTTTAAAAATATTATTCCTGTGAAATAGATGGAGGTAAAGAAATTCAAACTTCCAGAACTCCAAAGCTGATGGAGAAATTCGTGCAATAACTGTGGGGATGGGTGGTGCTGCTGTCAGGCTGTGGGCACCATTTAATAGCTGCAGCAGTAGTGGCAGTTCAGTTTGTTTGTTGTACTTGTGATTTGGGAGAGTGGTGGGGTTGAAATTATTTATAGCTGTACCTGAGGTTAATGAATGCCAGAGTCTTTGCTCCAATTTTTAAATGTATTTTCTAACCTTGAGATAAACAAAAAATGGTCATTACAGCTAAAAAAAATTCAATTTCTCTTGGAATATGTGTCTGATGTCTGTCAAATGTCCCATTAAATAGTTGTATGTATTTGATTTGCTTTGGAGCCTGTAACGTTGAATTTTTCCTTTGCACTAAGGCTCAAATAAATGTATAACAGTGTAACAAAACAGTCCTAAAGCTCTTCAAATCATTGGTTTTCTTGTTTTTCTTTTTTTTCTATTAGGACATACGGTTGGTTTTGAAGTCAAGTTTAACAAGTTTATTAAACAGTATGTTTAATAATAAGTAAAAGATGGTGTTAGCAATTGGTCCCACCCACATGATTGCCTCTTTGTGTTTTATCAGAAAGAAGTATCTATCTCCCTCTGTTTAACATGTGAATTACTTAGATCAACAGTCACTTTGTTTTAGGTAGTTTACAACAGTGATATAAAACCGTGTTTCTCTTGCTTATTGCATAACAGTACTTTCGTTCGGCTGGGAGAGGCATGCTGCCTTTTAAGAAAGAAAAATTATTTTTTATATCTATTATTCTTAAACTTCAACTTTCTGGTACTTATTCAGCTGCCTGCTCTAATAGCATTACATTGATTTCGGACATCATATGATTGAGAGCTGTTCAAAGGAATCTTTCATTCGTGCAGATAAAGCCAGTTTGTATGTGCAGCATTTCAGAATGACAGCTTTTATACTGTAAGCGGTGGCTTTTTGAGCACATTCATGTTAAGTAGGTCTGAAAGTCATTACTTTTGGATATGGTGGTTAAGCACTTTAGAAAAAAAATCAGCTTTTCTTATTTTCCTGGCTGCTAAGCCAAACGGAAATACTCATGTGACTTTTGTTGTTTTTGATTTTAAAGCAGCAGCAAAGTTTACACTTGAGATTTTTAATGTTACATATACTATTTTCTCCTTCTTTTTTTCCTCCCTCTCCCCCCCCAACTTTCTACTGTTAACTTTCTTTACACAGTGCTATATTTTTGGTAGGATATTTCATATATAAATTGATTGAATTATCTTTATACTCTGTTTGCTAGAGAAATGTGGAAGCACACAGACTGTTGAAAGAGAAATAGAATTTTTTTTTGCTGCTAGTCTTTCATCTTTATTTTTTGCCTTTTTGGTATTATGTGTATTAAATAGCATAAACTTTGAAATACTGGTTCTTTGTATCTTTTTTTTTTGTGCAAATAAAGATTTCTTACTATGGGGGGATAGCACTTTGATTCATATTTATACTTACTAGGAAACCTCTAAATGTGCAAAGTCAGCTCTAATAAAGATTGTCAATAAACAGTGAACAGTGTGGCTACTTAATTGCTTCATCTATGGTAGTTTTATACTCCTGCTGTTCTGGGTTTGTGTTCAGAAGCACCTGCTTATTATTCTTCATTATGCAGTTTGCAGGACAACAGCATCAGAAAGGTGTTTTCAAAGCAGTGCTGTGCTGAATTACAGAGCGGCAGCTGACGAGAGGGTGGAGTTTCAGCTTTGCCGAAGCTTCCCGAAGTCTATGGAAAGGCTCGTGTTGGTGGCAACTGAGGTTCATGGATGAGTGTGCAGAAGTTAAGGCTGGTGGGGTTCACTTGCTGTCTTTGTGGGGAGGCTTTTGGTTGCCTGCACTGGCCCCTCGCAGCTTCAGCAGGCACCGTGTTGGATCGCTGCTGGGCTGCAAGGTTTAAAAAGCAGCAGTGCAGTGCCTCGCCATGGAGAGAATCGGGTGTTTCGCCTGATGGCAGAGGCCTTGTGCTCTAGCGGTGGGATGAGGGTAGCGCAAAGGCAAATTTAAATCTCGGCGTGTCCCTTGCGAGGGACTTCCAGGAAGGCGGGGGGAATCGCGGTCCGGCGTGGTTCTGGCTTGCCTGCATGCTTGGGAGAGAAACTTGAAAGGGAATCGGCACAGCAGAAGGGCAAGTGGGAAGAGCAGAGGATTTAACTGATGAGTGGAGCAGAGGTTCGGAGAGTTATGTGAGTGTGGAAATGGGGGTCTGTAAGCACACGCAGGGAGAGCCTGCTAAAGTGCACAGGTTGTTGAAAGATCCTGAGAAAAGAGGGTATGAATGGCACCTTGATGGCAACTGAGCTGGAAGGGGGATGCTCTGGCTTCTCGGTGGAAGTGAGGCTGGGGACTGGAAGGTATGGATGCAGTGCAGCTGAGCCCGAGTCCCCCACTGGTCTGTGGTGGGGTGCCTGCACAGGTCAGAACTGGGAGTGAGTAGCAGGATGACAACAGGGACTTGCTTTTGAGTTAAAAGCAACTGCTTTCTTCTGGGCGGGTACCTGGATTGTGTGATGGTGTTGAAATAATCCTGGTTCAAAGGTTCTTTACAAAGCTTCTGTTCTATTTCGAGCTGAGTGAGAACTCCTGTTTAGCACTAAACAAGGGATTCTTTAAAAGAAACCAAAAATATTTTTTGTGTGTGTGTGTAATGGCTGATATTTGCATCTTCATTAAATAACTGCTATAATCACAAAATGGCTTCAGTTTCCTAATGTTTTGTTTCTGGTGCTTTCTGTCCAGTTAATCAAGTACCGTCAAATCTTGTATTTCTGCTAATTTCTACCTTACTTTTCGTGCTCTGAATATAGAGTTCCTCTAGAATGATAAGCTGTGTGATTAGCAAAATCACTGTACTCCTAATCAGAATGGATGGGTAACTTACCAATTTTTGTTCGTATTTCATTGTGAATTTTCCCTCTGGGACTGATGTAAGCTTTTTTAGCCTGACCTTCATTAACTTTGTGTAGGATGCGCATTCTGTATCCTTGCCAGAGTAAAAAGTTACACATTGGAAGAGTGTAGCCAGATTATTTTGCAGCTACTCTGGAGTGTTGCTTCTCCCAGCACTGTTAAGGGTGTCTGTTGCTACTTGCTGGAGACAGCCAGGATGGTTTATGTGTGACAATAACTTCGTATTGTGCTGAGAGTTGAAGTACAGTTGCTATCTTGCAGATCCTAACCTAATCTAAGGCAAAAATAACATGGAAAGGAAGAGAACAGGAGGTGATGTGATCAGTGACCACAATGGGTTGTGTGATACCTGTATCAAACACCTGCACTTGGAAAAGGTTACCAGCATCTCTGCTGGCCTTTCAGAGTGTTCCTGGCATGGTCTGTACCCAGGACTGGGTGTGGGCTTAGGGAGTTGACAGACCAGCAACTTCTTCTGGTATGGCAGCAGCTTCAATGCTTTGCTCTGCTGGGAAGTTGGTGCTGCTCCAAACTGGTTTCCCCCAGCATGTGCTCTGAACTGGGGCAAGGATAGTGCCAGGGAGCTGGCGCTGTGGGGAAGGACTATGGGGATACTCTAGAGTATGGCTTTGAGAGGAGCCTCTTGCTGGAAGTATGAGCCAGGTTTGGGCTTTTTCACTTCTGTGCATCGTGGTTGCGAAGGGGACTGAGCAGAATAGGGCTGACCGAGCACAAGGACAGCAGGGACGCTGCTGCAATGTTTTGCCGTGTCAGAGAGGCAAAGTTGTGTCAAGTAAATGCTAATTATTTTTTAACAATAACTTAATTAGTTGTGGTAGAAATAAATTAAATAGTTACATGAGCTCTAATCTTCCCATCTGAGGTGAAAATAATGGAATTTTTTCACAAATAATTATTAAAAGAAAGATACTCTCTAGTAGCTCAGTTGAATTTTTAACTTTTAATACTGAAAATTCTCCTCTGGTGCCAGCACAGTAAGTATCATGGATTGCTGCAATTAAACCAGTGCATTAAGTTATTCATAATACTCTTTCTGGGCAGTGTTCCCACCTGCTTAATCTGTGCTATACAAGTGTTTATTAGAACTGACTGTTGAAAAACGCCAAGCTAAATCAGACACTAAAAGAAATATTGAAAAATCAATACGGTGCCCTAAACTGGTTTAATATGTCTTTCCTCTTCAATAATCCTACACGTTACTGATTTATTTGCTGTAATGAACATGCCATTCAACCGAAACAAGATTAGCTGCTTAAACCGCTGCATTAGGCACGGAGCAACTTTAATGCCGCTTTATATTTCGTTGTAATGCTCAGCACTTACAGTGGTGTGACTTTCTCTCCTCTGCAACAACGAGTTTGTGCAAGAGTCACAGAAGGCTTCCCAAGTGGTGTTTGGTTAAAGCATTTGGAATGGTAAATATGGGTTGGAGAGTTGCAACGTGGCACGTCCTTCATCCAAACCTAAGTGGAACCAAACCAGTGAGCAGGATTAATGCACAAATTTATACTCCCTTCAGGATTTTTCCGGGGTTAACCGTGAAATAAATGGCTTATGTCAAACTGATCTAGGTTAAGACAGAGAGAACAGCCACTGGCAATCAGAATATTCCTTTGGACTTCATTCAGAAAACTTATGTCAAGCATTTCAAAGAATAGCAATTTCCTGCGCTGCATCAAAAAACAGCCTGCAAGGAGCAGGCATCCTGGCTTTGCAAGGAAGAGTCCCAAGATAGATGTGGTAAAGACAGAAGGTTTTCAAAGGGGTTTGTAGAAAGAGACAGGGAAGTAAGAGTACACCTGTCCTGTATTATGTAATGTACAATAGAAAGTCTGTTCTTTTGCATAATACTGGACAGGTCTGAAAAGTTTAAGCTCTTCAGTTTCCAGGTAAAACTGTGTGTTCTTCTCTTCCTGCTACAGTGGCAAACTTCAACTGGGTTTTCAGTGGGTTTCGATTACTGTTTTGTTCTTTCCCTCTGTCATGAAGACGCTGGTTTAGATAATTACCTTCCCTTCTTGTTGATTAAGAAGGAATTTGTATTTGCTGGGGCATCTGTATATTCTCCATAGTTCTCAAAATTGCAATGAATTTTCTGTTTGCAGTACTATGTTATGTTTCTTTTTCTTTGGAAGATTATAATGAGTTGCCAACACGTTTCAGCAGCTTTTTGGGGTCTTGGAGTCAGACTTAGAATATCAAACCCAGAGAAATGGGTTTCAAAGTATTGCAGATGTGTGCTGAGTTGAGAGCAATTACTTAAACATGTAGAAATTATAAAAGAATGTAGTGCATTTGTACTGTTCTGGAGCAGGTTTTCAAATGCAGGTGGTGGTTCTCACTCCGCAAAGTGCATGTTATTTCTGGTGAATGCTGCTTTTGTCCAGGTGATCAGAACACAGAATCAAAAATGATCTGGTAATGAGAGAGTTGAGGGATGAAGGAAGCTCTTATTGCAGGAGAAAATGCACTCTGCAAGTCTGTTAGGGGAAGCAGCCCTACTTTGCATTGCTGCATTAAAAAAAAACAACCTCAAACCTCAAGATACTTTCAGAACATCTGCCTGAAGGGGAGATGGCCTGCTGGCCTGCAAAAAAAAGGGCTTGTGAGTGTTGGCAAAGATATTAATTTGTCACTGATACGGCACTTCTTCATGGAAAAACAGAACCTGAAGGTGAATATGACGGAGTGCCCAGAAAGGAGCATGCATGCTTCAAGGGGAAAATACTGCCCTCAGCAGCTGGTTTAAAATGGAGGAATAGTAACAGTGTCATGTTTCTGTGGAATACTTGTGTGTTTTTCTTAGTTATCAGGAGCCCCCTCAGCACCGCTTGCTGTTGTTGTGCAAACTGCACAGATCTAAATGATGCTTGCATTTAGCCCCTGGGCTCTGGTCACTCTGTGTTACAGCAGGCTGAGTTCCTACTGCATAATACGCTTATTTTTTCTGCTATACAGATAAGCACCTGCCTTTATTGCAGCCACTCAAATGAGCAACTCTTGGCCCACTCAGAAGCTCCCACAGTCATATTTTATTCAAAGAGGAAGCGATTTGTGTGATCTTCTAACTCACAGGGATGGAAGCACTTGGACAGACCTGTTCGATGTCCAAGCAAGCACCAGAAGAAGGGATAGTGAGAAGGAAGGAATGAGGGAGAAACAGTGAAACTGAGCAGGAGAAAGGAGGATTGAATAGTCCTGGGAAAGCCTCTGCCCTGCCTTGGCTTGTATAACGGGGACTTATACAACGCGTAACCCAACCTGACCCTGACCCTGCCAGTGCTCAGGGACTATATTTTTACTAAGATTAAGCTTTTCTTTTCTTTCTTTTTCCTGGAACAATTTCACTGGCTTTTAGCTTGCCTCTTGGCTAGCATGGTCAAAGCAAGCTTGCCTGTTTTTATCTATGATATTTACCTGCATCCTCTATGAGTCGTGTAGCAGAGGCTGCTTTGACCCAGCAGCTGTGTGTGCCAGCCTTGTTGAGCAGCATGTGGCTGTCTCACAAAATGGCTGGGTAGTGAGGAGCAGGTGAAGGGGCCCACCATGCCTAGTTTCTTTATAGGGCTTCTCTCTCACTTTCCTTAGGAGACTGTGTGCACAAGTTGATCCCCAGTGACTGGGAACAGGGGAGATTTCTGCCTCTTACGCACACAGATGCCCACTTACTTCTGTTCAAGTGAAAGCAACCCTCTGTAGTAAGAGGTCAGAAGTAAAACCTCGTGTCCTGTGCTTTCTGACAAGAATGCAGAGGGACTACAGCTCTGGGACAGGGACCAGGCTTCCCCCTTGGGCTTGGGAGTTTATCCTCAGATGGGATGACTGCTCTGCAGCGCCCACCTCGCTGTACAGCAGTCGTCAGTCTTACGCATAGGTAGGAAAAAGCAAAGCATGCACAGATGTGCTCTGCCTGATTTCTCTCCTTCTCAATGTTTTTGCTGCTGCTGTGTCTGGAAGTCTGTAAGCAAAAAGGACACATCACAAGGATTTAGGTACGTGGCCTCTCGGCACAAGGATGCCAGATGTGACCCGTGTGCTCTGCACTTGAACTAACTCTTCTGAATCAACCGTAAGATCTTGAAGGCACTTAAACTGGGCAAACCCATGTTTTCTTCCCTGTTCTGGTTTCTATTTCTGATCATTTTGATTCAAGATCTGCATTTTTTCCCCCTGAAAATTTATGCTCACACAGCTGCGTCAGCTCAGTAAAGGAACAGCACAGCACCATCCTTTATGTGATTGGGGCAGAAATCAAGCTGTGAGTTACCTTCATGGTCTGACATCAAGAAACTCTCATATTTTTACACTGGAAGCTCATTCCAAGGGGATAATAATCAGAAGACAACATAGACAGAAATAGAAGTAACAGATGAAAGTGTCTAAAATAGATTTTAAATATTTATATATTTTTTTCTTTTTCCTTTTAAGTGTACCTTCTTGATTTCAGAGTGCATTACTTCTTAGCTCCTGTGCCATGAGTCAGACAGTCTGTGAAATGGGGGTGCACAGACTCTCTACTGTTCTCGCTTCCAGCATCTGAGAGGAGAGAGGAGGTAAAAGGGAAAAAAAAGTAGAGATTGAGAGACTGAGAGACCCCGTCTTACTCACTGTTAGAAAAAATGTGTATCTGCTAAAAGGATAAAGGGAGCATAAATTCCAGTCAGATGTGCCTCTTGTGCAAATGACTAATTAAATGACATTGGTATCTTAAAAATAGACCTTGCTTTAATGGGAAAATATTTTAGAGGTCATTTAAGAAGAAATCAAAACCCCAGAAATGATGAAGAAGGTATGACTGCCTGCCTGGGCTTTGTTATTTCTTAGAAGTAAATCTCATTCTGGGGACAGCTTTTAAGAAGAACAGTAAAGCCTGGCTCACATACAATAGCCAGGCTCATACAAACAAGCATGGGCCAGGGCTCACAAAGGGGCTGCAGAGGTCAGAAAACAAGTGCTGAGTGGTGTGTAAATGAATTCAGCCTCTCCTGACCCTTGGGCAAACCCTCCTGCCCACGTGGAAGCAGAAGCCTTTCTGTCCCTGCCCCACTCCGGAGGAGGAAAGCTGCCGGCTCCCTGCACACAGCGGCAAAACCCACCCCTGCCTGAGCGTGGCAGGAGCCCGGGAGCGGCCAGGCAGGTCCTGGCTGGGGGAGCAGCCTGGCGCAATGCAGGAGCACAGTGGGGCTTCTTCCATGCATTTCTTGTGTTGCTGAAACGCAGACCCCTGGCACCTGTAGCTTCCAGGCACGGGCTTTGGGGTGACAACTGTGTATAAGCAGTGCCTCTAGAAGAACATAAGAGCTGCTGCAGTGGGTCATCTCTAGTCCAGGAACCTGTCTCCACTGTGCCTGCCAACTCTGGCACTGTGCGTAGGACTCATCATTTTTTGTTCATGCTTTCTATGCCAGCTGGGTTTTCCTAAACCTTTGCTGTTTCTCTTCTGCAGTTTCCCCAGCAGCACACATACCCCAAATAAGGGTTTGTCAAACCGTGTGCTCAAACACCTGCAAGATGAGATTTTTAAATGTTAGTTTATATACTGAAAACATGAAACGGATTAATGCAAAGGGGAAACATTTGATCTCTTTCACCAAATAACCATATCAAAAGCTCTTTTCAAAGCCTTTTGTTGAAACATATAAAAGTCATGAACTCCTTGGCTGCTAGCCAGTATATCAGAGCATTGCCTGGTGTAAACTAATGTCACTCTGCCAGTCTCCAAGGACATGAACTGACTCCTGCCATGCCTGGATGCAGCCTCCAGGGATTAACAAGGTGTTTGTATGACTGGTAACACTGTATGTTCTGTACTGAAATGGGCTAAATGTGTATGAAAACCTGTGAATGTACTTGAGAAGCTAGCTCCTGAAGTACAACAGATATCATCTTCAAGAGAAAGAGACTGACAGACTGTCTATCTTTGAGGTGATGAATACGAAAAGAAACCACATATTTTTTTCTAAAAACTTGGGAGTTTTTATTGAAAACCACATGTTGTTCCAAATACACCATTTTTGATTTCCTGGTGTTTGCCAGGAAAGGCTACTCCCCAGTAAAGGAGAAGTTCCCTTCTGGTTTTGTTATAATAACAGCGAAACTCAATTATGGGAAATCTTCCATCTCTTCAACTGAGCTGATGGTTCAAGGAGAAAGGAACAGGTTTCCTGCTTTAATATTTCACCCTTATTTTACTTCAGAGCTTTTCCTGCTCATTTGGAGGGGTACTGAAAATGAAAAAGTTAAAATTCTGAGGGAACTTTGCAACTGCAGTGAAGTTTATTACCGCGAACAGGTAATGGCATGATCACTTGGTAAACATCAAGCAAGCTAAGAAAGGGTGCAGCAAGAAGAAGTTGATGGGAGAGGTTAACATTGATGATTTTACAGGTCTCAGAACAACCACAGTCACTTACTGTGGTCACGTGCTGCCAGGTCAGGGGCTCACTGACCAGGAACCACTGGGGAGCCCAGGGAGCTGCAATGCCAAGGAAATCACTGCTGAAATGGGCAGGCATGTGGAGGGGAAGCAGGAGCTCTGAGAAGTGCATGCTTCACTCAAGATTTGGTGTCTCAGCAGTGTTCCACTCAGGACAGGCCAGCCAGCACAGCTCCTGCAGTCTGTGGAATGGGAAAAACTCCTCACTGGGTGCTGTAAGCAGCTTCCTCTGCTCGCTTTTCACATAAATCCTCAGTTCTTCCCTCTTATGCCTCCTTGCAGCATTTCAGCCACGTCCATGAGCAGCCCTTCACTAGTGAACACCCAGCATGGCTTTGAAGATTCATCTGTCATCACTCCAGTGGTGGCTTGATTCCAGAATCACGGCCCTTACTTCACGCAGGCTATAAAATGAATCCACATCTCAGTAGTGTTATATGCATCAAATACACACTGGTCCTTCTCAAAATACCACAGAATACTTGAGGATGGAAGGGTCCTCTGGTCTGATCCTCCTGCTCAAGCAGGACCATCCAGACACAGTTGCCCCAAGGTGAGTCTATGCTGAGCTTCTCAGTTACCTCTTTTTGCAGGGGCACCTCTGAAAGTGAACCCAGCAGCTCTAGGAAGGTGCTGAGAAAGGACTGCTGGGTGTCAGATCCCATGCCCAGCTCCCTGCTGGGGCAGGCTGGTATCCAACATAATCCCACAAAAAGCTCTTCTTGGCCACCCTTCGTCCTCCAGGGGCTGTGGCTCCTCCTGATGCTGAGGCTCTCTGTGCTGTATTTCCTGTTGCACCTGGCTCCAAGCACAGGTGTCTCCAGGAAGGACACTTTGTGTGTTTGGTGTCAAAGCTCCTGCTGTGATCATCTGGTCTGGAGGTCTGGGCAGTCCACTCTGCAGGAGCTGGGAGCCCTGTGTCTGCTTCAGGGAGAGCCAAACAGCTCCTTAAATGTTTGTTAACCCCAACCTGGGGTGAGTACCAGACATTCCTTCATTTTAGGACCAGCCCTGAGCTCGATCCCTTATTAACCATGCAAGAAGCTGCTGCTGCTGCTGTTGCTGCTGAGTGACACTCAAGCGGCTACTGTAAACAAGAGAAGGTTAAAATTGTGTTCTCTACATGATATTTCAAGGAAAAAAAGCTCTCAGGGAGTAACAGGGCAAGCACATTCTGAGCTTGGCTTCCTGGGGAAAGCAAGCTTGTGTCTTACAGGGTTTGAATACAGATTATGACTGCCTATATTTGTAATCTCTTGGCAAATCTTAATCAAACTGGACTTGAGGAAGAACATACAAAGAGACAGGAGTTCCTACAAGTTTCATGATAAGGGCTGCTGAGGAGAGGAAAGAAATCACCTAGAAATTATCCCTCAAAGATGGTTAGCCATGACAAAATCCCACAGGACGGAGCCTGTACGAGCCCCAGCTGCAGGGAAAGCTACAGCCAGACTTTGAGCACTACTACTTTGGGATCCTACTGGGCACGGCAATCAATTGATCCTGGGGCACAAATGAGGCTTTTTTAGTTCCAGTCCTTGAGGACCACCTAAGCCAGCCTGCTGGTTCTGCTTTACTCCTCAGTCTTACTGTACCACACTGGCAGCCCTGGGGCCCTCCTGGCCTTGGCACAGCTGCCAGACTGGTGAGAGCGCAAAATTACCAGCCCAAGGCAGTGGTGGAACCACCTCTCTTCAGTAGAGTCTCAGAAAGTTGTGGTCTGTCAGAAATATATATGCCCACAGTGCTGACTACTGCTGCGTTTCTCATATACAAGAGGATTTTCTTTCCCCTTGGTACCGAGGAGTTTTACGCTGAGTTGACTGAATAAGACTTTCCAGCAGAATAATTTCCCTGAAAGATTAGGAAAGTCAAATATTTCTTAGGATCTCTATCATGTCTGAAATCTATTTATCCTGCAAATTAATTACTTTTTTCCTTTTAAACTGATGCATGCACCAAAGCTGAACCCAATGCTTTCACTCCCAGCTGTTGCTGTTTAGCTGCTCCCCTCTCTACTTTAAAACTTTTTATTTACTTTTTTTTTTAAGGTGAGAGCCTGAGAGAGGTCAGCTGGTGCATAAGTGCTCTGCTTTTCCCTTTCATTAGCACAAGTGATGGCTACACATGGATTTCAAATTTGTTTCAGCTCTTACTGGGAGCTCTTTGCAATGTGAAGCAGGGATTGATTGTCTGTGAAGAGGCTCTGCGGTAACAAAGGCAGAAGTCAGGCAGGGAAGGTCTGACATGTGAGCTGTCAGAGGTGGTGTCACTGCCAGCTGACCCATCATAAGACTGCCGGGAACAGCCAAAGGGTGCCCTGCTCGGGAGGTTCTAGTGCCCTGCTCCCTGCTAGTTTGTGCTTGGAAACAGATTGACTAACATAATAGAGTGATTTTGTAATCTGTCATAATACCATAAGCTACAGATCCACAGACTTTGACCCCTCGCAGGTATAATGAGCTCCTTTATTCAGCTGCACATGCTCTCTCGATGGGGGAGAGAGAGGGGGGCTTTTTTCTAATTATATATCCAAAGCATATGTTTTGCCCAGAAACAAAGCATTATATTCATTAGTGAAATCCTATAAGCTAGGCTCTTTTTATTAGCCAGTTAACTAATTGACAGTTAAGAACATGTATTAATATCATGGTGTAACCATGCAGTCACTTAATCTGACAGCTTTATTAAAATCATAGCATTGCTCCTCTAAGTTGCTACAGCGAAGGGCTATAGCATTTGCATTAGAAACACTGGTGTTTCGAGATATAAAGCTCAGCTGTGAAAAAAAAATCAACATAACAACACACAAAGTCTCAGCCTAGTGTTGGTCTCTGTTAATCCTTTGTCAGAATTGGAGAAGAGCACTAAAGGTCCTTGTATTGATCTTTAAAAATCTGCTCAACCAATTTAAAGTAGGTTTTAGGAGCCCACAAAAACATTTGTTAGTATTTGTTAGTCCTTTTTCCTTACTGCATCAGAAAATTGTAGCAAAATGCAGAGCATTGCACATCTGAAAGAATAATGCAAAACTCAGGGTGCAGCTTTGGGCAGGGGGTGTGTGTCACACCGGGGGCAGGGGGAACCCAAGTACAGCTGTGGATGTGGCACTGAACACAGCCCTTCCATTTGCTACGGTAGTTTAAAAAGGTAAACGATTTATAAATGGAAAAGCTTAGAAAATAAATACTGGTAATGGAATCAAGGTCATCATTGTATGATGACATTGCACAAATCAATCTTACGTTCTCACCTCACCAAAGTAATAACTCCCTATAGTAGCCCATGTTTGAAAAGGTTGAGGTAGCAGGTTTTTGCCACGCAGTGCAGTGCTTTCATGAGGAACGAAAATAAAAGCTCTACAGAATCGCATTATGCCTTTCATTATGATTGCACAGCTTCTGCATTTGGTTTACAGATCTTTAGTACCTGGTGCCTGACATATAAGATGGAGAATACAAAACAGCTCTGGGTCTGTCAGACTGATAGCTACAGAGGGAAAAAAAAAGGAAAAAAATGGAAATCAGTGAAGGAAAAGTAAATATGAAAACACATAATGGTATTTTTACAGATCTTTACTTCATACAGATTGACAGACATCATAGTGGAAAACCCAAAAAGCTTTAAAATGCCTCCCCACTGAGCAGCGAGGCTGCCCACTGTGAGCACGTCTTCCCTGTTGCAGCTGTGAGAGTTGTGTTTGGCTGGGCTGGAGCTACTGTGTACTTACTGGCCTGCCGTGAATCATTCTGTGGTCAGGACCACCTGGAGTGGTGGCCTGGCTTTATTCATAGCAAAGATGTGCATGTCCCCATCCCTGCCAGGAGGGGTTAAATCCCTCTGATTCAAACATCTCCCTGAACTCCCTGCCCTCTGTGCCTGAAATGCCCATGACCATTATTTTAGCTCAGCAAGCAGAGGACCAGAGTCCAGCACCAAAGGCCATCCTTCTCCTCACACCCCGGGTACGTGGTTCAGGCAGGCACTCAGCATGCCCAGAGCAGCTGCAGGCTGCTGATGGTCTGTTCTGTCCTGAGCTGTCCCAGGTCCTCACCAGGAAATCCCACTGCTTCAGCTGCCCCATACTGGGACAGCCACAGGTTGGGCTGCTGTGATGCACCAGGACAGAGCACTCCCTGGCTCCACAGCTTACAAAAGAAGCTTCACCCCCTTCTTCAGTTATGGCAGACTTCCCATCTTTTGCCATGGGCAGCATTGAAGTGAGTGTCACAGAACTGTGTAGCCAGACTGATCCCATAGCCAATTCCTTTTGTATGAAAGATCTCATCTGGAATGGTTGGGACCAAGTGGAAATTACCTTGGCTGAGGAAGATGGATTTGGGCTGGACATTTCTGATACAGAAGCAGAAAAGTCAAAGTGTCTTCAAGCAGCTGTTGATTACACTGCAGCCAAGAAGCTTGTTCATAGAAAAAAAGTAGTTTTTTTGAAGCAAAGAAACCTCTCAACGAGAAGTGGGCTGAAGTCAGTGGGTACACGTGAATACAAGCACACGTTGGTACTTTCACTGGGGAGAGGCTAATAGAGAGCAGATGAACCTTGCCACCTGCCTCAGTCCATTGCCCCCTTTCTCTGCTGTTTCCATCTAGTGCTGCTGTGCTGGGGATGTTCAGGGGTATGTCCTAGCCTAGCCCTTTTAGTATCCACCCATGGATCTATTGTCCCTCTAATTCCTTAATCAACTTGCTGATGCCATTTGACTCCCCCAGCCTTATATAGCTGCCAGCAACAGAAGTTCACTGCCATCAGCCTAAAGAATGACTGTTTTAAACCAGTCTCCTACTAGTTTCCTCCAATTTCCCCCACGCTGATGTTTGCTGATGCAGTATTTGTGAGTCGCTCTTCCACTTGGCTGTTGTTGGCAAAGCTTTGTAAACCTCCAACATGTCCTTTGTCAGCCACCTCCTCGGCAGAATCCCAGCCTGCCTCCTTGCTCCACATAAGATGATCTTCAGACGATCTCCTTGATCATTTCAGCTGCCCTTTCCCATCACTCCTCTAGTTCTATACCAAGGATATGGGTCAACAGGTGTCTGCTCCAGCCACCAATGGTAAGTGTAGGTAAGTTCAGCCAGTAGGTACAATTTTCAAAGTCCCCTTTTTTTGCCATGATGTCTGTTAGGTATTAAGTGCTTTTTAATCTTCATGAAAAACAATTTTTATCCTTTGCCTTCTGGCATGTTCATCTAAACTCAGACACTGTTGCCCCTTAAAAATAAGCAATGAACAAAGTAAATCAGAGAACTATAGTTAACTATAAATCATTAATGAAAACTGAATAAAACTCTCTGGAAGTCAGCACAAGCCTCTGTGCATAATATTGGTGACCAGTGACAGGACCCAAGGCAATGGCCTGAAGTTGTGCCACAGGAGATTTAGGCTGGATATTAGAAAAATGTTCTTCACCCACAAGATGGTTCGCACTGGAACAGGCTCCCCGGGGGAGTGGTCACAGCATCAAACTTGGCAGAGTTCAAAAAGCATTTGGACAATGCTCTCAGGCACATGGTGGGATTCTTGGGGCTGCCCTGTGCAGGGCCACAAGCTGGAGTCTATGATCCTTGTGGGTCCCCTCCAACTCAGGATATTCTATGGTTCTAATTTATGATTCATTGCTTTCATGATTTTACAACTATTTCTTGGACAAATCTTGCACAGGTAGCAGCCGGGCAATGGTGTCAATGTGAATTTTGCCTGATCACTGGCAGCATGATTGAGATCATAACAAATAAAATGTCAAGGAAAGCCTCTCTTATACATTCAAACAACATCAGTTTAAAAAGTCCAGCCATGGTGAACAGAAGCCTGCTGCGTATTGGAGCAGACTTGTGGGGAGGACCATAATATCACACTTCCGGAGCAATTTCTAAGCAGCAGAGGAGTAAGCAATACCTCTAATGCGAAACCAGAGGTAAAATGAATTAGGTGGTGATAACCCTTGAAAAAGAAAAGGTATTTTGTGAGTTTCTGTGTAAAGACCATTTGAGCTCTAAGCTTCATAATCAGCTTGGAAAATAGTTTAACCCACAGGAATCTTTGTGACTTGCTTCTGTCTTCCCCAGTTTGCAAGGTCAACTATCAAAACAGATACAGTTTGGAGAGTTTTGAGTGACAAGCAGTGAGCATAATTTACAAATAATTTTATGTTTCTAAAGGCAGTGCTATTGCATCATTTTTAGGTCATGTTTAACAATACGGCATAAAACAGTTAATTTAAACAAAAATGGGAAACTCAGAGGGGAAAATGGGAGGTGCAGACTTTTCAGATAATCCACTTACTGCATCTTTGTTGTGCCTATCCTCATAATACCCCTGAGTCCCAGTTGCTGGATTTAGCTGTAACACTTACCAACTTCCAGAGAAGCAGCAGCCACGCTCCAGCTTTCATTGCTAATATTCCCGGCATTAGTGCCCTGTGAAGCCCTGGGGCAAAGCCTGCACCTCCTCAAGGCTGCTCGCGGCTGCTCCCTGTGTGCAGCTGGGTGAAAGGCAGAGAAAAGGGGAACAGAGAGAGAGAGGAAGGAAGGAAGGAAGGAAGGAAGGAAGGAANAAGGAAGGAAGGAATAGAGAAATAAGAAAGAGGAGAAAAGGCATTAGCCCTAGGTCAGTGGAAACCCTCAGCTTCTAAAGCACTGCTTGGCTTCAGTATTGCATCCTCCCAGTTATTCCCTAGCACACAGCAGGAAAGAACAAAGTAGGCCAGAATGCCAACCAAATTGATTCCTGATGTACCTCAACCACTGGATTTCTGCTAAGGGTAAAACTCCAGGAAATCACAGCCCAAACATTACAGATGAACTTATAAGGTGCTTAAGCTCTTATCTTACCATTTTTCTGGCTCTTCTGGCACTGCACTTTCTTTATTCAGGGGCACTGTGGGGTTTTGAGCTGCCACTAACCTCTGCACTCCTGAGATACAAGCTGCCAGCAATCTGCTCTAGGACCTTTTTCCCGAATTTGTCACCTCTCAGCAGGAATACCCCACAACTTACTGTCATCTGAAATGACCCACTGCATGAAGTTCTGCAGTATTCAGCACACTGCCCAGGAAAGCTCAATTTCCCCATTGTCATGGTTTGCCTGGAATACAGTTAATTTTCTTCACAGTACCTGGTATGAGGAGCCTATGATTCAGATTTGTGCTGGAAACAGAATTGATAATTCAGGGATGCTTTTAGTTTCTGCTGAGCAGCACTTGCACAGAGTCAAGGCCTTTTCTGCTCTCATCCCACCCTGCCAGAGAGGGGCCTGCAAAAGGAGTTGGGAAAGGACACAGCTCAGACAACTGACCTCAGCTCACCAAAGGGATCTCCCATGCCATATGGCTTCATGGTCAGCATATAAAGCTGGGGAAGAAGGAGAAAGGAGGGGATATTTGGAGTGATATTGTTTGTCTTCCAAAGTCACTTTTAAGTGTGATGCAGCCCTGCTCTCCTGGGGACGGCTGAACACCTGCCTGCCCTTGGGAAACGGTGAATGAATCCCTTGTTCTGTTTTGCTTGCGTGTGTGGCTTTTGCTTTACCTGTTAAACTGTCTTTATCACATGGGTTTTCTCCCTTCTTCTCTCTTGATTCTCCTCCCCATCCCACCAGGGGAGAGTGAGTGAGCAGCTGCATGGGACAGAGTTGCCAGCTGAAACCAGCCCTTGTTGCATCACTGATGTGCTTGTCCTGGGTAATTTTTACTGTAATGGGGTTAATATGCACAGAGCAACCATAGTAGTGATGACACACAGTATTATATAGGAATTGCTCACCACCTGCTGACCGATGTCCAGCCAGACCATGGGCAGTGTCCCCCTGCCAGCTTTCCCCCAGTTTATATACGGAACCTCACTGAGCAACACGTAAAGCCAGCTGCATATCCTTCCCTTCTGCAAACCAACTGCATTCACCTTGTCCTTCAGCAGCCAGCTGGGGTTAAACCATGGCATCCATCCAACAGATTTCCATGCCACTGCCCTTCAGTTCTTCTCCTTCACTTCCCCCATCCCACTCCTACTGGTCTGGCACAATCCTTGTGCCCAGCCAGGAGTGGACCTATGGGGGCATTTGTGGAAATTGCATGAAAATGTTAGGAAGCATGCCAAGGAAAATATGATACAAGTATTTTCTCACTGCTTTTGGGAAGCAAATTGGACACTGGGGTATGCAAGAATGGGGCAATGCCAAGAGGGAGCTACACTCCTGTGGGCAGTCCAAGAAGAGGTTAAAACATTTTAGAACCTTTCTTCCTTGTATGCCCATGTAAGAACTCCTCAATGGCTCTGGACAACACTAGTTTTATTCTCATCAAAAACAACAGGCAAATCTAAAGAAGGCAGGTCCCCTGGGGTCCCAGGGAAGATCCCTGGGCCATCAGTTTTAATCTAGCTTCTCTGTCAGAAATAAATACAATAGCAGCAACAAAAAGTGCCAGTGAGAAGGGCAGTGGTGTTTGCAAGGAAGTGAGTGCAGGCACTCATTTGCTTTCATGGAACTAGCTGTGGGCAGCTTCCCTCCCATAGTGTGTCCCTTCATGAAAGTCTGTTTTTGGTTCATGGCTCTTTAGGTTGGTCACACTAAACTTTTGACTGGAAGTAATTGGAAGAATGGACCATCTTGTGTCACAGGACAGACACAGAAAAAGAACATTTCTAAAATAACTGTGCCAAACACAAATACTCCTGTATGACACTGCTTGCAGGGTGGACCAGGAGCAGAACCAAAGCAGGGATCTGCAAGACCACCCAACACAGCTGGGCAGCCTGAAGTGTATCCCAGCCAGACACAGTGCTGCTGCCCTTCTGGTGTCTGTGGCTTTTCCATGGTGACAGGTTCTTCTGAAGCCCTCACAAAGAGGTGCTTTGTTAGCAATGCCCATTTCAATGAAATATGCCATGTAAACCTGTTATCTTCTGTCTTTCTCACACACTAAGAGCCTTCTTCTTTTGTTGCTTTGATGGCCCAGATATGCTAGACTTACGTAATGCCACATTGCATTTTATTGGGAACTAGTATACCTACAAAACTGGAAATCACTGGAAATTCATCACCTTCTTATCAGGTTGTTTGGCAGCAGCATGAGCTGGAGAATGTCCCAGCATTGTGTTGGATTGCCATTGCTGTAGAAGAAGTTAGTAGAAATTTAGCACTAGCAGCTTAAACATTAGTAGCTAGACTACACAAAGCCTACAGACTGTGGCACATGAATTATAACAACCATATTACAACATGCCAAATAGCTATTTACAGAACTGCCCAAAACTTCCATAAAAGGATGTGAAATAGTATATAGAAGCACCGTTTACTGGAGAAGATGACCATTTAGTACTGAAACAGCAAGAAAATCAAACTGATGCAAAACCAGCAGATCCCAGACTCCAATATTATGGAACTGTTGCATGAGGGGTGGGGAGTTTAGATTGTAAGGAAATAATTGCCAGGGATCTCTCTGTTTGGGGTTCCTCTTTGAGGCACCCAGTTCAAGCTGTAGTGCTATTAATAAAAAGGACTATGTAGAAGAATCTCTTTCAGTTCACTGATTCAGTGAAAGCCTGGAGTTGAACCCTGCTGTGGTGGCTGCTGTGTGTCATTTCCATAGCAGTTTGGAGACCCAGATGGGACTCTAGGCATCCAACACTAGATGTTCAATGCTCTAGTCTCCAAATGTCCAGCTGCTGGCATCACCTGAGACCTTTGGGGAAAGGAGGCACTGACTGATGAGTGCTAAAATTCCACTACTAAATTCTGGATATTTTGGCTTCAAGTGGGTTCAAGTTCCAGCTCAGAAGCATGGTAGGAGAGGTGTGCATGGCTTGATCAGAGCAAGGCACACACATTTGGCATAAAGGTATGGGGAATGTACCCAGCATAGACAAGGGGATGCCCTGAACTGAGGTATAATTTAGTGGAAGCTATTAGAGTTTGCGGAGGATCTGGAGTGAACTGGACCAAATTACAGGAATGTAGGCAGTGGCCAGAGGAACACCTTAGTGATATTGGGGATGCCCATGGTGGGATTTACCCAAACACAGAGGAATGACCACACAGAACTTTAACAATGAGCTAGTGGCAAGAGTATTTGTTGATCAAGTCACCCCAGATATACAGAAATATTTTAAAAAACATATGGCTGGGTGGCAAGGGGGGACATTACAAAGAGCCTAAATTTTATGGTTATGTTTATGTGTTACATGTTTATGTTTGATGGATGGGAAGAAATACATAGAGCTGAACTTGTAAAGGAAACTAAACAGGAAAAGCAACAGGAGGTTAGTCTTTTAGAGGCAAAACTGGCAAAGTGCTTACAACTAAGAGGGTGAAGGAAGGGATTTCCCCCCTTGATCAGGGGGCAGAGGTAGGTCAGATAGCAGATTTGGAAAAGAAATGAGAAGATTTGTAATTAAATGTGAGGAAAAAAGGCATTACTGTGGGAAACTTGGTCACTGGCAAAGAAAATGCCCACTGCATCCAGGGGGCATCATGGGGAACTAGACATGGGAGATGCAAGACAGGAATCATGAAGTAATCTGAAATGACTGGAGGCAAGGACTCAGAATACTGTGGAAATTGGAGTTCATGGGATGTGGAAATTACTATAAGAAACAGGAAATAAAGGGTTGTGGAGAAGACCTGTATTAGCAGAAGTGTCCCTGTCTTTTTTATTAGGAAGAGATCTCCTCCAAACCCTGGATGTACAATTACATCTATCATTCGGAGTATCGATTTGACAGTCACGGATGTGTGTGTAACATCTGAAGCTCAGGAGCCCGAGCTGGAGATACCTAAACCCCTGGAAGTGGTGCCCAGGGAAATGAAGTCAATCGGGAACTGACGTGCGACTGCCGAAATACGCCTGAAAACAAAGGGAGGCGCGCCCTCTGCTGTGAGCAGCATCCCATCCCCGGGAAGCAGGGAAAAGTAATCAAAAACAAGTAGATCAGCACCTTGTGCAAGGAACCTTGGAAGTGTCTGAATTCCCATATAAAACCCCACTGTTACCAGTTAGAAAAAAAACCAGACTGGATAAAGATGGGGATCCCGAGTTTCAATTTACTCCAGA
Organism: Gymnorhina tibicen; assembly: GCA_013399875.1. Classification (NCBI taxonomy): domain Eukaryota; kingdom Metazoa; phylum Chordata; class Aves; order Passeriformes; family Artamidae; genus Gymnorhina; species Gymnorhina tibicen. The sequence goes on along the minus strand of VXAZ01000289.1, from coordinate 118,409 downwards.
TTTGAGAGCAACTAACCGGCATGTCTCACATCCCTCAGTGCCAGATTCCTCTCCTGCACTCTTGTAAATCATGCACTGGGCTACATGTTTTACTGTGACTGATTTGACTGCAGTGTCCTTCAGTATTCCCACAGATGAAGAAAGCCAGCCCTTTTCTGCATTCACTTGGAAGAGACTTCAGTAGATGTGATCTCGTCTTTCATATGGGTTTAATGGGTCTCCTGCCATATTTTCTCAGATATTAAAAGAAGATTTAAAGGATATTGAGTTACCTGGTGGATCCATTTTAGTGCAATATGTAGATGATTTATTTACTAATAGCTAGTAGAAATTGGAATGACTGTTTAAAAGATATTAAACAATTACATAGTGCCTTAGCAACCAAGGGCACATCTTCATCCAAGCTCCAGCCGTGTCAAATGGCGGTAAAATATTTGAGATTTGTTTTAAAGGAAGGACAGCAAAGAGTAAAGGTTATAATTGAACTTCTTTGGCCAGTTAAAAAAAAACCACAACCAGTCATGAGGGTTCTTAGGTTCAGATGGGTTTTGCCAACTGTGGATACCAGGATTAGGGGAACTAACATCATCTCTGACAGAAACAACAAAAAATGAAGCAATAGAACCCATTACATGGGGTCCTGAATGAGAAAAGCCTTCAGAGCTATAAGAGGGGCCTTGGTTTTGGCTCCAGCTTTAAGACTTCCAGACTACACAAAGCCTTTTGATCTGTATATATGTACGAGAAAAAGAGTGGCTAGTGGAGTGTTAATGCAGAAATTAGGACCTCATCAAAGACCTGTGGCATATTATTCTGTCCAACTGGATCTGGTGGCACCTGGAGCTCCAACATACATTAGATCCATGTCAGTGGCAGCTACAATAGGGGAAAAAGTCTTTAGTATTAGGGCACCCAATTATAATCTGTGTGCCACATGAAGCTGAATTAGCACAAGCACTATAAGACACGAGCTGTGTCTCGCCAATGTGCACATAAATACAAAGGAACTCTGTTAAATGTAGATGTGTGACTCCACCTGGCAATGCTATTAACAATACCAGGAGAAGGGGAGGAGCCCCCCACTGATGTGGCACGGTAATCCAGACTATTAGTAAGGCACGAGCAGATCCCAGACGGACAAAACCGAGGTCTTATTTTATTCATAGATGGATCATCCTACTGCTTACACAGGCAGCAAAAGCCTGGCTACACAATTGTGGAACAGTGGCAGGGTGCAGATGCCAGAGCCCTTCCAGCAACAGTTAGTGCTTAAGGGGCAGAGTTAACTGCCTTAGCCTGAGCAGCAATGCCTGGGAAGCAGAAAGTGAGTAAGTATTTATAGAGATTTAAAGTGTGCTTTTGGCATATGCCATGCAATAGGCATATTGTGGAAAGAATGGGGGTGCCCCACCTCCTCAGGAAAAGGTGTGGCTAATGGAACAGAAATCTGGGACTTGCTGGACACAATTCAACTTCCCAAAGAAATTGCTGTGGTTTGCTGTCCATTCTGTACAGGGGACGCTACCATAATCAGCCAAGAGAATGTCTTAACTGATGCAGCAGCAAAGGCCACAGCTCATCAGCCTGTGGTGAACATTATGGCAGTTACTTAGATAAGAGCTCATGGCCTGATGTTGACCATCCAAAAGGATTATAACCAATCAGGTGCGACGAGTGAAGAAAAGGAACAGTGGGAACAGTTGGAAGCAGTGCAAGACTCAAGATGGAATATGAACAATAGGGGGAAAACCTGTCTTACTGAAGAAATAACTGATAACTGAATGGTTCCATGAAGCTCATGCAAGAATGGAAGCAGTGGCTAATCAAGTACAGCAAGTATGGGCAGATCTGGGTGTTTATGCAGCTGCTAAAAGAATTATTAATACCTGTCCCACCTGCCATGAATCCTTACTTATAAAACTGAATTGTGAAATCGACCATGAGCATTTTTCCCATTCCAAAGATTGCAAATAGATTATATGGATATGCCTGGAGTGTGTGGATATAAATACTGGCTAGTGATAGCAGATGAATTTTGTTAGCTTCACAAGGAGAGGCACGCACAATTATTAATACCAGCTGTTGCACGTACATTGACCAGAGTGGAAGGACTTCAGGCAATGTCCAAAGTTGGGGGAATAAGTAAAATTAATGCATAAAATATAACAGAACAATATTTCAGCAAGATTACAAGAAGTATGGTCACTTCTTCACCAATAGTTCACCAAGAAATATTGGCTCACCTTCTGCGTCCCAGATTAGGAGCTTGGGCAAAATGAATTCTTTGTAGGTTATTCATTTTTATAAAGATCTTTGAAATATTGTTTGTATTCAATTTTCTGTACTCAATACCTTAGGGTATTCTGCTCCCATATAACAGGTATGTTAATAAAAACAAAGGGAGGACTGTTGTAGAAAATGTTAGCTTCAACTTAGCACTAGCAGCTTCAACATTAATAGCTAGAGTACGCAAAGCCTGTAGATTGTGGTATATGAGCTGTGACATCCATATTACAGCATGCCAAGTAGCTAACTACAGAACCAGGAGATAACATAAGAGGATGTGAAACAGGATACAGAACCACTGTATATTGTCTAAGGAGATGACCACTTAGCACTGCTTAGTAAAAAACCAGCAAGAACATCAACAAAAAGCAAGAAGACCCCAGACTCCGTATTACCGTTGGTCCTAGCTGTCACATGAGGTGTGAATTTAGATTGTAAAAGAATAATTGCCAAGGGATTTCTTTGTTTGGGGTCATCTTCGGAGATGCCTAGTTTGAGCTGGAGCACTGTTAATAAAAAGGACTTAATGAAGAGTCTGTTTTCGACTTACTGATTCTGCCAAGGCTAGAGCCGAACCCTGTTATGGTGCCTGCTATGCCTAATTTCCACAGCACCCTCTGCCGGCCAGTCATTACCTCTGGAGATCTCTGCTCTCCAGCCTGTCAGCTGGGGGAAGGCAGTCCATCACCTCACAGAAGATAGGAAGGTCATGACGTGGGACACAAATTCTCACAGCGTACAGCATATCTGCTAGGTTTTAATTTCCATTTTACAGTCATAGAATCTTCTGTTCTGTTTGGAAAGTACGTATCTGTTACAGCTGAATCGTTCTAAGTTTCACCATTCCTACCCACTAAACCAGTCTGATTATCATCTTTGGCACCATATCAGGTTTGTCACTGCATTTCTTCCACGGAGATTTTGGGACCTTGTCAAAGCGCTCTTTCTTCTGCCAGTAGTTTAGGTCCCTGGCTTGTATGGTTAGGGACTAAGGTAGGATTGAGCTCAGTCAGCTGCATTTTTGTAACTAAGCCTGATAAAGGCCTGAAGGTGTGGTAGAGGCAGTCAGCAGCTGACAATCTCCCATGAGATCAGAAACACCAGCAGGGGATGTGCAGGAGAGGTGCCGGTGACCGTGAAACCACTGTGCAAATGACCATGTGTGTGACACTGAGTAATTTGAACCTAGTGTGGGGTACTGAAGGGAAGCCAGGTGGCTGGCAGAAATGTGCTGTGAGATGCTGGGGGCAGCCCCCATGGCTGCAGGACCCACCTGTGCAGACCCTGCTCACGTGGAAGGGCTCACGATGACTGCTAGTAGCATGACAGAGCTGCGTTGCAAAAAAGGGCACTTTTGTGAGTTGACGTAACAGGTCCTTAAAGTATTTTGAGAGCCTTTTGGGAAGATCAAATTCCTCTAATGTACAAATAGTTATCTAATCAAGATATCCCATAACGTTATCTTCACCTCCAGTGGAACACATTGCTTCTCAAAGCCAAGGAGCTGGGGTTGATTTTTACCTGGGTGACCTACCAGACAGGCCATGAGCGGAAAAAGCAACATTGCTTCTTCCTTTTTCCTGGGAAGCAAGGGATCACCTCACTTCTTATAGGGAAATTGAGTATGTAAGGAATGGCACTCAAATGAACCCTTGGGGTTTAAGCTAGAATGGTCTCTGCTCACTACTGTTCAATTATGGGGCATCCCCCCTTCTGGCTGGGGAAACCTGCATACTGGAGCTGATGGAAGGAATTATTTTTCTCCAGCCCTCCTTTCCAGTGGCTCCTGGCTAATAGCTGGAACAGGCTGTCAGGGAGAAAGCAGAGACAGATCAGGCTGAAAGCAGACCCTTAGGATTCCCTCCTAGGTCAGTTAATGCCATGGGCAACCAATCCCCTCACACACCAATGGGGCTAAGGAGCAATGCTGCCAACAACAGATAGAAAATTCCTAACTGGGTTCTGAAACAATGGTATTAAGAAGCTATTGATGATCTGCAACGTGAGCAGTGCCTGCTTTCCTCCTCATCTGGCTCCTGTGATCTGCTGAATGCATCAACCAGAGATTTTCTACAGGGCACTTACTCAGGCTGCTTCCTGTTTGGATTTTACAGTATCTAGTAAGATCTGGGCTCAACCACTGCTGGTCATTCAAGCTGGTGCCCTCCCAAGCCTTCCTCATCTAACAGGTTGCTTTCACAAAACCTGCAGGAACATAAATGTCTGTGAAAGCTCTGTCCCTTTATCTGCCTGAAGTAGCAAACTCAGCAAATGAACACAGCTGGAGGAAGAGCATTTCCTCTGCTTACAAAACTGGTCTGATTACATGTGTAGGTTTTTACCTGTCATGTCTTCTTTACTGTGCACAGCAGCTTTTCACTGACTCACTGTAAAACATTAAGGAGTAGAAACCCAGAGGGAGATGAGTTCTAATGCATTCAGGGATCTTCCAAAATATCTACTGCAAGAGTTGCCATCACTGCAGGGAGTGTACAATACTCAGGGTATATAGCAAAAGACATAGAAGGAAATATCTTAAACTTTGCTTATGAACCCTACAAGGATCTAACTGGAAGCAATTACAGAGAGTATCAATGAAAAAAAACCAGAATCTTTTATTTAAAAAAAAATAATTAACACAAAATCATTTCCAAGAAAAACTAGAGATTTTGTCCATTCACGGATTACCATATCATGGCATCAGGACATTTGGTGCTATTCACTGGTTGTGGCATTGTGTTACCTTTCTCTCCACTTCCCACATGAGTCTTTGTTAATGTTGGGACAGAGTTTCTCTCTAAGGTATGCCTAATGCTTCCTTTGCATGGGATACCATCACCACTTCTGTGTCACAGTTTCCCATAGCCTGAACTTACAAGCATTGAAGCTGTGAGATTTTTATAGGATCACAGTTATGAGTGGCTGTACACTGGACCGTGAAACTGCAGAGACGGGCATATTCCCATGAATGGGCATGATCAGCAATCTTGTCTAACTCAAAGAGGTAACTTGCCATTAATGATTTGAACAGGATCATCACAGTACCTGCCTTTTGATTTCACACCTTTAGGTGTCACAATCCCTTGGAGAGCATGATCATTCCTGCATTGGAATGATTTTAAATGTTTTAAAACGCATTTTAAATGTTTGCTCTCCCATGTCTGCTGAGGGTCCACTCTCCAAATTCTGAGAACTCTATTATGTCTGAAATACCTTCCTGTTCCCAGGCTCTTCTCAGCGAGAACAGAACAAGAGGCAACAGGCAGAAACTGATGCACAGGAAGTTCCACACAAACATGAGTCAGGACTTTATGTGTGGGTTACTGAGCACTGGAACAGGTTGTGGAGGTTGTGGAGATATCCACAACAGAGAGGTTGTGGAGTCTCCCTCACTGGAGATATTCCAGAACCATATGGATACAATGCTGAATGGATTCAGAAGGACCTTGATAGGCTGGAGAACTAGGTGAAGAAAAAACTAATGAGGTTCAACAAGGACAAGTGTAGGATACTGCACCTGTGGAGGAATAACCTCAAGTGCCAATACAGGCTGGGGACTGATGTGCTAGAGAACAGCTCTGCAAAGAAGGACCTGGGACTCCTGCTGCGTGATAAGCTGACCATGAGCTGGCAGCAACCTTGTGGCCAGGAGGACCAAAGGTACCCTGGGGTGCATTGGGAAGAGTGTGGCCAGCGGGTCAAGGGAGGTGATCCTGCCTCTCTACTCATCCCTAGTGAGGCCACATCTGGAGTGTTGTGTCCAGTTTTGGGCTTCTCAGTACCAGAGAGACAAAGAGCTACTGTAGACAGTCCAGCAGAGATGATGAGGGGTCTGGAGCATCTCTCTTATGAGGAGAGACTGAGGGAGCTGGGCCTGTTTAGTCTGGAGAAGACTGAGAGTGGATCTCATCAATGCATATAAATTTCTCAAAGGCATTTGTCAAGAGGATGGTGCCAGACTTTAGGTCGTGCGCCGTGACAGAGCGAGGATGGCCACAAACTAAAACACATTTAGTTCCACCACAACATGAGGAAGAACTTCTTTTCATGGAGGGTAGCAGAGCACTGGAACAGGCTGCCCGCGCAGGTCGTGGATACTGCCTCTCTGGAGACATTCCAAACCCACTTGGGCGGGTTCCTGCATCACCTGCTCTAGGTGCTGTCACCCAAACCTTGGCAGGCGGGCTGGACGAGATCCAGAAATCTCTTCCAATCTTAACGAATCTGTGATTCTGTGGCACGTGCTCTGAGACAACCCTGCTTCAGCAAGGAAGTTAGATCACACTGCAACAGCCGCCCCCCGCCAGCCTGGCCCAGGCTGCGATTCCTAGGACCCGAGATCCCGGGGTTTAGCGATTCCTGAGGGGCGGTGCTTTGGGCCGAGCCAATCGGCGGCCGGGCGGGGGGCTCTGGGCGGGCACGCCCGTGACGCCACACGGGCTATGGTGGCTGAGCAGTGACACGTCTCCTTGCGCGGCCTGGGAAGGGGCGGGCGGGCGAGCGAGCCAGCCTGGGATCTCGCGGGATCCCGGGGCGTCGACACCGGGGGGCCGCCGGCGGCAGCAGCGGCGGCAGCGGGGACGGGCGGCCGGCGCGGCCATGGCGGGGCAGCAGTTCCAGTACGACGACAGCGGCAACACGTTCTTCTACTTCCTAACCAGCTTCGTGGGGCTCATCGTCATCCCCGCCACCTACTACCTGTGGCCGCGGGACCAGCACGCCGGTGAGGGGCCCAACCCCGGGCACGGCCGGCTCCTCCGCNGCCATTTAGCGGTACCTGGGCCGGCGGGAGGGTCCGGGGGGCCGCCGCCCCCAAAGCGCGCCCGGCTCCGCGCCGCGGCTCCTGCAGAGTCATCGCTGCGCCGGGGTCTGGGGCTTTGTTTAGGGTTTGCGTTTTCCCTTGTCTTCCCGGGGTGGTTCAGGGTGGATGACCTACATTTTAACCGTGGGGAAAGAACAAGCTATTGAGTTGGGGCCAAAGAGGAAAAGTTACCGTGTTCTGCTTTTATGTGCCATAAGGTCACAGCGAGTGCGAAAATGGGGATTTAATATTTTCCCGTTGCGAATCACGGTTAAATGTCCGAAGGGCTAGATTTCTGTTTCACCCTTCGGGGTGATGCTTTTTGTCCGTCAACAGTGTTCTAAAGTTTCTTTGAATAGTTCAGAATCTCATTTCCAAAGTAATTTTCTTCTTTGTCTTTCCTGCATCCCTCTATTCTTGGAAGGAGAAGGCGTTTTGGTGTACAGACTGCACAGGAGCACGTTTTTAACAGCAGTTCTGAGATTAAAAAGGCTGTAGAAATTGTGTTTAAAGGCTGGGTGCTAAGTGCTGAGTAAAACAAGGCTGCTTGATGCTGGTTCCCACTGCAGAAACCTACTGATCTCTTAAGAGTACTTGTGCTTTGCAATCTGAGAAGAATTCCTTTTGTTCCTTGCATCTTTTTACATTCAGTATCTGATGGTTAGTGGCTTTGATGCCATTTTAAATGGCTTGCCAGGTTCTGCTTAACTTAGTTTTATATGTAAAAGAAATACCCAACAATGGACTCTTAATCCTGCACCTTCTTGTAAGGAGTAAGATAGAACAAATGTTGTTTTGATGCTAAATCACAGGTGTTCACAGTTTTGGTTGCTGCCAGACGTGCCTGTGGCTTCTGGCAGGGCCCTGGCTGGACAACCTCTTTGGAGGATTGGTCTCTGCCCTCCAGGTATTTAGTACATGTTGTATAGCTGAGGAGTTAGTTCTCTCTGCTGAAAGGAAAGGTTTCTCTGCCTTCTCTGTCTGTATCCTGACTGTTGCAAGAGGGAGGCGTTACTGTTGTTAAAGATGTTTTGTAATCTTTGGGGTGTTCTTGAGGAGCGGGGGATCAGAGAGAATATTACTTCTGTAACCTTTTTCCAAACCTCAAGATTTTTGTTTTATTTTTTTTCTGGTGAAGGGTGAGAGGCAGTGGGGAAGAAAATTCACTTTTTCTCTTGAATAATGCTTTACTTCCTCCATAGTTCTTAGAAGCTGCTTCTTGGGAAAATGATTGTGACTGTCTTGAGATGCTGTGCAGAATGGTATGGCCAGCAGGGACACTGTAATGTTAACATCAGTTTCAAGGGGCTGACAGAAGCAGGAAAAGCTGTAGAAATGCTGTCAAACTTGAAAGCACTTTACTAGCCTTACACAGTTGATCTTCACCTATCCTTACAGAATGGCAGAAAATGAAAACCTGGCTTTGGAATATGGCTGTGTGGATTTCACCCAGTTTCCAAAGAGGCCTGTCATTAAATATTACTGATTTCTTTCCATCTAGCCGGCATTGTCCGGTATATGGAGCGCCTGCTGCATATTGTTCCACAGTCAGTGCTAGATTCTTACAAAGCTGTGTCAAGCCATGCTTTCCAAAGCAAAAGGTAGATTTTGTTATGCTGTTGGTGCAAAGAAATGAGTCAACTAAGTGAAAATCACCAATGGAAATGAATGGTGATGGAAGAATGATTTCTGCCTCATAATTGTCTTAATGGATTTTAAAATGTAAATGTAGTCCAGTTTTTAGCATATGGCATGCCTACAGTCTCCTGATTGAGTTCTGTTCTCCAGGCTCTTTTTAAACAAGGAATTGAGGTGTTGTGCAGGTCATCATTTGGGACTAATGCTGATCTACTAAGTAAGATCTTATGAAGTAAATCTGCTAAGTAGTAGAACACTGTGATGTTCAAGTTGTTTAAGTGTATGGCTCTCAGGCAAGTCATTTCCAGCAAAATCCTCTCAGTATTTTTCTCACAGCTTTTTGTATGTATTCAACCATGCCTGTTCCAGCATTTGAACAAGATTTCTGGAATAAATTAAAACCTTGTGATGATGAAAAATACTAATTGTTTAGCCACCACTTCTTGTTTTCAGAGTAATTCACTAGTTTAAAAAACCAACAAAACCACTTATTTCAGAAGCTAAGAGAAAGCCTGTGTCTTCAGAAGAGAAATCTTCCAACACTACTAACTCCTACTTCCTGTGATGAGCAGATATATCTGGATGTTGATATGAGATGTTATTTTGATGCTAGTTTAGAGTGGAGTTTCCAGTACTGAGGCACAGTACCAGGCCAAAGAGAATTAGCTCTACCAAGACCTCCACCCTCTGTATTAGGACCAACTAATACTTTTGTTCTGGACTTAGGTTTTGCCCTACCTGTGCTAGAGAACCCAGCCTTTGTTGCCCTTGGTGGACTTGGTGAGGTGCAGTTTTACTGGTGAGCTTGTTCAGCTCCAGCTGCAGGAGAGCTTGTGGGGAGTGAAGAAGACCAGATCGGAGGGAGCTTTTGAAGCAAATCAAGATGCTCGTCCTCCTCACTTCAAGACCCTTTTGCAGTGCAGACCAGAGCATCCAAGAGACACAGAGCAGATTCCTTTTTTGGTAAAAACTAGGTTGGAAGATGAGCTTCAGCCACATTGTGTTGTAAGAGACTAGAGCTAGTGTGAAGCAAGGGTGAAATGCTTATTGCAGGAAGGTCAAGCCATTGGTGCTTCCTGCTTCCATCTACAAATGCACTGCCATGGATTGCTGGTATGTGACACAGTACAGAGTGCCAGCGGAGGTAGGAGAACAGCAAAAATCTGGGAACTGCTGATGGTCTGTAACATTTTAGATTTGGTCTGTGCTGTAGTTTTGTAATAAATGCTCACAGAATAAATAAAACCCCCCAAAATTCAGTGTTTGTTTTTGCCATAATGAAGATTGGAAAGTAAGACTGGATCTATATTGCTTTACTGCTTCGAGGAAACTCAAAATGTGTTACCTAATGTCAGATTTGTAGTAGAATAGTTTTTTGGCAAGCCATTAAGATTTTGCTTTTAGTTCTTAAAATAAACTTTTTGGAAAGCATTTTCAATACTACTGTCTGGAAGAAAAGCATGATGTAACTTAGGTCTCTAAAGTTCTGAGAAAAATTTGAGCTGCTTTTATTTCCTGAGCATCTAAACCTGATTTTTCCAGGCATTCTGAAGGAGTCCATATGAAGTGTTGCTGCAGCCTGCAGTAGGGGTTGATGCTAGTGTTTTGGGAGGTTTTTGCTGTGGTGTGCTAGATACCCTGTGAACCGTCCCATAATTTCATTACCTCAGCTTTGATAAACCAAACAAGCAGGTAATTGACTTTGTAAACCGGATTTGTCCAAATGAGTTTACCTCCTTGGTATTCGCTCCAGAGCTAATAAGGCTCTTATAAAAGGTTAATTGTTCAGCTTTGTGTCTTGGACTGAAGTTTCATAATTGCATCAAGGTAGCAGTACTCTAACAGAGTTAAGTCTTGTATTTCTCCCCCTCCCTTGTGCGAAGTAGAGCACCTGAGCAGTGTATGGGAATGGAAGAAACTCTTTTTAGCTAAAATTAATTTTTGGCCCTTTTTCTTTCTTCTGTCTTACTGTTAATGTGTATTCGTTTCTGTGTGGGACTTTGTGGGTGCCTGGGATGGTGCAGGATGTGGCTGAGGGAAGAAGACCGATTTTTTTCAGTGTTGGTGATGCCTTCAGGTGATGGTGAATATGGCTTCAGGCTATATTGTTTATCCTTGACTTGTTTCTTTAAAACATATATGTATCTATATATGTTTCATTACTAAAAAAAGTCATACTTTTTCTGGATTACCTGTTTTGGGAAAATACATAAATTTAGCCTAATTTCTACGAGGAAAACCATTTCAAGGACTGCTCTTGGAACAAAAAATGTGGTTGCTAAAAAGTTATTCTGGTGCAGATTCATTCTTAACTAAAAGGTATTTTCTGCAATGGGAATTTTCAAGGTGTTTTTCAAAAAGTTAATTGTGAGAGTTGAAGAAAAAGATTTATTATTTTTTCTTTGCAGTTAGGGGTGGAGGAGTGCCCATCAAAGTATCTTCCTGTTGTTGGACTTGCTTTGAAGTTTCAGTGTAAGCTTGTGTAGTTTAAACATCAGCATCTACAAGGGAAATGGAGGAGAGCAAGGGGTGAATTAATTTAGTCGGCTAATACGGCAGTTGTTGCGCAATGCTGATGTGTTTGCTGAACTTCGTGTACTTTTTGACTTATACCTCTGCTGCTGAATTGAGACACATAATTATAAAGCTGTGCTGAAACAGGTGGTCATAGATTGTGATGTGCTTTGTAGTCATGTACATGTATCTGGAAGCTTGTTATTTCATCTTTTTTCGTTTATTTAGGTCTACCTTAAATAAATTATCCTGTTTTAGGGCGTTGGGTATTCATAATTTGTTACAAAGCTGATGGAAAGAGTAGAAGTCTCTATCCTGAGTTTTTACAGTAACTTGAACAAAACAAGATGTTGAAAACAGTTTAAAAACCCCAAGGAATAACAGCTGTGAATGCAGGGATAATGCTAATACAAGTTTGCAGTCTCTTCTCTGAGAGAAAAGAGGCTGTAGGAGCTATTCTGTTTGGAATGTAGATCTTCCTTCTTGAAGTTTAAGAACATAAAAACCTACTGTAGGGAAGGAAAAAACCCCGATGAATGGCCGCATTTTTATATCCAGAAAAAAGTATTGATATGAAATGGATAAAAGCTATTTAGTTTACTTTCATTGTAATAGAAATCCATACAAAGTCTATGGTGTTTTGTTTTTTTTCTAACTTGACATGTTTGGCTTTTCATTTGTTTGTGTTTTTTTTTTGTGGTTGTTGTTGCTGCTCCCCAGCCCGGCTATGCGTTGCCCTGTTGGTCACTACTAACACTTTCCCTTTGCACCCTCCCCTCTCAAGTGTTTCTGTGTGAGATATAGCTAAAGTTTTCTTGAAGAACACTGGGCTAATACAAAGAAAAACTTAAAAAAATCTGGATAAAGAAGGCAATTTCCTGCTAATCTTTGAAGTTCCTGTGCCTCTAGGAAGTAGCATAGGCAGTTAGAGAACCCTAGTACTATTCCAGCCTTTTTTTGTATTGAGGCTGGGCAAAGTACAGAAATATTTAAAAAACACAGCTTGCTTGGTGACTTTTAAAAGGGAGAATATAGTATCATGTTGATACTTAATACTGTTTTGTTGATTTTGTACTCTACTACTATTTTGAAGCAGTAGGGTTTTTTGTATACTTCTGTAGATAGTGGTTGCCACTCACAACCTTGATCAGAAGTCCTGAGAAAGTTCTCCTGTAAAGGTTTGCTGTCTTAGGAACTATACTTCTTGGTTCTGCCAACTATGCTGGGATATCTCTGTGTAGTAGTGTCAATATGAAGGTTTCCCTGTAACTTTTTGGTGTATTTTTCATCTCTGTGTGTTGAGGCTGATGTCAGAGATTCTCATATAATTCCCCTGCTTTAAGATGCAAGTAGGGGAAGTTTATTTGGCTAAGGACCAACAGTGAGTGTGCAACTTGGATGTGACTCAAGCCAGTGTAGAGAATGCAGGCAGCACTTGTTCAGTTTTATCTGTAATGGAGTAAATGAGCACTTGTACCTCAAAGCAGCTGGGGGAGAGGAAGCAGCATTGCTGCTGCTCCCACTCTGGGTAAAATTCTTTTGTGCTGCTTCTAATCCTCTGGTGTGAGATAAGATTGGTTGGAGTGGGTTAACTGTGATGCCTGTCCTTGCCCACAGCTCACAGAAATCTCATTAACCTTACTCCAAAGTATTTCACAGCATTTTGGTATTTGGTAATGCAGGATAAAGTACAGGATGCTGGTAAAGGACAGGATAAAACCACAGGATGCCATGCTCATTGCTAATGTGGTGGATAAGCATGGGTGTGAAAACTTGATATCTCTGAATATAAGCATTTTGTGCCCATATGTGTGTGCTTATCCTTTCCTGTTAATATAACCTTTCATCATTGTGTCAGGAAGTGGAAGGAGAGTCAGTGAAACTCAGTTATGCATTTAAGAACTGTTATTACATACAAATTGAGATTTTTGAGAGATTGAGTGTGCCATGGTTGACTTAAACCATTTCAAGTTCAGAAGAACACAGTTTATTAGGTGACTGCTAAAAGGCAAAATGTAATGTAATGGTGATACTTAATTCTGTTTTGATAATTTTTTTTACTATATTGCTGTTTTGAAGCAGTAGGGTTTTTTGAGAAACATTTGAAGAAGGGGCAAAACATCATGAGATGTCTCTAGTAATGCCTAGCAATTATCTCTAAAAATACTTTTCAAAACAAAGCGTTTGCATAGAGTTATCCAAACTACTCTGTTCTTTGGAAAAAAAAAGCCTATTTTTTCATGGAATTTTTGAAAAGTATTGTAATTTTACTATAAGCACTGTAGCTCTCTAGCAGTAAAATAAAATTAATAGCCCTGTATTAGAGATTAGTTGAGTAACTTCAAGACTGTCCAAAACACAAAATGCTGAAAAGCTTTTTTTTGTGGCAAGTTAAAGATCAAGCCATTACAAGAGCTTTATCTTTCATTACATGTACATAAAAATAAAGTAGTTTCTATTTTTAAAAAATAGAATCATCCTATGTTACGGAAGCTTATGAAAATAGTGTACTGAAGGTTTTATTGCATGCCTTGTTCATTTAATAGTTGCTGCAAGGTTATCTCAACTACTCACATAGATGACACTAAACTACCAGGATATACAGGCTATGTATTAGAGAATTAGATTCAGTTATGGTTTCATGGGCAGCTAAATGGTTCTTGGAGAAGGAGCAGGAATTTTGAGAGAAAAGCAAGGTAAATGACAAGGAATGGAATCAATAGTGATTCCATAGTTCGGGTTTTTTTGGTTTGTTGATTGTGATTTTTTTTTTTTTTTTAAATTTGTGTTTCAAATTCATGCCTGTGAAGAAGGGTTCTGATCTGCAGCAATTTGAACAAGTCTAGACTGGGGCTGCTGCTGCATCCTTGCCCCCTGTGGTGCTGCCTTCTCCCATTGTGGGGTTTATAGGCCTTTCCCTCAGTTATTAGCCAGGATCTGACACATGTCTCTGTTTCATGGTGAGGAGGGTTGTGCTGGCTAGAAGTATCAAGAGCAGGGAGAGGCACAAAATAGGTACTTAATTTCTTTCCCTAGCAAAAAGATTAGTGTCTGCACCAGTTTTCAAATAAGTATACAGTTAAGAAGATTGAAGAGGTGTTTTCAGATTTTTACCTAATATTTCTCCTTTACAGGAAATTGCTTACAAACATTTTAAATTCAGAAGATTCCTTTATGATGGTTGGCTGGATGAACTGTTTGAAACTAGGATATTTGTAAGCATTGTGGCTTCACAAAGGCTTACCAGTAAAGTTTCAAATACCCTTTTTTCCTTAGAAACAAAAGAATAGACATACTGGGTCAGATCAGGTTGGGGCTTTTATGTAGTATTACAGAAGTGAATACCTTAAGGAAGGAATAACAGGACAAGCATAAATGGTGCTTCCTTTGCGTATTCTCTGTGTTTCCAGTGGTTTTGAGTTCAGTAACTCTTTTGGTATAGCATCTATACCATCCTATGTGAGGAGGGTCACCAGACCTGCTGCTCACACTGCAAATAATCACCTTTGTTTTGCAGTGCTTCTGAGGTTGCTTAACGATCCTTATTTGCTCTACTGGAAGAGGCAGTAAACATTCAGTCCTGTCTGTCCTGGCTGTCACTTAAATTTTTTACAGCCTTCCATTACCTCTCCTTGCACTTTACTCTCTCCCTGCTGGAAGATTTGTAGATTATATTTTGGACGTAAATCTCCTTATACATTTGTTGGTCCTTGTTCACCTTAATTGAATGTTTTCTGGTTGCCCCTCTTTGAGAGGTGGGATCTAGGACTGTGCATCATACTTGAGGTATGTACACCTTCAAGGTTGGACATACCTCCAGCTTATGTGGTGGAGTAATAATCCTTTCCTTTTCTCACAGGAATGCTCTAAACACTTGCTCTGATTTTTATTAGTAGTAAGCATTCAGCTGAGGTTTACGTAGAACAGTTTCTCACACCACCAAGATTGCGTTCCTGAGAGGTAGTGGTCAGCCTTGAGCTCATCCTTGTATATATAAAATTAGGATAGCCCCCACTTCTCTGTACGTTTTCATACTCTCAATTTCATGTGCCATTCAGTAGTGCACTTGCTTGATCTTTACAATTTTTCAGTATGTCCTTGTCCTTGTTACCCAGAATAAGTTAATATCATCCAGAAGCTTTATTTTACTGCTCACCCTTTTAGTCAAATTACTTATTAGTGAAATGTGAGTATTGTAGTTCCAACACAGATTCCTGCAGAGCTCCTGGTGATTTCCTTCTGCTGTGAGAATTGGCCATTCACTCTTATCTTCTAGTCACATATTTATTTTTGCAATAGTTAGGTGGTTGTCCTGAAAGACTTCTAAGAGGAACTTCTAAAAAGCTTTTTGGAAACAACAGACTGTACCAGGAGGATCTGTTCCATGTGTTTACTTCCTTTAGAGGACTTCACCTTTACCAAAGACTTCACTGATGATAAATGAATATATGGTACTTATCCTTGTGTCCACTAATTCTGTCTTTTATTAGAGTTTCTTCGGGGTGTGCATCAGAACAAAACTGACTACGAGCATTTTTAGTGATTGGTGATATGCTGAGTGACTTTTGTCTACATTTGTTTTGGATTGAATGTGTTCTGGTTTCCTCCCCACACCAAACTGATAAAATTAAGCTAATAGTTAAGAGTGTGTAATCTTAGAGCCCAGCATTGTTGTTGGCTTCATCTAAAATTGTTAACCTTGACTCCTGTGGGTGTTGTTCCATAGTAAAATACCCAGTTTTCTTATTCCTCTCAGATTCTTTTAAAGTTTTGCAATGCACCTCTAGGTCCACCCCTACTATAAATTTGATAATTTAGGTGATAGAGCTTCAAAGTTAGCATAGTTCCACTGACAGTTTTTTCAGTGCAAATGAGACAGTATACTAATAGGAAGGGCAAGGTTTGGAAATGGCTTGATTAGCAGTAGTGTAATGTGGAACTGTGCCCGGCTGACTGTAAACAGAAAGCTTGGGAAAGTAAACTCTGAAAAGAAGTTAACTTCCTAGATGTTGAATAATATGTTGCTGTTTTTTAAAGCTGTTAGTAACAAATACTATCTTCTGGTCAGCAAATATGTGTGGAATTGTGGGAATGAAAAGTTAGGTTACTTTTTGTTCCTTTTAAGCTTTATCTAGTTGCTGCAAAACATGCTCTGGGAAAAAGCAGCCTTGCTGGTAAGTCTTTTGCAGGTCTCTTTGTAGTTGATGAACTGCTTGGGGTTTTAATACTTAACATGTTCTCAAAACACATGATTTTTTTTGCTTATTTCTATGAATATTTACTAGACATGATGCTTTAGGTCTTAACTTTTATATTTTTCAAGTCCTGTACTGCCTAGTGTGTAACTCTGAAGTTTTGTGTGGCCTGATCAGTAGTGTTCTCTCATGCTGGTTAGACATAACAAGCCACTCTAGGTTTCCACTTCAAGGACACCTTGATTGTCCCAGGCCCCAAAATGTGTAAACTAAAAGCCTTTGAGAGGAGGGACAAACTTGGGGTAATTACATCATTAATTGAAATTATAATTGGGAACTTAACCCTGATATGCAAATGGACTAAACTTCTATAAGTGTGAAGAACCTGTGACCCAGGGTCCATCTTGGGTGTAGCCTTTTGACTACCCAGGCCTTTGAAGGCCCTTCAAGTAAATATCTACTTTTACTCTCTTATTCTTGTCTAGGCTCTGTTTTCAGGTAGCCACTTCAAGGCGTCAGACAGAAAAAATGTCTTTGAAAACAACTAGGGTGAGATTATTCAGCTATAAATGTTTTAGTGAAGAGGCTAACTTGGACATGACCTCTTTATAGATAAATAATGAGTGTAATGAGGACAATTCTTATAATAATAGACATTAAAGTTAGAAAGCATCTATCAGATCATTTAATTCTTCACTGCTATTGTCTATTCAAAGTCCTGAAACATGTTTTCAATTTTTAATTTACTTTTTAAAAAAAAGTAATCCTAATGGAAACACTAGTGGTTATTTGAAGGCTTTTGGATTTAAGCAACTGCGTTTTAGAACACTCTAAAATCAATTTAATTTGCTTCATGCCTCTTAATTTGAGGTTTTACAGTAGAAGTCAATCCTATTATAATAAGGTTTGAAGTTGCTTAGTACTTCAGAGGAGTTGCTGACTTTGTGAGTTTGCTGTGAGTTTGAATCCTGCCTCTTGGTTGCTGTTCTAAGATGGGTTGCTGCTTTTAAAACGTAGTTGTCAGTGGCTTTTTTGTTTGTCAGTGTATTTTTTTTTCCCTAATCCTATGATTTTTTAAATTATTCTCAGATAACATACTATATCCATGCGGAGTCTTATGTTGTAATAATTATCAAGGAAAATGTCAATAGAGTTAAGCAAAGATGGCCTAGTGAAGCAGTAGGGTAGCCTTTTCCTACTTCATCCATTATACGAGAAACGGAATCGGTTGATAAATTGTTCATACATTACTTAATTTCTGTTATTGTTGGAGTGGAAAAAAGCCCAGCAGTTCAGATTTTGCATATGTATATGTGTATATATACGTAACTGTTGAAAGTAAATAGGAGCCTACTTAGTGTTCACTTTAGAGGACTGAAACCGTAGAGCCCTGAATAAAATCCAGCAAACCTGGAAACTCTCAAGGGTGTTTTGACTGAGCCTGTTGCCCTCAGTTTTAATGGAACAGATTTAATGCTTACAGCCGTGGTACCCCTGGGCTGTAACCTTTACTCAGGACTTGGATGATGTGTGTATTACTTGCATCTCTTGATGCTTTTCACAGGCACAAGTTTTCCATTCAGGTGTGGAGAGAGGATGACACACTATAAATGAGTTTTGTGAAAGTCTGGTTTTAAAGTGATCTTGGCATTTCCTAGGGCTGCAGAACTATGTCGCTCTGTGTTCTTTGCTGAAAGAAGTAATTTTCTTTCAAAACCATTCTCCTTTGGATGAATTGTCTACAACTGGTGGGCAGAATTTTCATGTGCAGCTCCTCCTATTTCTTTTTCTGACAGAGTCCACTGGAGCTGTATTTTAGACTATGTGACTTTGCTTTTCTTGGTAGCCTGAAGGTAGAAGGAACACAGGAGGTTAGGACGTGTTTCTGTTCTTTCCTGCTGTTTGAGGTAGAATGATGGAAAACTGGTGGCTTCCATGTATTCTGGATATTAGCTTTTCATTTGCTTTTGGCTATCCTAATAGCCAAAAATGATAATGATACTTTAAAACTGTTATATGCTTTAGATACAAGTACTGATGCCAGTAGTCTTATTTGTGGTATTTTTTTTCCTAAAACTGGCCTTTGTTGCAGCTGAAACAAGATTCTGGAGATTAAAACTTTTCAGTATAATTGCAGCTATACCTCTTTCCGTTCTCTCATCTGGAATTGCCTTTCTCCCATAACAATAACTGTGTAATCTTTTCTTTTTTCTCAGAAGGATGAAAAAGAATCTCTCTTTAGGGTTTTTTGGGGTTTTTTTTGAAGCACTTCTTGGAACCTCCAGAACCTGAAACAAAAAGATTAGGTCTAGGTAGGGATCATTTGTCAAGCCTTCCTAAGGATTGGGTGGATCCTCCTGTTTCTTTGGGAACAAGTATGTAAGATGGGTGAACTTCAAGCTTAAGACAGGCTTGGCTGAGTTGTAGACACAGGCTGAATGTAATCTCTGGAAACAGCAAATTCAACATGTAATTAGCTTCCTTCTGTGTTTGTATGTCCTGTGTCCTCACCCATGGTGTGATTGGTAAATGAACAGAGGTTGAGACAGACAGGAGAAATTTTTGCCCCATGAGGATGATCAAACTGTAGAATAGGTGGTTCAGTGAGCTCTGTCTCTTTGAAACTGCTCAAAAGGCCTGCAGCCAGACCTTGAGCAGCTGCTTTGTTGAACCTCTTCATAGCAGCAGGGTTAGATTAGGTGACGTCCCGAGCTCTTTTCCACCCTTTCCAACCTGTTAGGTTGTTCTGTTTTACCCAAGAACTGTGTGGTCTGTGTTACTCATGCAGGAAAAGCAGACACCTCTGGCTTAAAGAACTGGATATTCAAAAGGCTGGCATAAATTCTGATCAAGAGGAGTCAATTGTTTTCTTAAACATTCTCTACTCATACCTGTGTTGCCTGGAATACAAAAGAGGTGACTGCAACAGTCAACAAGAAAGACTAACCTATGTCATCTACCTAAACTTCTGTAAGGCCTCTGACAAAGTCATGAAAGAGATGGCACTCAGGTCTTCTTTTGTATCAGTACTAGTTGTATTTCTTGAACTTGAAAAGTTTATTAAGATGTCGTTTTGGCTGGATGTTCACATACATTTTAAAAATTATTATAAAAGGCACTTGTGAGAACCCTTGTGAGTAAGAATTGTATTGGTGAAAATCTGCTTGTGAATCTCAGGAACTTTGGATGCATCCAGAACAGTGTGGAGAGGAATAAAGCAAGCGTGGGATGCTTCCCCAGATTATTTACAGAAATGAAGTAGCAGTCTACATCCTCATGTGAGAGGGGTGCTTTAACAGTACCTTGATGCATGGGTTAGTGTTAGTGCGCTTAACTCAAAAGTGCACGGGGTGCATTACGCCTTTGCTTTCCAAGGCTCTTTAATACCTATTCCTAAAACCGTAGGAGAGATTCACTGTTGTGAAGAATTTTGCCCATCGAACGAGAAGTGATTTTGACTAGAGGAAAAGCATTTCCTCCCACCTGACACACACTTGT
Organism: Gymnorhina tibicen; assembly: GCA_013399875.1. Taxonomy (NCBI): domain Eukaryota; kingdom Metazoa; phylum Chordata; class Aves; order Passeriformes; family Artamidae; genus Gymnorhina; species Gymnorhina tibicen. The sequence continues at coordinate 98,477 of VXAZ01000289.1, read as the reverse complement.
CTCCCTGTAATCCCATACCAAAGGATGTTGTCTGGAGTGCTCTTATGCTGTAATGGGAAGCCATGATCTAGACTGAGAAGAAACAAGAGAACTGTTCTCGTCTGCCTTTAAAACTCTGAACCACTTCCCTGACAGAATATGAATTCCAGAGCTAAAATCCAAAGAAGGAACAGTTCATATTTCACTGCAAAGCTTAATCTTGAGCAGTATGTAAGCTATTTACTCCAGTGTGATCAAGGTCTGCAGGATATTGCAGGGCAGTGTGCCAGTTCTGTGGCATGGTAAATCCACTTGTGTAAAAAGGAAGCTCCTTTTGTCAGGCAAAGGCAAAGCAAAAAAGATCTGATTTTTTCACAACTTGCTCATTAGTAATAAGCTGCTCGTTTTGTTAAGCACAGGAATTATCTGGTATTCTGGCCTTTGCAAGCGTTTTTTTTTGTGGTTTTTTTTTGTCTTGTCTTTTCTTTTAACTGCTTTTTATAACTTTCTTTTTAAAAATTTTTTCTAATTATTTTTTTTTTAAATTTTACTCTCTCCTTTTTTCCCTTTTTTTCTTTTTCCTTTTTCCTGCAACCATTTTCTTCCTAACAAGATAAGTATTTTCTCTGGTGCAATTGCAGGCTTTGTCTGTAAATAAACAGGAAGCCTGGTTTTCCGGATACAGCAGGAGTATAGCTTTCTTAATATGGTGTTTTGCCAGTGGCTTTCTGCCTAAACTGGGAGTTATGCTGTCTGTATTGCTCCTTCTTTTTCCCAAGTAGCTGCCTGTTTTTGAATTCCACAAATTAACATGTGTTAATGATGACATATGACAGAGGAAATGCTTCAGGATAGCTCCAAATAATTTGAGTAGTCTGGAGTTCAGCCTCAATTTGGGTAGGATTTGATTCTTTCTTTATGTTCTGAACAGGTAACTGTAAACAATCATTCATCTTTTTAGTGCCCTGTTTCCTTTTGGGGTTGCTAGTCAAATGAGACCATTGCCATCCCAGGATCAGAAAGAGATCAATAAGATGCTTTTGCTTTGATATTGTTTGATCAACTGTAATTAGATTTGATCCAGAGTCGTTCAGATGCATGTGTAAAAAATGCAATCGCTACTTAGCATCGTGTCTTAATTTGATGTTTGGCTGAAGAGGTCCTCTTGTGCAGCGTAGCAGATACAGGACTCCATTTACCAAGTATTCAAAGGGCTTAATTTTTGCTCATACTGCATGGCTCAGGTTGTTGGGTTTTTTTTTTTTTCTTTTGATGCTATTGTCAGACTGGTCACAAAACGTGTCTTCTGCAGCTGTTACTGGAAAGCTGTTCCAAAACCTCAATTCAGTGATTGTTGTAAACTACATTTAGTGGTCAATTTTTATTTGATTCTTTGCCAGCTCTTCAGTTTATCTTGCTCAACCATGTTTCATTTCTCCAAGGTGCTTTCCTCTAGGGCATTTTTGGAAGATTTTTTGGCAAGGTAAGATGGAAGGTACTGGCAATTCTTGCAGGGAGGATGCAGAGCAGGGAAAGGAGAGCGTCGTCTGGTCCTTGGAGGGCTGGACATTTGGCAGGTTTGAGAAGTGGGGCGTTGTGGCATAGGTCTTTGAAGTCAAGGCACAGCAGCTTGTTAAAACTGCAAAATCCTAGCAAAACCACTAAAAGGCTCAGGTGCTGGTCTGGGTCCGTGTGGTTGAACTGAGGAACGGTTGGTGTAATCTTGCTTTAGCACCAAACAACTGAATTGATTGACAGTATTTGAAACAAGTGATTTAGGCTTAAGCACATGTGTCTTCTGTGAGTCTTCTGATGCCTGATTTATTCAGTATAATCAATAACCTTCTCATAAAAGCATCACAGTATGGCTTGTAGTTGTCCAGTGACCATTTAAAACCTTCAGAACACTTTCTTCCCTGTTCCTGTTGCAAAGCTTTTTCATCCTCATGACTTAGTTGTCAGTGTAGTCTTTAATGGCATCAAGTTTGGTTGGGTTGCTTTTTGAAATGCTTATTCTTTGTTTAGTTCTGTCTCTTTAGTTTTGCTTTAAGTTTGTAATTTAATTTTAAGTAACAGTTAGCTGCCGGTTGTGGTGGATCCGGTTTTGAACCAAGAGAGATCTCCCACAATTGTTGTCTTAAAATAAAAAAAGCAAAGAGAAAAAATGCCAAATTAATTTACATTCTACCACTAGGGAGTGAGTGTTGCATTTTCAATGTTTCCATTGTCTGCTGAATTTTTCCTTCACAGTGCTTTCTAAAGTCTTACATAAGTAAAACTAAGTGGGGGATTGCTTAACCAAATTTTAGTCATATTCTTTTTTGTTTAGGAAGTTTTGTGTTTTAGGTATGTGAACAATCTTTGCAGATCAGGAGACCTGTAAAATACTTGTGCAGTTTGTCTATTGCACAAAACAGTGAGAGAAGTTTGGAAGCTTATTTTGAAGCACGGCAAGAGTTGAATCAGATGCTGGGGACTGAATTATCCTTGATTATCTCTCTCTGTCTTTGGGGGTGATGGGACTAATATAATCTTCACAGGAATTGCATCAAACTGTTTAATGTCATATCAAGTTCAGGGGAAGCTATACTCTCTAGAATTAGGTAGTTCAGAATAAGCTGATACACTTTTTTTCTGGTTTCGGTACCTTGTCTGTACAAGCGTTAATAGTTGCCTACTTTACTAGTTCATGGGTGCCCACGTGTCATCATGGGTGTTCCCACTCTGTTTCTGCCAAATCAGCCAGAGTTTGAAGTACCATCCAGTGCTCACATCTAATCTGCCTTAAATCTGAACTCATGGTTGATGTGGAGCACAATGGTCACGTTTCTCCTGCCTCAAAGAGTTCGGTGATTGCTAATTGAATTCTATGTGTTTCATCTGAATTGTGTGCTTGCTTAGAAATTCAAGCAGATCAATACCATATCCCACCTTCCAGCACCTTCAGAATAACTAAACAGAGGTTGTCACTGTCTTCCACTATTAGCTTTTAGAAATCAGCTAAATAAAAATGTCTTCATGTATCATAACTGCTATTTTAGTTAAGAGGAGTTCAACGCCAGGCTGGATGGGGCTCTGAGCAACATGGTCTAGTGGGTGGCATCCCTGCCCATAGCCGGGTGGTTGGAACTAGAGGATATTTAAGGTCCCTTCCAACCCAAACCATCCTGTGATTCCATGAGGGCATCACCTGGTCAAAAGTGCTAAGTTGAGATTTAAGACTTAGTAGGATATGACTGATGTGTGCTTTGGATCAAAGTTGTTAATATAATTCCTGTATTTATATAATTCATTATTGTCTTTTAAATTTTGTTCACCAGCAATATCTAAGTGTATTGAGACCGAATGAATTTTCTTTTGTCTTGATTCCTTCTTCTTTAGTCTGAAAAGGGCCAAGTGATCTTATTCCTTTGAAAGTAAGGTAGTTACAGTGACATCCTCACTTCAGAAGTGTTACAAGTCAGACTGCATAGTTTATGGAGAGACAAGTTACTTAAACAGGAGTTTAATTATAACATATAATTTCAGTGCTTAGAGGAATTCTGTACAAGTTATTTGCTTTCCACTGTAGTTTTCATAGTATAAAAGAATTCCTTGACCAAAGCTAAGTTGGTCCTGATTAGCTCTGAAATACAATAAAACTCTCTTAACAGAGGTTCCCTGCCTCATCATGGTGAGTTTGACAGTATAAATACAATTTCCTTCCAGCCCCATCCTGTCCTAAAAGGACCATGGGAGGAAATCTTGTTGACTGTCATTTATGTGAGAACTCCCTTGCCAAGGGCACTATTACTGAGCTGCGTGGCTTACAAGTACCTGTTATCTTTATCTCCCTTCCTTTTCCCCTACAACAGAAAGAGTGGGAAAAGGCAGCTTATAAAAGCAGATGTCACAAAGGGGAAGAAAATGCATCATATTTTGAATTGAGGAAGGAGCTGGTGCTCTTGCTGTACTCTTTCTTTGTATACAAACACCAGTTTGCCTGTGGGTTGTGTTCTGCTTGTTTGTTTGTCTTTCCTGCATGCAGTAGCTGACATACTGAAATGGGAAACTTCTGGAGTTGAGTGGCAGAAGCAAAGTTTGCAGGTGCACGTAAGACAGGCAAAGGCTGGGTTCACACATGACAGTTACTATGTGGCATATGGAAAATAGAATGGATTCCTTTTAGGTAGAGACAGTAATCGCACCAACATCTTATGTTTATGCGTGTGAGCGTCTCATCTTAAATGGATGAGAAGCATTCTTTCCTCTGGTAATGCTGGACCTTCTGTTAGTCCTCCAACTGACCTTGTACTGCCTGCTTTGGGGTGAGGTGAGCATGTTTGTTGTTCTGCGTTTTGTCAGCTTGGTTAATCACAATCTCTCTATTTTTATAGAACAAATTCGATTAAAGAATATAAGGAATGTATATGGAAGATGCTTGTGGTACCGCTTGCGACTGCTAAAACCGCAGCAGAACATAATTCCTACAGTGAAGTACGTATGTTTCATTTGCATGACTTCCCATTAAAGCAATTCTTACTCTTTTAAAAATAAAAATATATCGGTTTGTAATCAAACCAATTAGTTGCTTTTTTTATGGCAGGAATTAGTTACTTTTGCATCACTGAAGAGAGATTTGCAATCTGCTGTATTTGAATAATTAATAGGTAATCATTATTATCTAGTAGGGCTTGAAATCAAGATGTATGCTGCTTGTCCTATATAAAAATCTGATAAATGAGACCAGTGAGCCTCATCTGTAAAAAAAAAAAAGTAAACAATGTATTTATTTGTTCAAAATAATAATTCTCCCTCACTGAAATTAGTAGTGCTAGTGATATCTTTTGATTTAAATACCTAGTATGTGAACGTATATATTCAAATATAAAAGAATATTAACTACGTATGTTTGAAGGTGAAGGCTTTTTATCCATCAGTTCTTTGTCACTCCCACCCTCAAAATATTTTACTGTCTGTTAATGCACCTGTGTCAGCTTTTTGTGTTTTGGTTTTATTCTTTTTAACACATTGTGTAGGATCTAGTTAAAATTGTCCTTTAAAAATAGGAAATACTAATGTATACCTGCTGAGGACAGACATTTAAAGAACAGAAAAAGACTTTGTGATAGTGGATTGTCTTTGTTGAAAACTAGGAGAAAAAGTGGTATTAAAACTGAAATACTAATACCTGCTTTAATGTTTCTTGCTGTTTTAATACTGTTTCTTGAAGAGTGATATCAAATGGCTTCTAATGTTATTAGAATGGTGCTAGAGCTAGTGGATTTGTGTATTTAAAAAATTCTTTTCTTCCAAACAGGAAAATAGTCCTCCTTGCTGGCTGGGCATTATTTTTGTTTCTTGCATACAAAGTTTCCAAAACAGACAGAGAGTATCAAGAATACAACCCTTATGAAGTGTTACATTTGGATCCTGTAAGTAATAACATATTTCACGAGTTTGTACTACTGTAACTGTATATTCTGTGTGTAGATGTCTAATCTTAGGCTTGTTTTTTCAAACATAAGTTTAGTGAACCTATCTAGTGTTTTTGTTCTTTTTGGCATATGAAAGTTGCATATTATATGGCTGTTGCATATTACAGAGTCTGTTGTTATGTGGTTTTTGCCTGTATCTGTACCAGTTTATAATTTTTGTATCTAGCTCCTTCAAAATTCTAGTAATGTACGAGGTGGGTTTTTAAAATCTATTTTGAATCCTATTCTGATGTTGTTTTCCTCTCTTTGTACAGGAAAACAAAAATCTTCTTTATATGGCCTGTGTAAATCTTCTCAATAGCTACTTTTAGGGATGCTGAAGAAACTGTATAAACAGGAATGTGAATTCATTTGATTTACAGTTTTTGTATGGAGCAATATTTCCCTTGTAAATGAAAGGTTTCACTGAAGGGTGTTGGTGATGAACACTTTGATGTAGTGCAGGCTAGCTTGAATCTCAGTTGTATCTGTGAATGCAAACAACAAAATCTAAACAGTGATACCAGCCGATAGTTTTATTAAACTGGGATAAAAAAAAGATATAGTGCTTATCTAGAAAATAGATGCAGTGCTTTGTTTATACTGAAGGACTGATTCAAAATGGATGCAAAAAATTACATATCGCAAGGATAGACCTTCTGAACTTCTTTTAGACTCTTATTTATTGTCAAACTCTTCATCTTAACCACAATATCTCAAGCAGATTCTCTGCTTATGTTAATTATTTCCTGATCCAAGGCTTCTCTTTTGAATAGCAGTAGAGTCATCTTTCCAGTTCTGGAGTCTGAGGTATGTTTCACTCTCAAGTCTAAAGAAGTACACTGTGGATCCAGCTCAGCACAAGAATATGAATGAGCTATGAATGTACCTGTGTTGATTAAACGTGATGTATTTTGTTAGTGTGACAGAGCTTAATACGTATGTGAACATTAGCAAATACATTTCTTGCCTTTAAGAGGTTGACTTGTCAGCAGAGAAGAGCAGCACCTTGTGCTAAGAAAGCCATTGTAGCAGGTGAGCAGTCTGTAGCCTATTTCTAGCTAGACAGGTGAACACCTGCCTGTCATGTCTAGAGCCAAGTTACTACAATTCAACCCCTGCTCAGCTCCTCTATGACTCACTGATTGCTGTCTTGAGTTCTCTCACTGATGCGCAGGAAGGAGCAATACAAGTTTTTACTGCTGAATGGTATCTGTTGGACCCATGCAGTTTAAATGTTTGTATATCTGGGTTAACTTCGATTAAACAAATCAGGCTAGGGATTAGGTCATCAGGACTTTCCTTTGTTATCTGTGGGAAATTTCTACGAGTAAAAACACAAAGAGGAAAGAAAGGAACGTATGTAGTGAATTACAGTTTTGTGTTTATTGATGAAAACTTGTACACATGCTCAAGACACATGAAACTTATCCAGGTGAAGAAATCAGTCCTGGAATGCCTCAAGACCTGAGGGATGGAGCATGTTGTCATAAGGACAAGCTGAATGAAAGCCAGAGATCTCAAAAGGGGATGAAGAGATGGTGGTGAAAATAGATGAAATAGGGCTCAAAATAAGAGTTCAAAATCTCAGAGTGTGTTTCTTTTATGTATTTCTTACTATCAGGCAATTTCTGTTAAATCACTTGAAAGACTTTTAGTTTAGACTATGTGAAAATTAACAGCTTTCTTCTGTTACCATTCAAGTGGAACCTTGAGAGTTGTTGCCAACCCTGCTGATGAAGTGATACAGATGCTGGAGTGTAGTTAGATGATGGAACTGTTATTGTTGTTAAAAAAAATCCCAAAAGACCACCAGCAAAACCCCCCTGAACTTAAAAAAAATAAAATGGCAGCAGATGCAAGCACTTTAAAGTTTTGATGCACACTGATTCATTTCTTCTTTGCATTCGCACTCTAGTCAAGATTATTTTTTTATTTTATGTTAGCTTATCAGTTTATAACAAGAGGCTTTTTTTTTCTCTCCGGAGAAGAACCACAGCACCAACAAAGTGCAGATAATGTACATACACCTGATTTTATATGTAATATCAGCACTGTGTTTTGAACATAGACTAACTCTTTTTGAAGCACATCACTTGAATTCACTAGTACATAAGGCGCTCAGAGTTTAATGATTTATTTAATAAGTATCTCTACTGCAGTTTTAGAGATGGGATCCAAGGCATAAAGATGAAGCCAAGAGTGATTATAAATTTGATTCTTTAGGTAAGACAAATGGGGCATTAATTTTTCTTTTTTTTGCAAGTATTTAATATAGTCATGCTCTGTGTTCCAAGTAGACTGACACCAGCCGTCCAAGGTTTCTGTAAGTCAGGCCTAACCTCTGTAGCCTAGCTTTGGAAAATGAGGAGTAAGCAATTAATGTGGATGGAAAACTTGTCGTCAACTTACCAGGGATCATATGCAACCTCTGTGTCAGAGAGAAAAGATTAGTTTTGTTTTTTTCACAGGCAGCATTCATGTGAGCCATGAAAACACATCTCTACTCAAACAGCCTGGGTTTTTTTTTCCTTCTCTTTGTTCTTTCCCCCCTACTTTCTAGCTTCTGCTCCTTATCTGGCATTCTTTATCTAGTCTTGAAACACCTGGTTTTAGTTGAAGTCTAATTTATAATGGAGAAAATTCATCCTGTGCATTAAATGAGGCAGGCATGCTGTTGAAAAATAGTGTTGGAATATGGCAGACTGTATAAAATGAGATAAAATGATAGCAAGTGAAGCCTCAGGGTAGTTTAATTTCTGGTTTAAATTTATTGAAACAGTACCATCATCTGTAAATAACTTCCTGTGTGTTTATTAAGCAGTTAAGGTCAGCATGCTAGGCTTCTCTGGCACAAAATATTGAAAAGTCTTGTGGTAATTGTTGTGTGAAACTTAGCAGATAACATATAGAAAAAACTTTAGCTGAACTTACTATAAAGTTTTGTGGGTTTTCTTGAGTAGTGAAGTTCACAGTCCAAGCTGGAAGTTAATGCACAGGGGATTGTGTTGGCGGCATTTAACAACATGCTGGAGTAGAATAAAAATCAGTCTTTCTCAGGTATAGGTAATGTATTCCCTTTGTTCAAGAAGTTTGAAATAATTTATGGGTAGGGTGATTCTAGTCAAAGGCATTTTTAAGTGGCAGGGAAATCTGCTGTTTCTGGTGACTGACAGATTTATTTCTGCATACAAGCTGCAAGTGGACCATCATACTTGATCTATGAACTCTTGCTTAAATAGAAGAACATTGCAAGTGAGCATTCCTTGTATTCATGAATATGTTTAAGATTCGTCAAACAGATAAGAAATTCTTCCTTTTTTATTTTGTTCATGTGGATGGATAAGCAAAATAATCCAGAAAAAACCCAATATTCAGTCATCTGAATGTGTTTTAGTTAGACTGTGACATCTGTCTTCATTTAAAAACATAATGGTTATAAGAATGTTATCAGAAAAATAGTAATGTTTTTCATGAAAAATGTATATATATAGTTTCATAATCCTGTGTTAGAATGTAATTCTTCAGTGAGTGGTTCAGAAAAATACTATGCAATGCGTATTAGGATTATATATAAGAATGAATTTTATTTAAAGTATTTATTAATAAATGCAAACCTTTCCTTTTGAAGGGCGCAAGTATATCGGAAATAAAGAAACAGTACCGTGCACTATCCCTAAAATACCATCCAGATAAAGGAGGAGATGAAGTTATGTTCATGAGGATTGCTAAGGCCTATGCAGCGTAAGTTTCTTTTTTGCCTATGAAAAAAAGGAATCATAATATTATGGGGAGAACAGCCTTTACAGTATGAACGAGCATGGCCTAAGAAGGCAGGAAAAAGTGTGTTCAGATATCTTACAAAAGTCAAAACATGTCTTCATACAGTGTGTATTTGCTTTGTACAAGCTAGGAAGGATAATTTGTTTTACACCTGTCAGAATACCGTAAGGTGTTAGTTCTTTGTGTTAGCTTTCATGTCAGCTAGGAAAAGTGTTTCCAGTATAACACATATTAAATCTTAAAGATGACAAAGAACAAAATGGGTGTTGTGGTTTTTAACCAGCCAACTCTGTGACAGCAGTTTTGAAGGGATGCTTAGAAAATAAATATGCTGTTCATTTCACCTGGTGGTAAAACGAAAGAGTAAAAGACAGTACTTTAACTGTTCCGTCCAGTGAAAAGGATGTTTCATTCTGGATCTGACTGTCTTCTCTCGCTCGCCCCTGTCCCTTTCCATTTGTGCTTGCCACGCAGTCCTGATTTTTTACTTGGTGACTGTTTCATATTACTTGTGTGGTTCTTAAAAGCTGAGTCCTTGAATCTGCATTTCCTCTAGAGTATTTTTTGGTCTTATCTCTTAAAGCATTTTTTTTTTAGTATCTGAGAGATGTCTAATGTTAGAATTTTGTACAAAGCAAAAGAAAATAGAGGAATTTCAGTACACAGTTCTATCACAATACCAGTGGGATTCCCATTACTGGTGTCTCTAATACACTCACTGTCACGATGCTGATGGCAAGGCATGTGTGGCTTGAAGCCAGCTGGAGCCCATTGTTCTCTTCAGAATTCTAGTTGTCTGGTTTTTATACTCTGTTGGACTGAGCAAGGTATTTACTCCCCCCCGTGCTGGTATCTCAAACTTGAGACATTCATACTTTTTTAATGCACTCGAAGAGAAATGTTTATACTACCAGTTGATCCCCTCAGCTGTTGATAGGTTTTTTTTATGTAAAACAAAGGCCACCTTTGTGTCCCCTTTGTGCTGAGGTGGAGTCAGCTTCTTTGCAGCAGATGTGCTGAGTCACTGTGGTCACTTAGAGCTTCACAGCATGTCACTCTTGCCCATCCCTGCTGAGACTTCTTCAGTTATTGGGGTTCATTGGGTCAGTCACATCATCACAGAACCTAGGAAGTTGGTGATTTCTGCCTTGAAGTCAGTTGTGTGTTTGGTTAACCTTACTTATTGAGAGTCCTGTTCGGGAAGAGGTGGGAAGGAGAACCAACACCATGCTCGCTTGAGCGGGTTGGAAATGATACTTTTTGCTTAAACACAGCTGTATCACTTTGAAAATCTCTTCAGCAGGAAATTCTGGTATGCCTTTTTGAATTCCTGAAACATTTAAATTCTTTGCTTTGCAAGCCAGTACTCAAAACGCTTGGTGCTACAGTTCAATACTTCAAACACTAGTGCAAGGGCTGTGGCAGAGGTATATTATGAGGTAAATGATGGTGAAGTTCCTTAGCCATTCTGTCTTGAAAGGATATAAAAGCTGCCCATTTGGTGAGTCTGCTTGTCAACAAATGGGAGACTTAGAAATGATCAGGAGAGGCCTGACTTCACTGGGTTTCTTATGTGAGACAAAATACAGTGAATGCCTGGTATTCTGTTTTCTAAAGCAATATTCTTCTTCCTAGTAACAGGGATTCTGTTGAGGTGGCGTACAATTGCCAAAAAACTGTCATTGCTGAATGGGCACTGAAACTGTAAGATTTAGGAAAATAAATAAGAGAGAAATAAATTATGAAACTAGGGTTTTCCAGGAAAAATAAAACAGCAACAACCAAACACAGGCTGTCGAAGGCTGAAGGTCTAGAATAAGATAAAGGCCCATATGGACTACTTGCTGATCGATCAACTCATGTTCCATGTTTACCTTCCTTCAAAAAAAAAAAAGATAAGTTTCAACCTTTGTCTTTCAAAATTTACTGTGCTGTAACCTGGCATCAAAAAATATTGCGTGCTGATGGTTATGCAGTCACTGTCATGAAAGGGAGATGTGATTGTGCCATCTCCTGCATGTTCATCTTCTGTGTCTGATTTCTTTTCCTGTCAGAGTGCTTAAAGAATTTGTTTGTGTATCAAGGAGGAGTAGAGCAGTATTGTTTGCTATTAGATTTCATACAAAAAAATAGCAGAAGCTGTTTAGCTTGCCAAACCACCCCTAAAGGATAGTATGACTGCCACATTTTAAAGTTCCTGTTTGTTAAAGATTTAGAGAAATGTTTTCTGTATTAACTTATTATCTCTTCTTGCAACTAGTTTAACTGATGAAGAGTCACGGAAAAACTGGGAAGAATTTGGTAATCCAGATGGACCACAAGGTAACAACTATGAATGACAGAAATCCTGTAATCCCTGTAGATTGAGATGTGTAGTATTTGATCAGTCAAGAAACACTCACTACTTTAAATAACTTTCTCCTAAGATTTGAAGCAATGCATCCAACCAGTTATTTTCTGGCTCTGGGGGGGTGATGGCAGGGAAAGGCAGGAAAGAGTTTGCTTTCACAGTTCTCAAACTTTCTATTACGTTTAAAAGATAAGGATATTTTAAAATTAGTCAGCTTCAGTAAGTATCTAGAGAGACTTGCCAATATTAATGGAGGTATAAGCAAAAAATAGAATACTACTTACCAGAAACATGTTGATTTTAAACATTTCTTGGTGTTTATGATCAAATACTAGAGATGTATATTGAAAAGTTAACAACTAGCCATGATAGTGCAATAAACACACTTCGAAAGGAGGTACATGGGGATATTGTTTCTGGGCAGGTAGCTACATGAAAATAATCCTGATGATGGTGTTTCAAAGTTATACAGTAGGTGATCCAAACTAAAAGAATTTAAGACTGAAAGTTAATAATTTTTTCCCTATTTGCAGTTGTGTAAATTGCTTGTAAAACACCTTTGTCATTATTTAAGTGGCCTACTAAGGAAAAATGTTACATATTTCTAGCTGATACTCATTACAGGCAAATTGGAAACCTGCCATTTGTTAGGGCAAGTTACACAGCATATCTGTGTGGAATGAGTTACAGCCAGGTCGGAAATAATAAATGGAATTTGTAACTTAATTCTGAAGTTACAGGATGACATGAAGGTACTCTGTCATCTGTGCTGTAAATTCTTCTGAATTATATCCACCCAACATAGAACATTAGTTTTTAAAGTTAAAAAAAATAACCCCAGCCCTTGAACAGGTGTTTCAAAGAAATAAAAAATCTTCCCTCTTCGTTCAAAAAAATAGCTTTGCCAACTAAATCACTGTCTGACAAAGGCATTTTGGATGGACTAAGGAGGTGGATCAGCTTCTTTAATCACTGTATTTTGTAACATAACAGATTTCTATCAGATAACTCCTAGCTTCTAGTGCTTCCTTTGCTTGGCAAATAAGGGGTCTCTGTTCCTCTTGCTGCAAAATATAAATAAAATCTTTCTTCAGAAATGCTGTCACAGCATCAGCAAAATGGTACCGTAAATTTTAATAGCTTTCCTAGGACCTTTCTGGATGCTAAATTGTTTTTCACATCCATAAGCTACTCTCGTAGTGTTGCCAAGGCATAGGATTTGAAGTTAGGCAATTGTGTCAGTGTCCTTGAATGGACCTGAAGCTGTGACTTCAAAAGAAAACTCAGCCAAAACTTGAGAATTAAAAAGCATGAAGATCCTTGCTTGGCTTAGTGATTGCTTTCACAAACCTAAGAGACTTTGGATTCCCAGAGGGCCAAATGAAATGATTTTTTGGCAGGGTAGCAGTTCGTACTGTGAGCGTTAAGCCTCTTGCTCTTCTGAAAACCCTACCTCAGACTACAGTGGAATTAGAATTCTCTGGTTTATTTCTAGACCTCTCATTATTGTTTGAAACAGCTGAAGGGTGGAGAAGTCCCTGAAATTTTCTCTCTCCCTCCTCTATTCTCTAACCTTGTTCCACACTGAAGTGTGCAGGGCTTTCTAATTTAGTGAAATTCATCTTCTCTTTATTTATACATATGTGGTGTAAAAGCGTGTACCTAAGCTGTGTACTCTAGTCTTCTAGTTCTGTATAGACAAAGGATGGATACAGTCCCTCACAGAGGTATTTTTTGGGCTGAGATGAAGCATATCTGGGGTTAGACATGTCCAGCCAAGTTTGATGTGGTACATCCCACCCTCTGTGCCCAGTACAGAGGAACAGGGAGCAGCATTCCTCTCTATCCAGCTGAGGTGTGAGACCAGATGCAGGCAAACAAGGGGTTTTTGTATTTGCATGACTTGCTCCTTTACTAAAAGTAAATGCAAAATCATTCAAAGAGTGTTTACAAACAGGTGAGGGGGATCTGAAGAGTAGTCTACTAAAAGCGGACTATCTGAAGATAGTCCACTAAAAGTGCCTTATGATTAAAAGCCTATTTTCCTGTGGTATTTGCTGGTGCTTCAGCTCAGTGAGCATGAGTGGGGGCAAGGAGACTCTGACCAGAAGAGAAAGATCTTTTTTACTGAACTACTTCTGTTCCTGGAATAGTTTGAAGCTACAATCCTAGAGGTCAAAAATATTGTAGTAAACTGAAATTTATTCCATCAGTAAAAGACAGATTTTTAGTAGATTCTTCTAAAAATCCATCATCATTAAGAGATATGAGTCTGGAGACCTTCCTTCTCCAGAGCAAGGCATTTCCTGTAACTCAATGTGGTAAATTCACTGGGTATTGTCTGGTTGAACTCCTAAGGCTGAGGTGTGGTCAGGCTTGTCAGATGTTTGATTGGAGACTAAACGAATTTTCAACTTAGAGAAGTCACTGTTAGGCTTATGCATAAGAACTGTTTATTTGAATTGATAGCTGTCACAATGCATTGGAGATAGCATCAGTGTAGTGCCTAAATATAAAGGGATCCTAGTCTGTCCTTATTTGAGGCATTGCTCTCATGGATAACTGCTAGTACTGAGGAAAGCATGTTGTTTTTATTTTATGCAGGTCCATAAAGTCTTACTTTCTTTTCTTCCCCCCCACTGGTTTCATAGAACTCTTAGTATTGGGATAGATTTTATTACCACCAGTGTCTGAAGACAAGCTGTTCCATGCTATTCCCTATTCAGATCTGTATGCTGGAGATGTTAGAGATTCACGTCTTCTATTTTCTGTAGCCTAACTTCTTTTGAATTGAAAAGTGTTCCTTTTTCTTTCTTACCAATCACACAGAAACTTGTACTGACAGAGGGTTTTGTGTTTACAGTTTACAGCTTAGAACATTTTCTTAGAGGGACAAACCAATAGAACTTCCCATAGAAGTCATTTGCTCAGACCATTGTCTTGCAGTTCATTTGTTTACTGAACTATATGTATTTAAACTGCTGAAAACTCTGCAATGCAAAACTCATATATCTCTCAATCTGTGAAATTTTTATATATGTATTTAAAGTAATAAATCTTGCCTATCTATTTCACTGCAATATGTTAAGCTAAAATATTTGTTATTTCAGGTGTTGGATTTAAGTCTTGTTATTTTATTGCATACTTGGTGTATTTCTATTTTGCTATATTTGTTAAAATTTTGCTTATTGAAGTAATAAACATGGGTTTTTTGGTGGGTTGGTGGTTTTGTTTGTTTGTTAGACATAATGTGACTTTAAAAATGTTTCTCAATATATTATAGTGAATTTCTTTTCCTTCATCCTGCAGCTACAAGCTTCGGTATAGCTTTGCCAGCTTGGATTGTGGATCAGAAAAATTCAATTCTGGTGAGTCAGCTTACTTAGCTCAAGATGTTAAGGTGAACTTTCAACTGTTTTTGAAAAAAAAATTCGCTTAATACTGCACATTTTTAGTCAAAACACGTTAATACTTTGGTCCAAGTGCACGTCTTTGAAGCAAATTTCAGGAGTCGTAAGTATTAGAGTAGCTTAAATCTAACCTTTGAGAGTAAAGTATGAATATGTTTGGGCAGATCTCATTCCAGTGATAATGAGGTTCTACTGTGGCCATCCCTGCTACAAAGTGCGCGTTTGCTCTTGCAAGGAAACCCTTTTAGAGCTGTGTGCTGGGTTTCTCTAGTTCTGTTTGGTTTGCTAGTGTTGCTCTAATCATACAATATCTAAATGTTCTTCCTGTTGCATTTGTTGCTGCAAGGTATTTTCTTAACCACTTGATTTCTTTTAATCATCTGTCCTCTGCATCACAGTTTAGCTGCCAACTTTTTAATTATTGAGGAAACTGACCTGTGACAATGCGTGAATCATTTAAACTGATTCATACGTGAATCACACTAAACTGATACTCCTTATTTAAGCCCTACCTAATTATATTACTTGTAAGTTGCTCTTCAGAAATAATGATAGCTATTATGCAGTAGGCTTGTGTTAATTTGTAGTAAGCTTGTGGTAGTACTACTTGACTGTATTTCAGAATAAAGATTAAACAAGAGTGGTGTTAAGTAGCCACAGTATCTAATACAGTACGTTTTGCATTTTTTCTGTAGGTATTGTTTGTATATGGATTAGCATTTATGGTTATTCTTCCAGTTGTTGTGGTAAGTATTATCTGGTTAATATTCTACTCTCTGTAAGTTGTAAGCAGCTGTCTTAGACACTGGGTTGCTCATTCTTGCCTTTCATGGAGAGCGCAAGTGAGCTTTTTTTTTAAAAGATGGTGTTTTCTTTTGTTGTGAAAAAAGTACAGCTGCTGTAGAGTTTCCAGAAAAATGCAGTGCCATGATAGAGAGGGGACTGCAGGGAAAATATTAGATATATAGTAATACTAGATATCACAAGAATTGCTAAGTTATGTAATTTGTCTTGTAGCTTCTTTCGCAAGAAATTTGAGGTGATGAGCTCAAGAGGATATTCAGTGGTGTTATAGTAGAGTCAAGACTGAGATGTCTCTAGCTGTTGGTGCTAGAATGATTACTGCAGGTGGAACAGGTGGTTGATTTGGTTTTTCCTGGCTGCCTTTGTTTTCATAACTTCAGTTTTTATTGATCTTCTGTACACCATTAGATGTCTGCCCCTGGGATTGTTTTGTGTGAGGAATCAATTGCTAGGTGAGTGTTATTTCAGGGCTCAGGTTTGCCCTACAGTATTGCTTTTGAACCATGTCCCTTATCCACTGATTGTGCATTTGGGGTATGGCATGAAGCAAGACTCAGAAAGTTGACACTGAAAACCCCTCAAGTTCTTGAGAAGATTTTAATTTGAAAAAGTGTCCTGAGGTCTTGGCAGCTGCTTGCATCAGTGTGTGCAGAGACTCAGAGAGACATTATCACTTTCCTTAGAGTCTTTCTGTGTAGTCGAAGATTCAGTTTAGAAGATTAAATGTGGTGATTTCAGCAAGTTGTTGAATAAAAAGTTTAAAATCCAGGGTGCAAAAATTTTTCATGCCTTTCCCTTTAGGATTCAGTTGATGCCTGTTGATGCTTTTTTGTGTACACATACTTGTAGTGATTTATACCAGGTTTATCATAGCTCAAATGAAAGGAAAACAACCTTGGTGTTGGTACAAAGAAATGTTCTGAGCACAGAATAAAGTCTGCCTCTTCTTGCCCCATACCAGATGTAGACTTGTACATTCACTTGTCACTGTAAATTTCTCTTATAGTCAATGAAGAGGAATAGTCACTTTTATGGAGCAAGTTATTTTATACTTTCATTTTAAAGTAGACATACAAGATAATTCATGCCTTTAATGGGCCTGTTTCTCTTTCATGAATCAATAAAGGAGCTGAAGTTAACTACAGTGTAGTCATCTTATGTTTGATGGGTATCTAAAACAAAGAAAGGCTACTTCTGCCCTTTGAATCCAGATTAATGAAAAAGGAAAATACTGATAAGTAGTTCTTTCCAGACCTCCACTGCCCTAAATAATGTTGTGTACATGAGGCAGGAGACAGGAGCTGTATCTGTAGAAGCAGTTAGGCAGCCTTTTTCGTGTGGATGTGGACTGGCTAGTTACACTTTTCTTCCAATACCTGTACTTGTACACATATTTGATAACTGTGGGATTATAATTAAATTTTATGCAGAAAAGCATTGTAGAAAGCTGTGTACTATTTTGTGTCAGGGTTCATCTATTCATGGAGGAATCAAACCTTATTTATTAAAAAATTTGTTGGAGCCAGTCCTTGAGCATTTCCCAAATAATTAAGTAGATTGCAGAATTCTTTCTATAGTGGGGGAATTCACTATTATTAAATTAATAGTAATAAGCATCATTTACTACTTTACTGCTTGTTGCTCTTCACTTACAGTAAACTTCACAGTAGATTAAGGAGTATCTTTGATGTGTTTTCTTATATTAAATGAGCTTTGCTTACAGGGAGGAGTTTAGTGAACAGATTGCAGTTTATAACCCAGCACACCGTTTTTAGGAAAATATATTAGATGGTACAAACACTGTAGAGTGAGTTCTGTAATTTGAGTCACTGGTGTAATGCTAATTAGGCAATTATCAGAGTGTTGCTGAAGGTTTGGAAAACTTCTTCTGTCACCCTGAAGGTGTATGGCTTAATTTTGAAATTTACAGCAGGGACCCCATGCCACCTCCAGATTCCCCTTCTGAAAATAATTTTCTGATCAGGTGACTTATATGACAGTTCTGCAAATTTTGTCATAGTGAAAGAAATCTCTTTGTTCTTGGTTTGGTCTTGGTCTGCCAAACTAGATTTGGATGCTGTGTTGCACTGTAAGGAGCTACCACATCATATATAGAAAGTGGTAAATCGAGTGAATTTACTGTTTAGTGGATTTATTAAAACAACACCAGAAATAAACCAAGCAGCGTGTATGTGTGCAGGTGCATATGCTGGGGGAAATTCTCTAGGCTAGAAGTCATTTAAAAATGTTTAACATTAGATTCTCTAAGATGAGTTTATCAGTGTGCTTTTAAAATTTGTGCCAGCAAATATTTTTTGTTTCCCTCTCCTTTCTGAAATACAGTTAACCTTAGAAAAGGTGAAATCAGATGGGCTGAGTTACCTGGTTGTTGACAGACATGAGGTCATGCAGTATGGCTGTTTTGATGCTTCCTTGCAGCTGACATCAGTCTGTTTTTGTTGAATATTTCAGGGGTCCTGGTGGTACCGATCAATACGATACAGTGGAGATCAGATTCTCATTCGGACAACTCAAATATATACATATTTTGTCTATAAAACGCGGAACATGGACATGAAACGTAAGTAAAAGGCATCTTGAACTGTAGATGTTCATCTGGAAGTGTCAGTCTGCTGATGTTAAAATACTCCTATTTTATAAGCCTTATTTAGGTTAAAGTAATACTTCTCATTCCTTTAGATGAGAAGGCGGCGCAGGCGAAGAATGCTCTGTAAGAAGACTTAAATATTTGGGAGAGGGAGTTGTATAGATCTATATTTATGTCTAACATTAAAAAAAAAAAAAAAAAGAAAGAAAAGGGGGTATTGTATGTTGGGAAAAACATGCTGACCTGCCTGTAGCCCTCAGTTGCCAGTAGGAGCCAACCTCTATCTGTGTATTTTCTTCTGTTAGTGTAACAAAACAGGCTTTGGAATTTTTTTAGGGGCTTCATAAAATTTTTGTATGCATAAAGAATGAAATAGCATTTTTGGTTTTTTGATGTTAGAATAGAGAGCTAAATTTCTGTTAAAAAATTGCTGTCAATTTCATGTTATTTTGTTACTTGTTTGTAGCTTTCAATATACGTGCTTTTCTTGTCTACTCCTTTATTTTAAANCCCCCCCCCCCCCCCCAGGTTTTTCTGGGGAAAACTGTAGATGTATTATGCTGGTGCAAAATTGTATGTTTTAGTTTGGGGGCTGGCATGGGCCTGAAGAACTGGCACAGTACTACTTAGTTCTGGATTGGATTTAACTAGACTGCACACTCAGGGCAATTGAAAAGCAGAATAGAAGAACCCCCAAAACCTTCTGAAAAAGGGTTCATAAATATATTTTCTTACTCCTTTGAATTGTGCTGTTTTTCAGCTTTAAATTTGCTGGAAGATTGCTGAAATCTGCTCTTGATCCATCCTTTTCCTACAGAGCAAAAACGCTTCACAGATGATCCAAGAGGTGTAGGGGATACGAGTATGGAAAGATGTTAGCCTTCTACTCACAGGACACGTGGATTTGTGTGTGGGATTAGTTCAGACCAGTTTATACTCTTTCCATTGTCATACTCCTATGCTTTTTCCCCTCTCCAGCTATGTCAGAAAAGAGGAATTGGGAGAGTAGGTGAGACTTCAGAAGTTTAGGGAGATCACTTTCTTTCTCCAGACTTGTTGTCGATAGTAGATTATTTCATATTGAACCTTGCTCAGAACCCATCTTTGAGACTTGCCTTGTGTCTCCTACAGATTGGTTAAAAAGTTAACTTTAGGTTTAAGTGGCCTTATTTAAGGACGTAACACTTTAAGGTAGTTCTAGGATCAGAGGCAGATCAGTTTTTTCTACTGCGATCTGTTGTGCAGTCTGAATGAAAACTGAGGTGCAGCTGAGGTGGTTTAGACAAACCACACAGTGATCAGGCAAGGCTTTTGCTTGGTTGTGAATTCCACTGTAGCGTGGTGTATCAGTGTCAGCAAATGTAATCAAACCAGGCTAGGGATATGATGAGACAAATCTGCATGACTTGCCTTGTTTTAAGGTATTTTTTCAGGCTTCAGGACAAACAAACTTTTAAAGTTTCCTTTCCTGGAGATTTACAGTTGTTGATCTTAAATGATGGGAAGATATTTATAGTCATCTGAAAGTCTTCAATATGCTGTGCTGAGGAAGTGAATAGATAATCAAGCATGGAAATGAAAATTGATGCTCAGGGAATTGACTCATTGTTAGTAGTTTGAATTCACTGGGCACTGCAGGTAGGCAAAAATAACTTTGACTTGCTCATAAGAGCACTTGTTCAAAATTTAAGAAGGAAGTTGGAGTGACTACTGGTGAAAAAGTTATTTTAACTGGAGCAAATGATTCTGTGAACTCTCTCTGATTGTCTGTGGCTGAGGGGTCTGGTATGTTCATGAGCAGAAAGCTCACAATGGGACTAAAATATCCAGTTATCTAGGGCTTTCATTTTAATTACGCTACTGAATGTTTTGTGGTAATACGGATTTTCCTAATCACATTAAGAAAAGAGCAGTCCATCATCTTTGTGCAATTTGTTTGCAGGATTATTTATTGAACTACTTTTCTAATAATTAAAAGAATTTTTCTAGTGAATTTTCAATGCTGACTGAACAGAAAATGGAGTTGAAATTTTACCCTTCCTGCCTCTCTCTTCCATATACACATTGTCATGCTGCTGCAGGCACATGGAGTGCTGAGAGGAATGGTTCTGTGAGCATGCAGAAGTAGTCAAACTGCTGTGCAGTGATGTCTGCTAGTCCTAATGAAGTCTAATTGTGTTTTTTTGAAGACGTTTAGTGTTAAATGCTGGACTTGATACCATGCAAAATTGAGCCTTGAATGATCTCTTTTGTCTTGTGCCAGACATTGATTCCTGCCTCCTTTGCCCTGTGGCAGTAGTAACTGATCTATTAACTAGAGAACATGGATATTCATGATTGTTGGGGAAGGAATGGGAATAAGTTTTATGGTGGAAGGTTCTGAAGAAATCAGTTGGTGGCTTAGGATGTTGACATTTTCTTTGTCTGACTCTAATTATCTTTGCAGGGCTTATCATGGTTTTAGCAGGGGCATCTGAATTTGATCCTCAGTACAATAAAGATGCAACGAGCAGACCAGCAGACAACATCCAGATACCTCAGGTCAGTTATATCAAGAGGTATTTTAACTGACCCCTTCAAGGGAAGAGGGAGATGTTGCTTCTAGGTGGCCAGCTGACAGAATTCAAGTTCTCCAGGCATTAACTTTGTAAAGAGGCAACTGTTTCCCTTCAGAAGTAGGAATTAAAAACTAGACTTGATTTAAACTTTTTAAAAAGAAAAGATAACGTTAATGGTGCTAATGCTTATTTTAAATTGAATTGGTTTAGTATATAGGCTGCTGCATTGGGCTTTTGTGGAGGGGTAATAGGAAATTAGAGTGCTAGTCCTTACAGATTTTGAGTATTAACATAAGGAGGTGATCACCATTCGATGTTTTTTTAAATCATTAACACAGATCTGGTTGAGTGTATTAACAGTAAAATAAAATTATTATCTGATGTCTGAATTAGTAATGTCTTTAAATATTGTAAAGATTCCTCCATGAGTATCTGTTCCCCTCTGGTTACCTTTTATATTCATTTCCATTCAGTGTTTCCAACAGAGATGCCATAAATGCATACTGTGGAAAATAATTATTACTAGCAGAGTTGTAGGAAGTCTTATTTATCAGAAACTAACACTTTGATTTTAAGAAGTTTAAAGCACAGTATACAAAATGCTCCAATGAAAATGTTTTGAGTTGGCAAAAAGAGGGGGAATTAGTCTCACAGATTTAACCTTTGCATGCACACAATTGAATTTTCACGTTTTAAACATGACCTAAACATAAGAGGTATCTCAGTCTATTTTCTTTTACTTAATTTTTTTGTCTCTTTTATGAATTCTTTATCATGTTGTGGACTTTATGAATAGAAGATGGAATTGCAGTAAAGTGGGGTTTTTCAGTGATGGGAGCAAAAGGCTGGAAAAGATCACCTTGTTCAGTGGTTCTTCTCTTCTGCTGTTGCCAGCTTTGGCATTCTGCAAGCCGTTTTACATTTAATCATTCATTATTTAAAAGGCAGTCAAGCCTTCTGTAACCATATCCTGCTGAGAAGCTGTTCCAGAACTTGCTGTTCTAGTGATTAGAAGTCTTGTTTGTGACCAATTTATATCCTTGGTTTTTATCACTATTCTGGAGTCTAAATTATTCTTGCTGCGTGTATCCTTATGCATCTGTAGACAGAAGCAATAGCCCATTAGTTATCTTTCTGTCTTTATTTTGCTAAACTAGAAAAGCTGCTGTCTTTCTTTCCTCTCTTTTCCAAAAGGCTCATTTCCCTTCTGCTGTTTGCTGAATGGGGTACTGTTCCCAGTTGATAGATTTCTAAATTATACATTATTTTTTATCTGCTTAGAATTGTCCATAGTATTCTCTGT
This sequence comes from Gymnorhina tibicen, assembly GCA_013399875.1. Classification (NCBI taxonomy): domain Eukaryota; kingdom Metazoa; phylum Chordata; class Aves; order Passeriformes; family Artamidae; genus Gymnorhina; species Gymnorhina tibicen. The sequence goes on along the minus strand of VXAZ01000289.1, from coordinate 76,226 downwards.
TAAGTCTTAACAGTGCCTTAGCTGCACTACTGTTCCTGTATTTCTGCAGGGCATGACTTTCAGCATACTCTTTTCCACAGCTGTTTTATGTGGTGGTTTAGTACAACTAGAGTGGGATCAGCAAGTTTTTGGTATTTCCCCATCATAGATATCTCTGTTTTCCAGCTAACAGGCTCCCACCTTCAAGCTGCAGTTCTTGTTAGTATGCAAGTGCATGACTTTGCATTTTATGACAGATTTTGTTCCCTTTCTAAAGGTCCAGTAATCAGTGTCATCCTTGGTTTTTTTCTGACTATATGGCAGTACAGTTCTTTGAAGCATCAATACAGAAGGGTATTGCTAATAACTTCTGCTAGTGTATTCTGCTTTTGGGGCCATGATCAGTGCTCCCATTTTTCACAAAGTTCTCTTTTCTAAGTTTTACTGCTCTTGGTCTGGGGTTACACCAGGATGTGCTTATAAGAAACTTCTTGTCAGAAGATCTTTTTTTCAAGTATGGGGAAAGACTGGTCAAAGGTTGGTGTAGCTTAGTTCTTGATACCCAAAGTTCTCTTTTTGTCTTGAGATTTTGGAATTTTTATCTCTCCTCAGGTAACTTTTTGACCTAAAAAGTGAAGCTTCTGGGCCGTGTGCTGATGTTACTTTATCTGGGCTTCTGTTACTCAGATGTGTTTGAACTGTGGGTCTTGGTCCTGTGGGGATCAGGAAAGGTCATCCTGAATAAAGAACACCATGCTTTTTTCAAGTTGGTGTGGTTTATTAACAAGTTAAAATACTTGATCTTCAGCCTACCAGGGATTTCAGGCTTGTAAGCCTCTTTCCTGTTTCACCTGAAATTATTCCTAAGGAAGTTTGCTGTGTCTTAGACAGGTGAAAGGTCTCAAGGACATGCTGTTGCTTGTGCATATTAAGTTCAATGTAAGTGCCTTAGAAATATGGTTGAATCTAGTAAACCTTGGCAATAAAATTAGGTATTAAAAATACTTATCTGTCAATACAAATTTACTTAACACTACATAGGACAAATTTCTTGCATGCAAATCTTTACAACCCCCTCATTCCCACATTGAAAAAAGATATATAAAGACACTTCTTAACTTTCTGGAGCTGGGTTTTGAATAAAAATGGCTGATATTCACCTCTACAGACATTTCCAAGGAAAAATTACTTAAACTCTTGCTTTTGTGAACATATGGGTTTTTTTTCCTTGTGAACTGTTCTCCTGTATTTGCTTGTCTTTAGCAACAAAATAGCTGTTTGTGTTTTAACTCTTTTATTTTAGCTAATCAGAGAAATTGGTGGCATAAATTTAAAGAAGAATGAGCCTCCTCTCACCTGCCCTTACAGTCTGAAAGCCAGAGTTCTGCTGTTGACTCATCTTGCCCGGGTGCAAGTTCCTGAGGTCCTTGAAGAAGGTAGTGGCTTCTCCTGATATTACTGGAAACAGAGCAAGATGCTTCATGCTACACTGCTTCTGACTCTTGTCCTATAAGGAGTTGAATGAATCTCTGCTCAATAGTCCTATGCAGTCTGCTTAATTTTTCAACTTTAATGACCCTTTAGAACATTTACTTAGCATTTACTCACTCTCCTGACAGCCCTGCAGTACTGTTGTTTTACTTTTTAATGCTTTTGGCTGCAGAGATGGCTTAGATAAATTGGTTTTGATCTTTGTAATAGAATAAAAAGTTAAACGTGAAGTATATTTGCTTTTCAAAGCAAAGAAATCCAAGATCAGCATAATGCTGCTCTCTGTAGCATTTCCATGTGTATTTATTTTTGGAGGTTTATATTCCACTATGTGAAGTAAAGATGACAAGATTAGAACTTTAAATATCAGTTACCTGTGAGCTTCAGTTTGTGTTTTGGAATTTTTTGTACTTGTAAATATTCAAACCGAAATGTTTCTAAATGCCTTTCTTAAGCTTCAGCCATGAAAGCCATAGTTTTCGGCTGACCAGCAAATATAGTTCAGATATGCTACATTTTAATGGAAATAAAAAAAAACCACCAAACAAAACAAAACCAAACCAACAAACCAGGGAAAATGCTTTGCTTCAGATTCTTCAGTTTCTTTCAAAAGAAAAATAATCAGTTTTAAAAAGTCACAAAAAACGTCTCATCTTTTCTTTACTTAGTTACTGTTTGTACTTAAACTTCATAGAACTGCATTCAAAAGAAGTTGGTACTTTAAAAATAATGTTTTTTGCAGAACTGGTGTTTCACTTAAAATTAAAAATTCTGGTTTTAACCGGTGATTACCTAAAGAATTAATGCGATTTTAATATGGCTGATAAATTGTCTGTGCCGTCCTGTTGCTTCTTTTTAGATGAGTCTAATAAGTATTTCTTCATTTGGTGTGGAAGCTGGTGTACAAAATTTGTTTCCTCTTAGAACTTGCACTTCTCCTGTTTTTTTTAAGGAATGTTACAGATGGATCCATCAGAGAGAATAAAGTGGCATTTTTGGTAATACAAGAATGAAGTGAAGACCATGCCATTAAATGGTCCAGTTCATGTGAACTGTCTGATTGTTTTTCCTAGAAGTAGTACAGCATAATTGCAGCCAGTTGTATCTTGCAGATCAGCAGTTTATCCTTAAGAAGAGTCCTGCACTACTTCAAGAAATGATTAATGTCATCTGCCAACTAATAATAATGGCTCGAAGCAGGGAAGGTAAGAAAAGAGACTGTATAATTAAACTCAGTAAATATGTTTCTTCATTGTGATACTTCATAAAGTCTTTGGTTCTTGTGGGAAACCTAACCTGAGATGTTTAGAAATGCCTAAATGCACTTTTGCTCTTTTTACTGTAATGAGCGAGTTCTCTATTTTGAGGATTGAAATGCTGCTGCTGCTGCTGCCAAGCTCTGCTCTAAAATCCTGAGTGTGTGTCCTGCTTGTATTTTTTGCCATTAAAGTTTCTCCTTAACTGCAGTTGAAAACCTTTTCTTGAAGATGTGGTTCATTTTCAGTAGCAAAGCATTTAGTATAAGACTTGTGTTCTTTCCATTTGCACTTTCACAGTGTTTTCTCTCCTCTTATGAGTGCCTCTTGTTTTTAGATCATGTCTTTGCCATTATTTCTTTGTATGTCGTTCATATTTCTCCATTTCAGAATGCTATGCTCTTTAGCCTGCTATGTGGTTGTATTCTGAACTTGTAGGGGCAGGTGCTTAGCTGTAATAGGCATAGAAATTATAATTCAATTGAAATATAACATTTAAGCTTTTTTCTTTTCACTTTAAAAAGGCAGTTACTCATAAGATGATTCCTTGCATCTGTGTAAGGAAGCAAAGACTTGAATATCATTCCTTTATTGCACCAAACATAGTCAAGGCACTTTTTAATGTCAGACAGGTGACCATTTTTTTGCTATCAAACAATACTTACTGACTGATCTTTACTAGACCAGAACTCCTTTAATGACCACTGATAGCCTCCTACTAAGAATTGTTTTGGGAAAGATATTTCCCAGAACTATTGCAAGTGGTGCTGGAAATTGTGCTCCATAACAAAGTGTGAGAGGGGATATAAGCAGATAAGGATGTTGTGTGCTAGCTTAGATTTTTTAAATTTGGATAGTATTTTATAAAGAATACCCGAACCTCTGAGATACTGTAAAATAGTTCAAGGTGCTGAAAAATAACCTTTTAAGATGGCCTAGATGGCCTATGTATATATTAGTCAACTAGCAAATAGTTGTTTTCTCTTGTGCAAAATGAAACCAAAATAACCCAGTCAGAAGCCTTTTTATGCAACAGACCTGGAACTCTTTGAAAAATGAGAAACACCTGTAGTTCTTCTTGTAAAAGCTGAAATAAGGTACTGAACAGAGTGCATGATACACTTTACAACTTAAATGACCTTCAGGTAGCGGTATTCTTCTCCTCTAGTTCTGAATATACAGAGAGATACTTTCTTAATTTGACAGTAAAATGATTATTTATAGATGTAGTGTTCTTAATAAATTGCTTTGTAGTTCCAGAAAATTTAGATTTTAGCTTAAATTAAAATTTTAAAAAAGGAAACAGTATTTTGAAATACAGTGATGTAAACTAATTTTCCATTACCATGTGAAATGGTTATTTATAAACCAAATCTGAACAACCTCTACTACTAACAATTTCCAGAGATTATCATTATCTCTTCCAGCATCAAATCATTTTGTGAAAGTGGAAGAGAATTTATAGCTGTCATTATGTACAGTAGAAAATACTTCCCTATATTTGGAAAAAAAATAGGTATGTATCATAGGTATAGTCAAGGAGTTGTCTGGTATTTCTCTAACAGCTTTTCTCAAAAATATTTCCAAAGTTTGAAAGTGGCAGTACCCAGAAATTGGTACCAAACAACCAAACGTTTCCTCTTGCTTCCATGCCAGTGCTCTCAGCACATGGTATTAAAGAGAAGGTGGTACCCAACAGTTGCCCATTAACAGCCAACAGTAATGAAATTGGGGATTTCAAGGTAAACAGTTTCAGAATTTTGGTCTTTGGTCTAAAGTGAAGTCACTGCTTTTACTACTTGCTACTTAGAAAATGTAATGCATTGACCCTGTTTTTGATGACTGTGCATGTAGAGAGAACTGTCTCGCCCTGGGAAACAACTGGAAATTGTAAAGGTGGCATTGGTTTGGTTTTGTGTTATGTTTTTTTAAGACGAATGAAATTGGAGTTAGGTATTGGAAATTTTGAGAGATTGCTTTGCTTAAGTTTGTATTTGTCACCATAATTTTAAGTGGCTTAAAACTCAACTGCAGTTGGTTTTGGGGTTAATTTTCACTTAAATCAACCTTGACACAGTACATAAAATGATAATGTGCTACAATTAGTCATGGATTTTCAGCAGTCCTGATCCGTGAAAGTACAAAGGTGATGGCATGCGTTAATACTATCTAAAGAAATATTTTGGGGACAAATTGTACTTCGTGAAACCTAAATTGATGGTGGGATGAGAAATCTCATTTTGTGCTGCATTCATGCCTTTCACATATTCTGAAATGGTTTTGTTATTATTATACGCTTAAAAACGTCTGCAGCAATTTATGCTTACCTTGTAATCAGGTCTTTTGAAGAAAGACACTTGGGATGAATATTCACAATCTTGGCACTTAGCTTTGCTTTGTGCCATCCCTTGCTTGCATCCATTGTTTTGTGGCAATTTAACTGATACCTGAGAACCAGCAGGTATAAATTATTTTCATGGCTTCCTTGAGATCATCCTTAAGTATAATAAGTAGATAGCTGCCTTGCCAAGTGAGATGTTTGCTGCCAAAAACATGGAATGTGCTCCAGTAAGTGTCTGCAGAAGTTAGGCATCAGTTCAGCTGTCCAGTCAAAGCACATTCCTTAATTCAGGTTGGAAGCTGCAGTGTAATGAAGAGGTTGTGGCTTGACCCAGTGTATGCCAGTCCTTCACAAGCAACTAAAATTTGCGTTTAAATTTGTGATTGGCTGCATTAATGTCATGTGTTGGGTTTAAACTGAAAGAGGGTGGTTTTAGATAAGAAATTCTTTGCTGGTGAGGGTGGGGAGGCACTGGCACAAGTTCCTAGAGAAGCTGTGGATGCCCCATCCTTGGAAGTGTTCAAGGCCAGGCTGGATGAGGCTTTGAGCAACCTGGTCTAGTGAAAGGTGTCCCTACCCAGGGCAGGGGGCTGGAACTGGTTGGTATTTGAGGTCAACGCAAACCATTTTATGATTCTATATTTCTGGTCTATTTTCTAACCTTAGATTAAAGGTCATCTTGTATTGTGCAATTTGACAATTAGAAGCTGTCAAAATATGTACAGCAATGACATTAATTTTATGGTGGGGGCATTTGGGGGATGTTAAAAGTTATGCTGTCTTCAGGTCCACTCTCAGGGAATATAAAGACCTGTGTTCTTTTCAGGAAACCAAAATAATACTTTCCAACTTTAATATCTTTTTCTACTGTCATACAGATGATGAGTCAATCCTTTAAGAAAGAGAATATTTTCTACTCTGACTAGTGGTCTGTAGTCTCAAAGCTCTAGGTGAATTTCCTGCAAAAGACAGTTTGTCAGAGATTATTTAGGATTCTTTTATTGACCTGGTTTGCAGTGTGGTTTTTTTAACTTTAAAAAAAATCCTGTGACTTTCCTTAGCAGCAGCAGCCAAAAAAACTACAGGGGAGGTGGAAGCTGGGTAAAATGGAAACTAAATGTGGTGTTACTTGATTGGAACATTAATCTTTCCATTACTACTTATTTTTTAGAATTTAAAGTTACATCTTTCTTAGTTACCTGTCTGTCTAGCCAGGTAGTTCCATTTGTGTGTTATATTTCTCTTTGCAATGCATATACCTGTCACATGTCCTTCCATGTAATTTAATTTGATAGCTGATGATATTTATAGCTTGGTGTAATTAGTGAAGAAACAGACAATTTGAAGGGGAGAGGGGCAGGTGAAGCAGAGGGAAGAGTGATCTTTCATGTGCAGTTAATATGCCCTCATAGCTGCTTAGAAATTTGCAGTAAGATAATGAGTGGCGTAAAGGAAGCAGAAAACATACTGAAGACACCAAATACATTGGGGTTTTTTTTGGTCAAACTTACTACCTTTTCATATTTCCTCTGTTAAATGTTCTAAAATTAATTTAAACTTGATTTTATCAAAATGCAAGGTAGGTGTTTAGCAGTTGTAGCTTTGGTACCCTTTTGTTCAGGTGCAGGTTATAACCTGTCTGCCTTCTCACCCAGGTGTCAGCAATCCTGCTTTTGTCTGCATCTCTCACTGCCTTGACAGCATGGTCAGCTGGATCACACAGCCCTAGCGGAGTGGCCACAGAGTCCTTCTGACCACTGGTCTAATCAATCTCTTGAGAAATACCTCTGTGCCCCTGTTGTAGTGTCCCAAATACACATATTTGTATACATATGAGTATATCTGTGTATGTACCCAAAGATACTTGTGTTCATACTTACATTTATATGTTTATATGCAGACTAGACCTGTAACAGTCAAGGTAGTCAAAGGCTGGTTGTTTCTCAGAAAAGCTTTTAAAGTGTAGGAGAAAGCATAGGGATTCTTAAATGAAATGACAGGCATCATAAATTGCAGGTGCCTTCCATAATACCTGTTGAAAATGGCCTTCAGTTCTTTGATGTGCCACATAAAAGTTCAGAGAAAGATTTAAGTAGCTTAAGTTGCTTTTGGCTTTTTGAAGAGGATCTTATTTTTTTTTTTTCATGGTAAAGCATTGCCAGTTCTGGACTTGCAGCAGCTCTTGAGCTGCAGGGGAATTCTGAAATGAGTTCTCTAAACAGAGTTTATGAGAAGTTTTGTTTATGAATGAATGGTTGTCGAAGTTGTGTTGCAGTTTGTCTGCTTTGCTTTTTCATTTCTTTGCAGATGTGATGAGTATTAAATTACTAAGTGGTTTTTTTTTGGTTTTTTTTCCTTTTGCTCTGTTCTGACTAAGACTTTTTCTCCTTGTCTACCTTATAATCATTTTAATTACGAGAGTGTAGACCTTTTTGTACTTTAGAATATGAAAAGAATTACAAGTAATTTCTAAAAGAAAAGTCAAATAGGTGTTTGGTCAGACACCCCTTTTAACCATTAAGTTTATTTATAAAAGCCATGCATTTGGTATTTTTACAGCTCTCCTTACTGCCTTCTAACATAAAATAATATGGTCTGCTTAGCTTCAATTATAAATATAGTTTTTTTCTTGCATGTGATAGGCTGCTACCTAATATGTTCATTTTTCAAGATGAAAATATTATAAATAATGTATTATGTTGTAAAAGATTAATGTTTAATGATAAACTATATTAAATGATAAGCTAAACATGATATACAGACACACACACATAAAGCATACAAATATAGGTTTGTTTTGATGCTGCATTTTTAAAACTGGAGTTTTTGTCTATAATAGTTACATAGATATATTGTGCAGTTGTTGTTCCCTGACACAATGTTAGGTAGAAGTCTCCCTTAGTGTTCAGCTGTGACATCCTAGATAGAGGGAAGAAAATGTCTGCTGGTCTATGTGGCTGGAGTGAGAGTAAAAAGGCTGCCTAGTTAATTATACTGAACATTTTAAGGTGTTCCTTTCTTTTGCTTGGTGGGCTGGAAGTAAGGTTTTCTGTAATACAAGTATACATTGGAAAAGTATAAGAAGGAAAACAATTAAAAATTATGTGTTTCGTTTCATTCTCCCCAAGAAAGGGAGTTCCGTGCTCCATCTTTGGGATCGTTGGAAAATTGCATGAAGCTTTCCCAGATGACAGTCCAGGGACTTCAGCAGTTCAAGTGTCCCCTTTTACAGCTGCCTCACATTGAAGAGGACAATCTTAGGAGAGTTTCCAATCATAAAAAGGTATAAAAATAGAAATGATGCTTGGTAACCTCTTAAAATGCTGTCTGCTACTTCTTTTACCTATTTGTGGATAAGGAAGGAAGGTCATGAATTAACTAAGAGAATAAAAATAGATTTATTTTTCAGGAATTCAATACAATACTTCCTAGGTGTTCTGTCTACTTTTGGTTTCTTTAAAGTCCATCTCAGTTAGGAGGTGGGAATTAAGATCAGAGATCTGGTAAGTGTAAATAAGTGTGAAAGATCAGTCTGTGTTGACCTAACAAACAATAGAAACAGTTTTCTTTCTTATTACAATGTACTATCTCCTATTTAATATTCTTCAAGAATGTGTCTGGAATATCCTACTGGCACTTTTTTTCCTGGGGATGGCAGGGGGGAGGGGGGACTTGTTTGGCTTTACATTGTTCTTAATCTACTTTGATAGAAAATATATTTGGAAGCTTACACAGAGGAGTTCATAAAAGAAAAAATAATCAGTTACTATGGGAAGCATTTCAGATTTTGTGATCCTTTGTGTGAAAGGCTGTCTTATAAAGCTCTTGCTACGTAACTGTAGTTGGGTAAGTGTTGGTATTTGTAGAATTTAAGGGCAAAAAAGAATAGTCTTGTCTGAATACCTGCATGTGTTTCTTCACTCTGTTTCACCAACTGTCTCTTCAAACCTGCTTGTTCGTTCGAGTCTAGTGTATCTTCTGGGAATGCCTGGTTGGAAACAGCACTTACCTTCTACTAGAAGCTGTTGACTTTTCTGATAGTTTTATTACAGTGGTTAATTTGGCTCAATCTTGAAAATAATCTTTTTATCTGATGGCAATTTTATTTAGCTTTAACTACAGCTTTAGGGGGTGTTTAAATGCTTCTGTGTTAGTGTGAAGACTAAGAATGTTTAGGTACTGCATTTTTTTAATCCCCTCTGAAGATGCTTGTTCATGAAATATTCAAGTAGTCATATCCTTTGGATAAAGTAAAAGATTCTCTTACAGGTATCATTAAAGACTTACTTTTTAAATCCAGTCTTAAACTACAGGGAACATATGAGAAAATAAGCAATTTTACATCTATTTTTTGACATATGCATTGTCACTAAGTAAAAAACCGAAGAATTTGGTGATATAATCCCACCTCTGTTTGCCATAAAAGAGGGAAGAAACCAGTTTTTTAGGCTAATTTGTACAGGATTCATGTGCATTGAGTTCTTCAAGAATACAGTGCCCTAGATCGGCAGTATGATCAGTCTACTTGGATGCATGAAATTGTTTTTAATGAAGTATGTTCATTTATAATACTGAGGTAATCAAGTATTCAAATCTGTTTGTTTTATCCTTTTAGCTCTGCTCTGCAAATCTTAAAAGGAGTGGATTTAGATTTGTTTGCAATTTAGTACAAAAAAAAAAAATCCCTAAACTTGTATTTGGTTGTTTCTGCTAATGTAAATCTCAAAGCACTGAAGTACTCTATCTAAATAAAAACCCCTATTAGGAAGATTTCTTGGCTCAACTTCCTGAAAAACCTGGCTGAAATAACAATTTTATAAGAAACTATAAAGTGCCATTTCTAAAGGGTGACATACTAAGGAACACATCAATGTTCAAAGCAATGCTGTTTAGTAGGTTTGAGTGCAACCTCTTTGGTTTGTTGTTTCTCAAAACATACGCTTGCTGGTTTCCCAAAATGTGGGGTTTTTAGTAAGAACAAATGTAATGATGTGTATGTATTAGTAACATGTGGGGACACCAGTGATGTATTATCAAGGGTTTATTTGTGGACTGTGTTCTGTGCTACCACGTGGCTTCCTTTCTTCTTTTTTTATTTCAGTATAAAATCAAAACTATTCAGGATTTGGTGAGTTTGAAAGGCTCAGATCGTCGCAATTTATTGCACTTCCTAGAAGATAAGAAATATGAAGAAGTTATGGCTGTCCTTGGCAGCTTTCCATATGTCACTATGGATATAAAACCACAGGGTGAGTGCGAAGTCCTTTTGTTCTGTGTATGTCACTTTTCTGACATTTTGATAGTCTGCTGGCAGTAAGCTTTTGGAGAATACTGAAACACAACTCATTGCTGTGTATGTGACCTGGAAATTACATACTTCTTTGGAGTGGTGAGTTCTTGTACATGAGAGTTACAGTCTGAGGAGATAAAGTACATTGAAACATTCCATGGATTCCCAAGCCAGCAGTAGTTTCTCATACAGGAGCTTATCTGATATTTCATCTTTTGATTTTAATATTTCATGAGCAATGTGGAATTCTTGTTGAAATGCCACTTTCATTAGCTATCTTAAACAGTTATGCTTATTCTAGAAGTTATGCTCAGCTTTCTCCAGTATGCAGAGATTTTTGAGTTGGAGACCTTGATGACTAAATATTCATGGGGTTCCTTTGTGATAATCCTTGTATAGTTTTTATATCTGGCAGAATTTGTCCGAGCTATGCTTAGCTACCTTTTGTGTGCACCATTTCAATGAATGTATAATGCTCTCCCTCTCTGAAGATTAGGTATATTGTTAAGCAGTTCCTGTTAGACAGCCTTGCAGTGGGAAGTGAATTGGTTCTGTGGTCTCCTTTTCTTTGTAGAAGAACGGTGCTAGTAAATGTGTGATATTTGAAAGGTTGTTCTAATTCTTGTTTCTAGTTTATATTGTCATTGTGATAGCAGTGATCACATTCAAAATGTGTTATGCTTTGTTTGGGTAGCCTGATTGCAATTTGGCTTATGTGTAGTCTTCCTGTGAGAAGCAAATGTTAGAGGAAATATCTGTTAAGGAAGCAAATGTCTGCTAATCTTGGTGTTTCTAAATGTTATTTGTGTTGTTTTTGCTGTTTGTTTTTTTTTAAATAAATAAACAGAAGACTTTATGTTATTGTGGCATAGGATTGTATACAGTCTTGTTCATCTGCTTAAAATTCAATCTTGGAGTACCTCCCTGTATTTTGGCAAACAACTTTTTCTTGCCTATAGTCTTCATTTGTCACACAGCTGCACCCAAGTGTGGTGTGGAGGATTAAACCATGCATATGCTTTTCTGTTTAGCTCAGTATTGCCATTATAAAAAATAGATATGTAAGAGTAGTGAATAGTAAAAGTGCTTTCTCAGGGAGGGACTGGAGGGGAATAAATAAAATGCCTGCACTGGGATATAACTGTATTCCTCTCCTACCTGAGACATTCTCCAGTTTATAGGTTGGAGGTATAAACTCCTCAGTGGCTCTCCTGTGGGGTTTGTTTGATGTTTTAGTTAAACTAATCATTGCTGTTCTTTTATTTTCCTTTGCCTTCTCCTTAAAAAATAATTAAATGCATGATTGTTAATGTGGCATTGAAATTGAGTTGTTAATCATATGAAAGTCAGGAAAATGAAATTGATGATTCCCAGAACAAATATAACAGGGTCCCTCTGGTCATGTGTGGTATTTCATGTTTCTGAACTTTTATGCTTTAATGTATAATGTACGGTATTACAGGGTTATGGTTCCCACAGCAGCTATAATTTTGAATTTTCTAACTTTCAGGCAATTAAAATTTCAAACTCAATGTTGCGGTTTTATAGGTTGCTGAATTACCAGCCCTCCTTCTGATAGTATATTTGAAGTTGTAAGAGACTTATTAAATAATACTTTGAGATTAATTTTTTCAAAAATTCTGGAATTTTAATGCTTACTTTTAGAAGTAGCAGAAGCAATGTTAAATGGAGAAAAATGCTTTAAAGAGGTCTAATGGATGTGTTGCTTTTCTTTTTGCACTAGTTTTGGATGATGAAGACAGCAACAACATTACAGTAGGTTCTCTTGTCACTGTTCTGGTCACACTAACAAGACAGACCATGGCAGTAAGTATTAAGAATGCTTGTTCTTTCTTGGTAACTGCAGGTATATACTAGTAAACGGGCATTTCTGGTTGTTTTGTAAATGTAACTGTAAGGTTAAGATTTGAAATTGTGAACTCGTGCTCTTAATCCATCCTTATGGTTTTGTTTCTGAATGAGAAAGTTTTCCTGGAATAAAACCAAAGTTCAGTCTGACCCATTGCAGTTGTCTAGGGAACGGTAAAAGAATATGGCAAGTGATACTCTGAGGTTTGTAAACAACAGGAAAAGAGACATTCAGAAACTTGGTTCTTGAATTAAAATAAAATATTCACTGAAGCCCTCAGGACAGTGTTTGATTTCACTTTATGTGGGCTCATAATGTTACAAATCTCTTGGGTGTTTTAGACACCTTTATGAAAGAAACACAGTCCAGCAGAATGCAGAATATGCATAACTTAATATAAAGGAGGTACACCAGTGTCACATGAAGAAAGTGGACTGCTGAGTAGGAAACAGTGTGGCATAACCAAAACAATACTACACCCTAGTAGTTAAACTTCTGACTTGTGCTTATTTTCTAGCTTAAAATGCAGTAATGGCTTTCTTTGAACAAAAAACTTTAATACACAGAACCTAAACAAACTTTGACATGTCAAAGACTACAGTGTCAATTTTTGCATCTATACTTATGACATAATTGTCCAAGTAAACAGAAGGTCTGAGTTACACCTCTAAGGTAAGGCACACAAGCCTGAGTATTGCAGGTGAAATGAGACTATTGAAGCCAGTTCAGCAGAAAGTCTGTATATGTAAGCTCCATGTGCTCATGCTGTAGTAGCTGAGAGTGCAGTGGGTAGAAAGTAAAAGCACTGTATGTCTATGCTGGAATTGCAAAATGAAGGAAACTGAAAATTATGAGGATATTGAACTGTACTTAGAAACTAAAATGTCTAACAACATATAGAAAATTCATTTAAGATGTTTCCTGTGTGACCTCCACTAGGCAGTCTGGCGTAGAAACACATGACTGTAAAACTAGAGTTAGCCTTTTGTATGATGCACTTTTTTTGTGGTGGTATTTCCTATTTGCCATCTTTCTATAAGACAGCTCCTTGTGACTGTTTTATTTGGGTGGGGTTATTTTAATGGCATATAGTATATTTTGAAGAAAGAAATGCATTAAAAATTCCATTTACATAGGGATGTCCTATTGTACAGAATGGTAACATTGTGTTGTGTCTTAACATTTCACATTTCTGGTTTGATTTGTTGTTCTGTGTCCCTGAGTAGCAGAGCAGCTGTTGAAGTTTTTAATGCTCTGACAACTGGAGCAGAATTAGCATTTTACTACTGCTTGCTTTTGTGATATAGGATTTCTGTGCTTTATAAAACAAGTAGATTCTTTGGAACAAGATGACATGTTGCTACTAAATTTCTTTATAGTACTAATGATGGAAAAATCTGAGACCAAATGTTTGAAATAGTGTTTAATTTTGATCTGTTAATCCCCTGTTGTGTCTGTCACTGATAAAAGAATTTGCCATAATGAGTAAAATATTCAGACCTGATTAAGGTGATTTAGTTTAAGTTCAAATATGAAATAATAATTTGCTCTTTTGGTACAGAGAGGCATTAGTAGTTTTCACATCTTTCTCTAACCAGGACGTGTTTGAAAAGGAACAGTCTATATGTGCAGCAGAAGAGCAACCAACAGAAGATGGGGTAAGTGAAGAGTGAATGTTCCTCTTGCTAATTAAAGAGACCTTTCTTTCACATCTTGAATTGCTAATTGTGCACTTCGCAAGCATTTATTTCAGAAATGCCTACTGAAGTGTCCTTTGAGCTGTGCTTTCTAATTTTGGTTCTCAGCTTAAAATGCTTAAAGTACAGTTGAATGACTGACATTTTATGAACAGAATAAATATTTTAATACTGCTTTCCTGCAGCAAGGAGATGCCAGCAAAGTTAAGAGCAAAGGATGGCAACAAAAGAATAAAGGAACCAAGAAAGCTTCAAAATCAAAGAAGAAGAAGCCATTGAAAAAGAAACCTGTGCCGCCTTCATTACAACCGCCGAAACAGCAGAAGCAAAAACAAGCTAATGGGGTAGCTCATAGATTCAATGATATTTATAATTCTATTCAGTTTATCATTTGCAGTCTGATGGGGGATTTGGTATCTGTCTCTTACATTTCAGTTTATGCTTTTGTGAAGTGTGTCTTCTAAAATAGCGTTTGTTTTCTTTACATTTAAAAATTACTAGTGAAGTAATCAGGGAATCACCATGGTAACGTTTGCAGTGACCTGCTGAAAGTTGCTCAACTATTTTAGAAATTTGGCTTTATAGTCCCTTCTTGTTATTAGTTCTTGTTACGCTGCCTTCTGGGAGGTGAACTGTTCTGTAAATTCTACTTTTTCTTTAAAGATAAAAACTGAAATGAGACTTTCTTCTGATAAATTAAGTATCTTCAGTAACTTTATGCTCCCACTGTATGGTGTTTTCTCCACCTCATGGGCTATGTCGTAGGTACTTAATCTTAAATTCTCTGTGATTTTCTTAAGACTTTGTGAAATGCAGTCCCAGAGTTATAGAATGGTTTGGGTTGAACGGGACCTTAAAGATTATTTAGTTCCAACCCCTCTGCCATGGGCAGGGGTGCCACTCGCTAGATCGGTTTGCCCAGGGCCCCATCCAGTCTGGCCTTGAACACTTGCAGGGATGGGACATCCAGTCTGGGAATCCAATACTGTTTTTTCCTATTCCTGTTGTGAGTACCATATGGAGAAGGAAAGTTGCTTCCTTCCTCCTCTTAGCAAATGAGGTGAAAAGGATTAATCTTCACTGCAGACATAACTCTGTGACCCAAGAAGAGCGTAGATCGTGCGACCTTTAAGGCAGATGCTGTGAATCCTGTGTACTACAGTAATGCAGACAAACTAAGTTAGAGGTGTTGGGTTTTTTTTTCTTTCCCATTAGGAAGTTGTTGTGAAGGAAGAGGAGGAGGAGGTCTCTGATAAAGGAAGTGAATCTGAAGAAGAAGAAACAAACAGGGACTCTCAAAGTGAAAAAGATGATGGAAGTGACAGAGACTCTGACAGAGAACAAGATGAGAAACAAAACAAAGATGATGAAGCTGTAAGCCTTACTTTTTCTTGAAGGGTAATGTTGCCTCTGGGGTTGAGAGAAAATGCATTTTAATCCTCTAGCATCCCCTCAGGCTAGGCAACACTAGGATGAAGGAGTAATACCAGTTCTCCAGAGGTTTTCAGACCTCTTTCTGGTGTAAGAGCTTTGTCATTGCAAGTTTGTTTTAGAGCGAGTAGTGAAGATTTTTGCAGCATAGTCAGAGAATTTAGAAATGACATGAGAAAAATGGCTAAACTTCAGGAGAAAACTGCAATATTTCTTTCAGCTTAATTTGATTACTAGCTGCTGCAGATTTGTGACTTAAAGTCTCTCCGTTGAGCTGTGTTATTTACAGGCAGTGGCTTTTACATGCTGCATAGTGCATACTAAGCATGCAGTAGTTGAACAAACTTGCACAGGTGCTTACTAAACTTTAGTAACTGTCAAGTTAGTTGTTTGAAACTGTAATAGTAATTGAGAGCAAAACACCATGGTGGTAGATGATTTCTGCACCACAGGTCTTTCAGTACAAGGCTTGAGTGACAGCTGAATGGCGCATACAGGGTGAGATTAAGCTCCTGATGGGAAAGGAATCATCAAACTTGTAATTAGAACTCTTATGGCTGAGATAGAGTGTTTATAGGTAGTGCTGCAGAATTGAGTTTTGAAGAATGCGTGCGAGCCCCACAGATCTGCTTTTTCCCTTTATAATGTTTAGTACTGCACAAGAACTTGTCACGTGTACCGTTTTCATGGACCATTTTCTGTCTTCTTAATGCAAAAGATGCTTAGTGCACAGTAATTCTTTAACCTTATCTTTGACAGGAGTGGCAAGAATTACAGCAAAGTATACAGAGAAAGGAACGAGCCCTTCTTGAAACGAAGTCAAAGATAACACATCCTGTTTACAGTCTTTTTTTTCCTGAGGTCAGTAATAAAAACCATTACTGTTGTGAAACATGAAAATTAATATAAATTAATTGATCTTTTTGTATTTTTACTGTAAATATTGGTCTTTTAAAAAAGCTTAATGCTTGGAAAAAAGATCTAGTATTAATTTTATAAAGTCTTAATTTATAAAATTAAACACTTTCGGATACTTTTCTAAAACCTTTTTCATCATTATTCTTTCTACCCAGTTCCCAGAGACTTGCAAACCAGTATAAAACTTAAGATTAAATGTTGGGGTGTTTTTAACTCTACATCTGACTGCAAGTGCCTGTGACTGGGGAGGTCCTGACCCCTCCTGTGTTATGAATAATGACAGGAGAGTTTGGGAGTCATTTGCATCAGCAGATAGTTTTGGCTTGCTGGTTGACTTCTGAACACAGCAATGTGGTGGCAGCACAATGTGCAGCTATGGAAGATGGGGTTGGTTGGCAAAGCTGTCTCTTACCACCACAGCACAGTCTGGAAGTTGCAGAAGCCAACTGTGGAACAGTCTTTCCTACAGAGCTCAAAAATACAAGATCAAGTGTGGATGAGTATCAGAGAAAGGGATATATTTGAGAGTGGTGACTCGATATAGGCTGAGGTGTTGAAAGCCACCAAAGCAGCCTTTGGCGTTGAAAGTATGTTCTGATATATCAGTTTTTACTTGCACTAACAGCTAGCCACTCAACAGTTGTCTGAGAACCCTGTAACAGCAGTGGAACCTTGAAAAAGATGGGATTTTTCCAAGTGGAGGGTTTGTGTTCTGAGCAAATAAATTAGGTCCTTGGGGGTGACCAGATTGGAACCAGGAAGAAGGAGTGTTTGGCCACATTTTCTTTCCTGGCCAGTGGTTCAGAGGTTTCCTTTGCTTCCTTGCAGTCTGACTAAGGAATTAATCTAGAATCTCTTCTCTGTTGTTGTGCTATCTCCAAAAATGGGGGTGGGATGCAAGGCTTATGCTTCCTCCTGTGGTTTAAAGAAGACAACTAAGATGGGAAAGAAGAGTAAAACCTGAATTGAAAAGGATGATACTGTGTCTATTTGCTCCTTCTTCTCAATCCCTAGGGCTCTTTATGTCTATACCCTGTACAGCTTGTTGCATGTGCAAGCATACTCTGCTGTCCACATGCTTGCGATTGCATTGTTCCTGCTGGTTTTACCTGCTAGCAGCATTAAAAAGCAAATTGTGGGAAGCAAGACTTGTTGCTAAGGACCTAGAGAGGACAGAAGGCAAATAAATTGTCTTCCTGAAGGCCTTAGCTGACACCTAGTTTTGTAATGGCTGCACTTAAAGCTGTATTTTCCTGACAGTTAGGTGCGCTCCCATCTCTCAGTACAGCTTCCAGCAGTACACCAGCACAATGTAAAAAGGTGTACTGGCATTCTGCTCTTCTGGCTGCCTTAGATCATGTCAGATGTGCTGCAGAGTCTTAATACCTCCTTGCTGTGAAGGCAGCTGGCTTCGGTCATCAGTTGAAGCTCACAGACAGTAAGTGCCGTGCCCAGTGCTCAGGGGTGCTGACTATTTGTATTTCTCCTTTGCTGAAGTGAGGGTCCCTTCAGAGACTTTGCTTATACTTACTCTGTATAAAGCTGCATAAGCTTCAGCTGTGTGTAACCAAGCTTACATATGGGTTTTATGATAAAACCTAAATACAGCTTGCTGCTAAAAAGAAATCTAGGGCTGATCTGAATGCTTGAACTTGAAAGATACACACATATCCTCTCATGGTACTGCAGTTGTAAATTTTCCAACTTTTCTTCACTCATTTCATGAAAGTTGAATGCAGCTGTACTTTGTGCTGTAGCTGCAGTTGGAGCATGTTCAGATAGAGTTGATCTGCAACATCTGAAGAACAAAACCCATCGTACTCTGGTTTCCTTTTTTTTCATCTGTTATTTAGAGTATTATTTGTACTGTGGTCATGGCCAGTTCAGAGATACAAAATTAGAGATAAAATGCTGTATTCCAGAATTTACAGATGTTTGAGTGTAGCTGAGCTAATATACTTGTTCTCAGGAGGCAGCCTTAATGCTGTTTCATCCAAGTTTTGGGGCAGTTGATTACTCTGCCAGAGATGTGTCTTTAATCTATGCAGGTTCCTAAATAATTATCTTCTGCTCCTGCATCCATGGATTCAGAAACTGCACAGATTGTAGTTTTGACATTTTTTAGGTAGAAACTGGCCTTGGTGTTCCAATTTCATGAACATACTGGTTCCCTGGCATGCCAAACCTTGCACCCCATCTGTTAAAGGGCATTTTGCCCACTTGCCTGTTAGTTTGCCAGATTCTCACAGGCATAAACTTTAAATTCCACCCAATAAGCAAGAGGAAAATGACAGTCCTGCACAGTTGTCCTTTCTGTAAAAAAGTGATGGCACTTTGGGGTCAGGAGCTTTACTTCCAAAGAGTTTACTCTATAGAGTCCTTTGAGCATTAGATCAATGATTGTAGTTTGTGCTGGTATTTCTTCCCCACTTGGCTGTTGTTTTTACTAGTTTTTGTGAAAAACCACTTGATGGTTTTGATCTTTGTCTGTTTCCATCACTCTCAATGGCAAGGAATTTTTTTTTTTTTTTTAAGAACAATGTATAGTAAGTCAGCACGATGTTTTGGTAAAATCAAAAATAACATATTGATACAACTGCAGGTCCTTTTTATTATGGTCACAGTCCTTATAGGCCCAAAATGGTTATGAGCCAGTTCTGTAATGGATCTTGCTTCTGTAGCTCTTGTTCATCTGTACTATTTATACTGTTCATCTTTCTATTCCTAGAGGCCTCTTGGCTAGGAAATAAACACTTCGACTGCATAAGAGCCTTCTTTGCTACAGCTGTCAAGAAGATTGACAATATATTTACTGTTGAAACTTAAAGATAAAATAACTTATGCCTTGTAATCACATGGGATGGTTTTTCCTAAAGAAAATCACTTGGAATAGTTGTAAGAAGGATTTAGAATTCTACACATTCTGGTCCTAAATAGTATATGAATAGGTTTTTGTCCTGTTCTCTGTGCCTGTTCCAAAAACACAAGGGAATGCTGTTGCTTCACTGTGATACTATTGCTTTTGTAGACTATAAAATGGGCATTTAACATGTTGAGTTAATTTTACATTTCTCTGTTCTGGGACTCAGGAGTGCTAACTGGTGTTTTTAGTTGTTGGTGTGAGTGTCTTGCTGTTGTAAATAGCTGAGTATTTCAGTGAGGTTGTGATAGATAGTATAACAATTAGTCACTTCAAAAGAAAAAATGAGTTAATTTGGCTTTTGTAATTTTTCAACATGCATTATTTAAATCTCAGCTCACCAAACACTGGCTTCTGAAGTGTTAAAATCTAAAACTGCTGAACTTTTAACTCTTCCAGTAGAGACAAAAATTCTTCAAATTGTACATATTAACAATAGTACAATAGTACAGTAGTACATATTAACAGCATCTGCTTCCCGACTGTGGATTTCAGAAGTTGCTTACTGTTGCTGTTAAAAGTCCACTGCATCCTTTCATTTAGTCCTTCTAATGCTGTTAGATTAAAAATGAAACAAAACAAGCTCTTTTTATGGGACACTGAAGCAACTGCCTGATTGTTTTTGGTGTAAATGTATAAAAATTGGCTCCCTGATTCAGAGCTTTGACTTGTAACTGTAATAAGATGCACTTTTTAGGGCTCCAGTCTGTTATAAACATGATGAGTTAGCAAACCATCAGGGGTGGATAAAAGTTGGTTTGGGACATAGTTCACCATTTGGGTTGTCTAAAGAGTATCCCCCTTTTTTCCCTGAACGGTAAGATTATGCTGTTGTGACTATTACCTATCTACTAAAACACTTCTTCATAACCATGTAGAAGTCTTCCACCTTGTCCTTCACTGTTCTCACTTGTTTTAAAAAAGAGGCTTAAGGAGGTGTAGGAACAGGAACTTGCTTTGTAGTACTAAACTATTTTTTTAACGATAGAAAGGTTTCAGCTTCTATTGAAACAAAGTGGATTTTGCCTAAAATGAGTGCCTGAAGGTTAACAAAAATGGTGTAGTGTTTAAATGAAGAACAGTTGATGTTAAAGAACTGTCTTTACCATTTGAGAATGGTTGTGTCTGCTGCTGAACTGCACCACAGTCTTAAAACTCTGACTCCAGTTGAAGGAAAAAACCACTATTTTTGTACAGTGTTGCTGTCTTGTATAAAGGACCACACTAATTTAATTTAATTTAGGAGCTCTACTTTAGCATCTTCAATGGCAAAGCCTTGATTCCTGTAGCTATTTGGAAACCTGTGTATAATAGGGAGAAGTTGTTGGGCATCCTTTACAAATATAAATCAATATTGACTGATACTGAGTCGCTTCCTTGAAGTGAAATCTCAGTTTTGAAGTGAAAATTGTGAAATTTTTGAAGTGAAATTTGAAGTGTGTTCAAATGTGATTTCAATTTTTGGTGGGGGGGGCAGTGGGACAGGGCACACTTGCCTGAAAAAGACTTTTCTGCGAAGAGTTCTTTATCTGTCTTTAACATTTTCCTTGCTTTATATGCTCAGCTTTTTATCCAGGTTGGATTTGTGTTGAAGGACCTAAGGTTGTTTTAATTTGCATGAAGTTGCTCGTTAATCCTCAGTGGACACAATTCTTCAGGATGGTTCCATGTCCCACGCGGTAACTTAAGTTGAATACATGGAATGAAGCCTTTGGAGACCAGCAGTTGCTTGTGATAACCTGTTTGCTTTCAGTGTGCAGTGTACACCATGTATTTTATTCCTGCACATCCAAGAGTTTAAAAAACCCACCAGACACAAACCTTTGCTTTCTGTCTGTATTACAAAGACCAGTGAATCCTAATGACCTGTTAAAAAGTGTAGGGGCTTTCTATGACTTCAATAATCCTGGTGGTTTTTTGCTTTTGTTTTTTTTCTCCTTTATGAAAGGAAAAACAAGAATGGTGGTGGCTGTATATTGCAGATCGGAAGGAGCAGATGTTAATATGTATGCCATATCACGTTTGTACACTAAAAGATAAAGAAGAGGTAAAGTATTTGGAGAATTTTCTTTTTGGGATATTACAAAACTCTGTTGAAGTATCTATGGTATGCAAATACATGTAGATTTTAATTTTTTTAATACTTATCTCTTACGATGGAAAACAAATTTTATTCTGTTGATAAAAGTAGAGAAGTGCTATTTAACTGTGAAAATTGATATTGGAGAAAGAAAAAGGAATTTAAGACAACCTTAAAGTTTCTTTGTGGAATATGTTGGCTGGTTTTTTTTCCCTGATATCAAAAGATGATGAAAACCAGTATTCATACACAATGAAATTCCTGAATTTATTCAAATCATTAGAAATATTAAGTGTTCTCTTTCTGTACAGCAGAGACTGTGACAAATTTATTAGCTTTGGCTCTTACGGACTTTACTGAACCTGAAACTTTTGGCAGTGTTCTTCTTGTTACTTTTCTGCAAAAATTAAGACCTAATGTATTTGTTCTTCCAAACTAGATATTATGTTCAATTTCAAATAGCAGCGGAGTTAAGATAACACTTTCAGCAGACTAAATATTTTAACCTGTTTGGGTTTTTGAGGTTTAGCATACAGCAGGGTGAAATTGTGTACTTAATGTAGTTACTTGGCCTAATTCAGAAAAAAACCAATGATTGAGTGACTCACTGATTATTCAGCTTTTGTGGGAGGTATTGTGTCTGGGTATTGTGACTCTCTTCTGCAGGTGTTTTATTACATAAAGATATTCAAAGAAGTGTCCCTGGTAAGAAACTAAAACTTTTTATTATTCTGTAGTAGTGTTTATTGTTCATTGGAGGATTCAGGTTCTTGTTTCAATGTGTCATTTGAAAGCAGGAAGAACTTATGGTATGAAATCTCTTTTGCAGGTAGAGCTGAAGTTCCCAGCACCAGGCAAGCCTGGAAACTATCAGTACACAGTTTATTTAAGATCAGATTCATATATGGGATTGGACCAGATTAAACCGTTGAAGGTGATGTTTGACTGTGTTATATATTTGTATTACATCGAAAGCTACTTCAAGTGGTTGTTACAACACCAGAACTCATGTTTATAAGACTTTAACCTGTCCTAATTTTAAAACAAGTGGGAAGGATGGACTTGCAAGTGGTTTCTGCCTAGTGTTCAGTAGTGGTAGTTTTATAATGGATTAAACAGGACTAAAATTTGTGAAGCTTTCCTGTGTGTGTGTACTTTAATTCATGTTTTTCTAATGTTTATTCTGTTTCTGCAGTATGTTTGGCTGTGGCTTTTTATACCTTGAGGTTTGCCTTCGTATTTCCCTGCCCTTCCTTAGTCCTAGATCCATCCAGTTAATGGGAAAAAATCTGGCATTCCTTCTTTCTGGAAGCAGTTCTTGGTTTTGTTTTTGGTTTGGGGATTGGGATGGCGTTTGTTTTGTTATTTGGTTGGCTTTTTTAACTGTTCTTTTGTGGGTTGCTTGTTTGTTTTAGGTGTGTGGATTTGTTTGTTTTCCCAAATTGCTGTTTATTGTCTGTAACCTTTTTTCCCCTCTCTTCTTTCTCCCTATCCAATTACAGCTGGAAGTTCACGAAGCAAAACCAGTGCCAGAAAATCACCCACAGTGGGATACAGCAATAGAAGGTGATGAGGACCAGGAAGACAGTGAGGGCTTTGAAGACAGTTTTGAGGAGGAAGAGGAAGAGGAGGAAGATGATGATTAAACATACTATTGATTGACTACAATATCTGCACACGCAGCAAGCTCTCGGTCTGACTGTGGAACTTGTACAATTAACGAAGAAACACAGTACAGAAGCTTTTGAGAAGGCTGAGTTTAAATTTTCTTTACCAATTAAGAGTGCATTATGTAACTTCTCAGTGGAGGTGAAACAAATCTGTTGCCATTGATACACCTTGGAATATGCTTATGGCTCATTATAGCCTTCAAAGTGCAGGATGGTGCATTTGTTTCAATTGAAAATAAAAGCTTTTTTATTATAAATGTCCGAAAGTGTGGGCTATGTATTGTCTGATCAGTTTAGGGTCCAATTTAAAAAAAAAAGGTACTATTAGCTAGGAGCAAACTTTCAATCAATTTTTCTGCATTAGGAATTTATTTTAGAAAATGTTTTGGTATATTTGACATTACAAATCTCTGTTGATTGAAACAGCATTTGCTCAACTTTCAAACTTGATTGGTTCTGTGGTATTCATTAACTATTTTGCTGTGATACTGCTCACATCATTCATAGCTTTAAGAATCTGTTTTACTTAACTTGATCATTATAAATTGGCATCATATCCATATATTTCATTCCATATATTCTGGAGGGCTGCTTTTTTAGGACTGTTGCCTTTTTATGCCCGAGATTATAATGGAAATCATAAACTTTCTTGACTCTGCCATAGGATACTTATTAATGGCTTAAAACATTTTTAAGCCTTTATTTCATCAGATCAGCAGGAGATCTGAGTCTTTTGATAAACAGGATGTCTGTAAGTAATTTTGGGACCACATGTTATGTAAATTAGTGGCTTTTGTGTAATACCTTTGTAAAAGGTACATGCTGAAAGCCGAAGTATATTCTTAATTCTGAATCTACCTGACACCGTCAGAAACATTTTAAGGGTAAAATACAACATGCGGAGAGGGCATGTTTTGTATCAATTTTGAATTCCCATCAATAAACTGGACAATTTGATGGCTGTTTGCATTTGTAATAGTGTGCATCTTTGTCTGAGGTTGTTGGTTTATTTTTTTTTTTTTCTACTCCACTCTTCTGCAAGGTTGTAAACAAGACAGTCATTCTGTTCCTACTCCTGTTAAAGAAAAAAAAAAGTCAAGTCTAATTAGAGAATAAATTCAGGGAGGAGAGAGAGCATCAGGGCTGTTAGTGTATTCTGTGAGACTTGACAAAAGCCATGGATGGATTCTTCCTTTTCTTCCTCTCAATAAAACAGAAGAAATGTTGCATTTCTATACTTCAGAAATACTTACAAGTGTTCTGCAAGTAGGAATAGATGTATTTCTGTTCCTATGTATTGAACTATGAAAATACAATGCTGTAAAATGTGACAAATTCTCACGCAGGAGAATTTCCATCCTGTAAAAATTGCCCAAAGCCAGAATAGGTGCACACTAATTTGTGACCTTGTTTGTTAGAAAGGGTTGTCACTTTAAATGCAAATTTATATTGTTACATTCTTTGT
Organism: Gymnorhina tibicen; assembly: GCA_013399875.1. Classification (NCBI taxonomy): domain Eukaryota; kingdom Metazoa; phylum Chordata; class Aves; order Passeriformes; family Artamidae; genus Gymnorhina; species Gymnorhina tibicen. Next base: position 51,818 of record VXAZ01000289.1, on the reverse strand, counting down.
AATTACAATAGATGCAAATAAAATATGAAGATGTTCTAATGAGATTATGGTATCTTTCAAAGTACTTTTGAAGTGCACATTGTGCAGAAAAAACTTGTAAACCATAAGCAGTGTTAGGTGTTCAGACTCAAGAATGAAGGCTAGGTTTAAATTAAATGGCTTGTACACTTGATGCCTTTTAACTCCAGTTTTAGCTTGCAAAATACAGTCGAGAAATAATGACACAAAAGCTCTAGTTATATTCCATAGGCTTTTGAGTCAGATACTGCTCTGGTGAGAGAAATGATAAAAGAGTCTGGTGACTCTTCCTGAAGCAAATAGGCAAAGTGAATGCTAAGATGACATTGTTCTGCCAGAACAACTCACAGTGAAAGTCTGCAGTGGTTAAAAGTAGGGGAGTGGTGATAGTCAGGAGGTAAAATTGATAATTAGAGTATTCCGGATGGGTTGGGCTGTGCTCTGACCACTGATCCTTAAATTTTGCTGTTAACAGTCAAGGTATATACTGGCAAGATGTGAATGCATTGAAATGATTAAAAAAAAAAAAGAATCATGTCCCTGGTCTGAATATGGAACTGGTTTCTTCTTGAAGATTGAAAGTGACAGCTGGGATAACACTTTAAGTCTGAAAACCAGGGATAATTCTGTTAAGCCAGCAAAGGCTGAATCTAATACTTCAAAGGTGTGTCTCTTGTATAGTCAAGGTAACTTAGTAAAATAATGTGGTGGGAAAAGTTGTGGCGGTACTGGAAATCTTGACAATGTGAGAAAGGCACGCTGATACTTCTTCTCATGGAAATACCAGGTATGTAGCTGTGCATGGTTTTACAACACCTCCCAAGATAGATGCGGAATGGGGCCATGCAGGTAGTGAAGAGCTTCACTCAATGAAAACCACTCAACTGTAGCTGCCCAACATTACTGAGTTGTTGGTCTTCTGTTGCGTGGTGTGTCCATTAATAACTATTTTTTATTAACAATATGCAGTGTCATTCAAGCATTGATCAGCTGCCTCCCAAATAACAGGTACCAGGATGGGTAAAACTTTACAGGAAGAAGCAGCATTTTGCACTCATTGTTGTGTAAGCCTCACTTTTTGATAGCGTTTAGGACTCAATTTAGCCAATTTTCTACCTGAGTCTTCTGAAACTCTGGGCTAGTAACTGAGGAATAAAAAAAAAAGTTCTGGGAATAAAACCTGCTTTCCTGCTGCACTCCCTGTGCGATAGTGACCCAAGCATAACTGGGAAGCAGCTACTGTTCTTTCAGCCTGAACAGAATTGTTTCCACCCTTTTTCTGTCAGGCTCCTGTTCATAGCCGCTTGTTCTAGGCCGGAGGAGGCAACTGCAGACCCTGCTTGTCCTCCCAAACAGAGAGGGAGGACAAACGCACAAACTCCCAAACCTTCAGGGCTTGTAGCACTTCCAAGGGGTAAAAATGGGACTTGGCTGGGGCAGGGAGGAGGGTGATGCAGCGTGACTGGTCCTGCTCCTCCTGGCCCAGCTCAAGGATGGGTGCAGGGTGCCGTGACTGCAGTTAGTAGAGGGAGGCACCGTGAATTAGATTTAGGGCTGATAAATGCTGCTTGTTGAAGCAGGTAAGTGTAGCTAAAAGGAAGAAGTTATAAAAATGATATTTTCTCTTGGGTGTTTCGTGTCATATGATTTAAGCTTCTGCCTTTCCCCTCCCACCAAACGTTGACAATGGTTGATTAATAGTAAATTAAGTAGTTAAATCACTGGCAAGTGTCTGTGAGTGGGAAAACCCTTAAGCTGTAGTGGAAGAGAAGGTGCTTTTCTCAAGGAGCAGGCGCAGTTCCCGGCCGCGCTCAGCAGGGGGAGGCAGGGGCATGGATTTCTTCAGGAAACCCAAGGATTTTTCCAGGGGGATACCTATCGTAATTTGAGCTGTAGGTTTAGTTTTGTGCTCCCCCTGTCTGGAGGGGAAGAGGGCTTAGACGGAAGTTTCTTTGATCTATTTTTTTTCTTTTCAAGAAACTACTGTTACACAGGCACTCCTTCCCCCTGCCCCCCCCTCCCTTTTCTATATTCTATTTTCTGTGATTTGTTTTCCCCCAACCCCCTTGCTGACCATTTAAAATCTGCTGAAGGCAACCCATTTCAATATTGGAATTATTATATTATTGTTATTAAATTATTTAAAAATACAAATCTGAGGAAGGCAGAGCTTCCTTTCTTAGCTGTAACTGGGGTGTGAATGAGTCCCTTTTGAGCCTTAAACATTGCTTTTCATTAGTTTTTGGGGAAGTGTGTGCCTAAGATTGTCCTTGCGAAGGTATCTGCACTTCAGCTGTGTTTTAAGCTCTGCAAAGGGAGGTACATGAGGTGGTTCCACCATGGGGATGCCCCTACCTTGAAGAGCTGATTTATGTGGTACCTGGGGGGCCTCGTGGGCACCCACAGCACGCTGTGATCGCTCAAGTGTTAAATAATGTGCAGACAAACATGTAAAAATATCCCTGGCAGCAGCATCTTTAAAATCTCTTTTCTTAGGGTTTGTTGAGGGCTTGGCAGGTTGGGAAGGCAGAGAAGGGGAACTGGGTGGCTCATGTTTAGTACCGAACTCTAGCTGAGTTATCAAATTTGTTCACACTACATCTATTGATATTCATGGTTGCACCTAATTTCTTTCATGCCATGATCTTTTGTTTTAAGATGCAGTTTGAGTCAATGCAGACACTATTGAGTTGGTAGAAATAATTTTGTGCCAAAATTGTTTATATTTTTCATTCAATACAATAACAGAACTATTACTGGCAATGAAACGTATTAATAAATCTAATTAGCACGATGGATTGTAAAGATAATGATAATATTTTAAAGCCAAATTGCGTACACTCTACCTAGAAGTTGATTTCTAATGTGTGCTGAATCAGGAAGCACTGAATAATTTTCAACCTTTCACTGTGTGAAAGCCTTCCAACATATATGCTCTAACCATTAAATAGGGAAGATATTAGATTTACATTGCATGTGTGGAATTTAACAGCATAAAGGAGACTGCATGGACCACCTTGAGCAACTCTTTTAAATTCATCCACCTTTGTTTTAAAATTAGGTGTGAGTGCTTTTCTTTTTATGCAAGCAACATAGCTAGATGCTTCATGGCATGGAGGCATTCAGGGGAGAAACCCTGGAAGAGCTGGACATGTAGTAGGTATCTCCTGCAGGGCAGTGCCTGAGCTGGAAGAGCCCCATTGCCTCTGGGGCGTTCCTAATCCCACATGGACCAGTGAGGATCACCCAGGCATTGTTTTTTGCTTTGCTGGGGCGTGGTTATTAGGCGCTCCAAAGTCCAGGCTGGTATGAGGCCACCTTTAACTTAAGGTGGCTGAAAATGCAATGCCGCTTTTGCTGTGAAAGGTCGTCCTAGTTTTCAGGCATGGTGTTCCTTCACTGGAGTTGTTCATGTTCATGCCGCAGATACAGCATCTTTTGTAGCCTTTATACCCTGTAGCATTGAATTCCATTAACCTGCTCCGCCCTCTCTGATGGACACACACCCCAAACATAAGCAGGGATCAGAATGAGGCCATACTCACCAATATGCCAGGCTGATGCTTCCTGCAGCTGGGGAACGGGATAGCAGCGACAGTGAGACTTTGCCTTCCACCTCCAAGCATCCAAACTGAGATGTCCAGGTTTATTTGTGTGTCATCCTCCCACTGAGGAGACACTTGCAGAGCAGGAGGTGTGAAAGGCCTGTGGTGAATTGTTTACTGGGTGTTTTCATTTTTCCTTCCCAGCACACAACCCTTTCTCTGTGCCCAGATCACAGCTATGGAATTTGTGCTTCCTAATGTATGCACGTGCAGTAAATTAAACTCAAATTGAATGACCAATTTCCTCACCACTGAAGCTCCATTAATTACTATGTGTAAATCACACTGGCTGAGATTAGGTTATAATGGCTGTAAAATAGACACAGACCATGACAGGGTGGTGAGATTTGGAGGCCCAGGTGACAATCAGTTTGTTCCCTTGAAATGAGACAGCTCTTGCTTCATTTTGCAGCCAGCTGTTGGTCCACCCATATGGCCCAGCTGTGCAGGTCCCTCTGGATCAATTCAGATTCTGGAGAGCCTGTTACTCTCTTGGCCTCACGTACAAGGCGATTTGAGCAACCTCATTTACATCATTAGCTCTCTTTAGCATCCTGGGGCAGAAGGGACTGCTGCATACAGGTACTTCTTCCTGAAGTTATGAGGATTTACTCTTTGCAGTTAAATTCCCCACATAAGGTTTTATCTTGGTTGTATCTTTTTATGGTTCCCTCCTGCTGTAGATTTGTTGGGTGTATTCGATCTCTTTTTTATTTTTTTTTTATCTTCTTCTTTCAGTTGGGACTGAGGAGTTCATTCAGAAGATGAAAATCTGCCCCACTATATTTTACATTTGAATTCATATTTAATCTATAGTACGTACACTAAAAGTTACTGGTTACTTGAAATATGGAGATTACTATAGACAGGCTCTTCATTCTTCCTCTGTCCCACCTCTCAGCAAGCTTGTAAGACTTGGAGGTGATCAGGCAGGGCAGCTGGGGCTGGATCTCACAGTGGGGTGCAAGTGGTCTGTGTCATCTGCTTGTCCCCCAGGCCGTCCCCATCCTGAGAACCAGTCACAGGAGGGGCCAGGCTCTTTTAGATGAGTGAAGAACCTCTTCTTCCTGTTGTTGTTCTTGCCTGGTAGCCATGGAAGTCAGGGTGATGGCCCCCACCATGTGAAGGATTGTCTCTTGGAAAGGGGGTGTGGGATGGGGGTGGCTGGGCGCTGGCAGGAGGATGTGTGGTGACCCCGGAGCTGGCTCTGCCAGGTACACAGCAACAGGCAGGGTGCTGCACTGAGCACTGTGGGTGCAATGAGACAAGGAGAGAGAGGGATGGGTGGCAAGGTCAGGGGGATCATCTTTGTTATGAGCTCAGTGGAAGCAGAAGGCTTAAAAGAGAAATAATCGGGATGAAAGCAGCTTAGTTTGTCCAGTCCATTGCCTCCTTGCAACATCAATGCTGACATTATCCCTGCATAGTGTGCCTCTAACCTCTTCTTCCAAATCTGATGCCTTGAGTGGTGCCTGTGGGATGTCACTGGGGTGTCAGTGCCCGGCAGCAGCCGTGGGTCAGCTCCGGCTGCCCACAGGCTCCCGGACAGCAGCGCAGCATCTTCCGTGCTCGCTGCTAAAAGCCCATTAAAACAAAAAATAGAACAATATTCTTCAAACCCCACTGTCTCTTAAAAGGGAAACACGGACCTCTTGGTCAAATGTGAGCCTAGGAAACTCGCAGGAGTGAGCAATTAATCACCACGCTGCTTTGAATCTTTATGTAAGTGCTCAGTGTTAAACATTACAACAGCACTGATTTGGAAGCTGACACCAGCCTTTGTAAGCCAGGTCTGTGTAGATGCGAGGTTGCAGGCTAGGCAATAATAAAATAGTTCAGCTTGTTAGATGCAGGCAAAGCTTTTTGGTATGCACATCATGCCACCCTCAAAAATGATGTACATGTCAAAACAGCAGAGGAGGGAAAATAGGAAGAAAACCCTAAAATTAGGCCTTTTGTTTGAAAGATATCACTACTAAAATTAGATTAGTTTTATAAAAACTACAATATAATTTCTGAAGGTTAGCATGCAAGCCATTAATCAGCTAGCTCAGAATACCATTGGGAAGTATGTTTTGGTTCTGGGCGGGGGACGGGGGGGGTGTCCCCTTTTTTTTCTGTTGGCAGCTATTCCACATCTGAAAAAAAGAAAAAGCCTTCTCTGGCATACAGCAGAGGTCACTTGAGGAGTTCAAATGTCCCTTGCTAGTTCAGCTAACTGCTCACCTGTAAGAGGTGAGTCTCTGCAGAGGTACATGTGGATGGAGGACAACAGTCTGTCCTGGGATTCTGAATTTCATGTGACTTTGGGGTGCTTTAGGGCTAAACTATACTAAAGTACTTCCCCACTGCCCAGTAAAATAAAGTCCAGATACAGATTATCCTCAGAAGCTAACTGAGTGCTGAAATTTTAGTATAATTCTGATCTCTGCTAGTAGTACTCTTTTGTTAACGGAAGTTAGTGTATGGCTAAGAGATGGTGTCAGTTTCCTTAGTGAGGCAAACACCTGTAGGCAGCAGAGCTGCCTGGGCGGCTGCACAGCTGCATTTCAGCCGGGCTGCAGGACAGCCCTGCTGCCTGGCTCTACTCACAGGTATCACACCCCTTGTGCTGGGGCACCCTGTGCCTCTCCCCACCACCCACTGACCTCCAGCGTGTCTATGGAGAGGGATCTCTGCATTCCCTCCTGGGGCCATGCACGGTGTACCCTGAGCAGAAAATGGCCTTTGCAACCGGTGTGGGAGGTGGTGCTTTGACACACTGGCCGAGGGGGGACACCTGTCCCATGTGCCCCTCTGTCAGGTTTTTGGCAAGTGGAGCGCTGCATTTCTATGCCTAAATCCATGCTCATCACTGATGTACCCTGTTCCACCCAGGCTGCCATTCCCTCCTCCAAGAGCCGTGAAATTCGAGCCCTTGGTTCAACAGGCTCTAAACTGTCCCGAGGTTTGGCTCCCGGGGAGGGTCTGCCCCTCCTCAGTTGCACAAGCACATGCTGTGTGGGGAAGTTTCTCGACTGAGTTTGTATGCAAACAACATACAGCTCCTGACTGCTGATGGCTATCCAACTCCCTGGCAAATTAAAATCTATAAACTATGCTGGCATATGTAATTTAAAAAATAGCTATGCTATAGTATGGCTATGCATGCGTATTGACTAAAAATAGCACTTGCCAAGAGAAAAGCAGAGATAATTACAGTGAATTTGGATTGCAACTGATTTTATTTTTTTATTGAATTAGGAAAAGGAGTATGGAAACACAGCTCATATAGAGACATATATCTTTACTGCTCTTTTTGCTATGGAGGAAAATAAACCTACTGGACTTGTACATTTGATACAATTTTTTTATATGAAATTGCTACTAATGTCTTTCTCTCTGATGAGCTTTGCTTGAATGTGGCAGCTGAGCCCATCCTGCTAATGAGATGCAGTGCTCCTCTGGCAGGAGGCAGGAGATGGCACCATCACACCTCGTCTTTCCTGTCTCTCTGGTGTGCGAGCAAGCGTTCAGTCTGGGGACGAACAGCTTTCCGTGTGACATGGCTGTGCAGTGGCTGCTGTGGAGGACCTGTGGTGCAAGCGTAGTTTCCTCCTTGCAGGAGTCTTAATGACTACTTAATGACAGACTTTTGGGACTGAATCCCTGGCCGGGACTGGCTTTCTTGGCCTTCAATCCTCTCAGGTGTGACATGCATTGCCCATTAACGTTACCTGCCTACACCTTCAACACTATTTCTTTCAGAATTTCTGTGCTAACTTGCTCTCAGAAGTGTCTTTTTTTTTGGAGGGGAAGGGGTGGATGGAAATTACATCTCCTTTCCTAGTGCCAGACCAGTTTTCCAAGCCTAAAGGAAGGGAGGAAGCTGGAGAGGGTGTGATCCTGCCCTAACCTGAGGGGAAAGAGGTCACACAGGGGCATGGCATGCCCTATAGCAGCTGCTGGGGAGGGAGAACACCCCTCTCCCCCCACTTCCTCTGCTGAAAAACAGTTTGCCATTTCTTCTCTTTTATTCACATCCGTGCAGCAAGGGCATCCCAACACCTCGGGCTTTGCATCTCTAAGTCAGGGCCAGGCACACAGGGAAGCAGAGCACAGGCATCTGTGCTGCCCTCCTGCTGAAATGGGGGCTGATCAAAGAAATCCTGTTACCTCACACAGGAATGGTCCTTGCTGGCCAGGGCCTCTTGCTGCAGGAGCTGCTGGCAGCTGCCAGGCTGTAGGTGTTTAATTGCTTAAGCGCCTGGGGAGGCTCTGGGATGGAAATGACTGTAGAAACAGCAGAGTAATCCAAGGAACAAAAACCCTCACCTGGAGGATTTTTTTTAATTACTGCTCAGACCCAGTTATCTCTAGTGCAGAAAGTGAGGCTGTTTGAGATAAATTATGTGAGAGAGATGCTCAAAGATGCGTCCATGTGGGGCCATCCCTCTGCCACTTCTGCCCCTCCACCACAGGAGGGTTTGCTGTGTTGCCCATAGCACGGGGGAAGCTGCGCCCAGGTGCTGAATGGCTGATCCCCCAGGGTGACATGTACAAGGAGGAAGTGGGCCCGAGGTTGGAGGGGAGAGCAGGGCTCCTAAATATTTGCAGATAAGCAAGTTAGTGTTTTACACCCTAGCAAGCATCGATGGGAGCTCCTTGCTCTGGACCTGGAGTCTCATCACTGTTTTAGCATCACTGCTGACACTGGCCGGAGACTGATGGTCCATGGGCAGTCACCTCAGTTGTATAAACAAACATTTAATGAATGACATGTGTGTCAAGCACCTTAAACTCGGGGATGAATACGGTTTCTTTGTTTCTTAGCTGCAGCAGGTTGCTTTGAAGCTCCAGAGTTTTGGCTACATCTTGTTTCACTGTGTTCTACCTACCCACTCTGGGTGCATGGGATTTTGCCCAGGCACTTGCCCTTTTGGATGCAGTTCCTCTCGGGTTTTTTTTTGCTTGAAAGAAGCTCAGAAGAGAAGGAGAAGGCACGATTTCGGCAGCTCAAGGGATTATTTCTTTTATCACTAAGGATGCTGTGTGACTTTATTGCCTTTCTGAGCTCTTTAACACAGCAATAAACGAGCTGTTAAAATATTTTAAAATCAATAAATGTAATAAAGAACCAAGCAAATTACAAAGCTGCTCCTGATGTTTAGTGATTTGGGAAATAATCATGTCCTCAAGCGAGCAGTGAGTTGGGGTAGGGAGGTAGGTGGGTGACCTTGCAGGGGCTGCTGCGCCAGGGGTGGAGGAGGCAGAGCCGGACCGGAGCCTGTCCCGGGGGAAAAGCGGCTGTGGGGTGGTCAGTGGGCACGGGCTGGGCTGGGTAGGGGTCTGAGCAGGATGTCTCCCGCCACCCCTTGCCCATCCTGGCTGCTGTCAGGCTTAAATCTGGGGTTTCTCCTTGCCTCAGGCATGTGCTTAATTTTCAGCTCATCCTCCTGAGCTGACTGCCGGAGCGCATCTGAAGTCTCTGCGGCTTTACTCCCACTTAGCAACGAGCCTAAACAAAAGGTGACCTCCAGGACCGGGCTGGGCAAGGCGTGACTATCGGGTGCTGTGGGGTCCTGGCAGCCTGGGGATTTCTTGCCTGCCCCAGCGCTGCCATCCATCTCGCTTCCTTTGCTGGCCAAGCTGGAAGGAGCCGGGGTGGGAGCAGGGAGCGGTGGCAGCCAGGGCAGGAGTCGCAGCTCCTCCACCGCTGTTTTCAAAGGTTCATGCGTCTAAATGACTTCTCAGCAGCTGTCCTCCCTGGAGACCCGCTTTCTTGAAAGATGATACTGCTCTTGTAATTAAGGTAATTGTTTAAATTCATTCCCTTAAACCGGACTCCATCATAACTTAACCAACTGTATCTGTGCAAGCGTGGCAGGGTTGAAGAGGGTCGGGGCGGGTGTCACGGGATTGATTCATCATCCGGAAAGATTTATAGGTAAAAATCTTGTTAAACTGAAATGCCTGATAAAGATGTAGGGGAAAATCACATACGGGGCATAACCTGGGCAGGCAGCTGCCCCAAAAGACCTGCTGATATCTTCTGTGCTGCGGTGACTGACAGGGTGAATGTCACCCCCGCAGCCAGGTGGAAACACATGCTCCAAGCCCCACCCCCGCCCCGATCATCTTCTGCCCAAATAGCAGGTTGGGCTGCACACACTTATGTTGTTTTGGGATATTTAATTTCCTTTCCCACTTACCCTGAATGCTTTCTGATTTCATGGAAGTCTGAAGGTAATTGAATGTAATTGTTTAAAGAATCAAATTATTTAAATTACAGGGTAATGCTTGAAATAAAATGACAATCTGTGGGAGTTTATTAATATTGGCGGTGGATGGAGAGCAGTGGAGTGATGTGTGCCATCATGCCCAGCACAGGGCTACAGGGCTGGTTGTGCCCTGGAGCCACAGGCTGGGGAGGGGCAGTGGCTCAAAGAGAGGATCCAGCATGGTCCTGAGTGGGTGGAAACCGTGTGTGATACTCGTCCCTCCCTGGCAGAGCCCAGACCGTGGCCAGGTTTATCTTCCATCCAAAATGACTTGGGCAAGAGCTGGTAGCTCAGTCCCTCTTTGAGGCTGTTTCAAGACATCTGTGGGGAGTGACAGAGATTACCCTGGGGACAAGGGCTTTTCCCCATTGCCACATGGATTGGCCCGTGTTCAAACCCTGGATGTCGGGCTACCTCCAGACTGGTCATTAAAGCCCTGGTCTTTTGTCCCTCACCATGATATCACCTGCCCCAAAAAGCTTCACTTCCATGTCAGGGGGCTGTTCTTCCTCAAAGCAGGCTGTGAGGACAAGCAGTGGAAGGAAGGGTTGAAAAATAATCTGTAAAAAATAGGCAAAATACAAATATTAGGACAGTGGTGAAAAGAGCGTGAATAGGATTCACATTAAAAAAAAATTTTGGAGATTGATGGTGGCCTGTGGCTCAAATAGTTGGGGAAGCAGTAACAGGAGGCAGGAGGCTTCAGCTGTGCTCCTAGCTCTGCTACTGCCTGCCTCTCTGTGCAGAGATCCTTAATATTTCTCTGCAGTGCCATCTTCATTTAAAAACCTTATGCCTACAGAAGAAAGTGTTTCAGTGGTTTTGAGGCTGGGTGACAACCAGTGCCTCATGTAAACACGACCTTTTCTTTCCCCCCCCCCCCCACTTTATCACCTTTTTCACTTTCATTTGGAAATGAGGCAAGTGATTATGCTGCTCAACCACATTTCTGGTGTTTGGTGGGCAGATTGATTTGGGCAGCAATTTAAAGCTCCCCTACCTCCTGCATCCACCCTTCCTCTCACCCCACAGTCAGGCCTGTCCCTCTGCATGTGGGAGGCTGGCGTGAGCCAGCTTTGTGTGGAAGGGCCAGCCTTGCGTTGAAACCACCAGCCAGTGGCCGTGGCAGCTCAGGTGGCTGTGACATTTGTGTGAACATGCCACAGGAACACAGGCAGGCAGTTCCCCTGCACCATCCCGGGCACAGCCTTCCCCTCAGCTCCACCTCTGGCTCATATTCCTTTGCCCCTCTTGGGGAGCCTGAGATCAGGGAATGAGCCTTGCATTCGACTCCACAGCAGATGAAAACACTTCAAACTGCCCCCTCAACACTATCTCATCCACCCTTGCTTTTAGCTGTGATTTAAGCTGCTCTCTTGACCAGCTGTATGTTTTAAACAAAAATTCAACTCTTTAAATTAAACTTTAAATTCAAGGCTGTCAAATAAGCCCTGCAAAGAGCATATTCCAAGGAACTCTGCAGTCCTTCACCGTGCAACATTTGCTCCCAAAGCAGTAAGGAATTGGCTGGTTTGGGGTCTGGTTTGGTTTTTGGCTGCAAAATTATACACGGCATTAATAGTAGCAGTGACAAGAAAGCAAGATTTCCAATTGCCTCCCCGACACTTTGCTCTTGAGTTGCGTTGTATTAATACGATATTTTCTGTGAGAGGCCACAGCTGACGCCTCCGTGCTGTGAGGCTGTGCCAGCCTGCCCGTGCTTGATGACATTGGTAACATGGTGTGACACAAACAACAGCACCGGATGTGACAAGCCACAGCACCAATGGATCTGCGGAGGCAATGTGAAATGACAGGGATGGCTAAGACTCATGCTCCAAATTTTAAATGGCTTACAAGAGAAGAGAGGCTTTTTAAAAGATTTTGTCACAGTTTTTAGTAATTACTAAAATTAGTAATTTAGTAATTACTAAAATTTTCCCCGTTTATCCTATTAGGGAACTTAAAACAGGAATTTGCATGGTGGTCCAGTTCCCTCCATTTTACTCTGGTATGGGAATCCATGAATGAAGACCCACTGACCCTGATTTTGTCCAAAAAAAAAAAGAAGAGAAGAGGGAAAATGAGGTATTGCATGTCTTTGCCAGGATGAAGGCTGGAATGAAGAGCATTTGTGTGCTTTGTTACTAACGTGTTTGTGAGCACCACAGATTTCATACACCAGTAGAAGAAGACAGAAAACAGTTGTTCCAATTCTGTGCTGATAAAATATTTTTCACACCTACAATATCTGTCAAGCTAGTAGCAATGCAAGCAAAAAAAATCCTAAAAAGAGACTTAATGCCACCTTGTTTCGCCTGGATCTACCAAACATTTTTTTTTCTTTAAATGCAGGGAGTTTTTCTCTAGCTATGACTGTAAGAAACAAATAATACCTCCTGACCTTGTGCTTGCAAGGGAGGTTGGAATGAGCTTGAGCATCTCACCTTGCTCACAGTCACTAGTGGGCAGGTGCTTGCCCTTCTCCCCACTGACAGCGAAGAGGAACCCCCTGATTAGCAAAGCCGCAGCTCTTATTGGTACAAATAGCCCGGGACCTCTGCTTTCCTGCTTTTCCTCTTCTTCCTCGGTAAATAAAACAGGCTTAATGTTCATCTCATCTTCTGTGGTGGCAAGTCAAAAGTAACTCCCCTAAGCCCCAAAAAGCCCGACTATCACAAAACCAGTGTGCAGGGACCACAAAACCGGCAGAACCAGTGGCCGCGGCTGCAAGCCTGTCTGCTGAGGCATTCATGGGACTGGAAAGAAAGAGAAGTGAGGAGCACCTTTGGCTTGCCGTGAATACTGAGAAACAATATATGTAAGCGTGTGAAGTGGGCAGCAGGGAGCTGTGCAACACTCACAAACAACTGTGACAAACCCCTTTGCTGGGATAATTTGATCTAGCGCAGTCAATGGAGCATGGCAGGATTATTACGACCGTTATTTATCATATGTACTACAGAATTTTTTTTTNAAAGGAAAAGGGAAAGTAAACAAATACAAAATTTTTTTTTTTTTTTTTTTTTTTTTTGGTGGTAAGAGCTGCTAGTGCTGTGCTAAACAAGGGAAGAACTGGTACTTTCTGCGATGAGTGACTGGAAATTCAATGAAAAGCCACTCCTGCATTCTACCCAAGTGGCATGGCGTGGCAGCCGTAGCTGGTATTTCTATATATTATGGATATCTTTGCCTGGCCATACCTGTAAGATTCTCCACAGAGCCGACTTTGTGAGTTTGTGTATAGGTGCATGTGTGTGTGCATGAGCAACACTGCATGCACACACCCTCAGTGTCGCTGGCAGAAAGATGCCAGGCACTACTCCCCCAATTTCCATGTAAATTATCAAAACCGAAGTGACTGGTCCTTCCCATCCGTGGCACATCACGTAAGCTCAGCATCGGGCCAGGCTGCTGCAGGAGTGGGACAAAGGGCTGATGCTACAATCCGGTTTCCATGGCAACAGAGGAGGGGTAGTGAGACCAGAAATGTTGCAAACACCCCTTCTTCTCGCTGCAGCCCAACGCACTGTATTGCAAAGCCAGTGCTGTTTAGAGGGGGGGGGAAAGGGGGCAGGAAGAGTCCAAATGTCTTTACCTTTTAGGTTGCATAGTTCCCAAAATAAAAAGAAACGGCAGGTTTTTTCCTCAATGTAGTTGCAAAGGGTAAGGAAAGCCGCCACGCAGGCCTCGTTTTCTGCGTGTAAAATGCGTGTGTTCTTTGAAAGGCAGTGGTTGGCTGCTTTTCCGGACATGATGTGGTTGAAGCTGTCATCGTAATGGAAATTCATTGCTGTAGCTATGGTAAATCGAGTTTTCTGCCTGTGCTGAATGCATTAGTCTAATGAGATGTTTGCAGCTGGAGAGCTGAGCTGCTGGAGACTTACACTGTGCTAAAAGACAGTGAGAAGGGAGAAGATGGCTTTTGCTGGGTCCTTGTGACTGTGCTGAAAGTCCTCTGCCCTTTGGGTCCCAATGCCCAGGCTCTCTAAAGACTCTGCTCAGTGTCTTAGCCTAAGCAATAGGTAAGGGGAAAGCATGCTTCTTGTTCTTGTTCTTGTTCTTCTCTGCCTGGTGTTTGTCACTCAGCCTTGTCAGAGCAGTTCTTGTTCTGCTTGTCCGTATGTGGTAACTTTGCAGCTCCTCAGTTGGAGACTCTCTTCCCCAAAGCACATCCTTCCCGAGCTCTGGGAGCAGTTCCTGTGGGGAGAGGGGCAGAGATCAGCCAGTGCTGCTGGCGTGTGCTGCACGGCAGCGGGAGCGTGGCTCTGTGTCTGTGTGGGGGTGTGCGTGAGTTAGTGAAGTCTTCTGACTACGGAGCACTCTGCATGCAGCCTGGCTTCGGGCTTTTCCAAACCTGAATCTAAGTGGTCTCTGTTTTGCTGCCAAGGTAAATGTCTCTTCCATTTTAAAAGCAACTTATATTGCAATATATGTAGCAGACAGTATATATGTCACATGTTCTGGGGTTTTTGTACAGTTCATAGAGCAATGAGTTTAATTATAATCTCCTCATATCTTCAAACCAGATGTTAAGTTGAATTTTTATGCCTAACTGAAAACTGAAGGGAGCAATACTGTTTGCAGGCTGGGTTTTTCCTTCAAAACCAACAGGCTTCTAGCTTCTGAGAGATACTCAGGGGCACACTTGAGCGGAGTTGTTTGTGTTTGTCTTTTCAGGTGTTTTAAAGCTAACTTTGAGGGAGGACGGAGCACGGGGCTGCAATGCCTGCGGGCACCAGGCTAGCCCTGCAGGTCCCTCCCTAAGCCCTCAAGCCCCCGCTGCCGCCCCAGCCCGCACCCACCGTTTGCTGACAGAGGGTGAAGCCCGGCGTGGTTCAGTGAGTAATTCCACCTTTCCATCGCTGCTGAACGGCTGTGGGGGTTGGTTTCTTTGCCCGGGGCTCATCTGACGGCAGCGGTCTGGCAGAAAGAAGTTGCTTTTTGGGTTTGGTGCATGCTGGGCTTGTGGCAGGAATAAAGTTAACCTGGTGAGCTGCAGAAGGAAAGTTGCTTGAATGCTCTGCTTAGAGGGGGATTGCTGTTTAATCCTGGGTTTATTTCAAAGAGGCTTCTGAAGACGTTTTTCTCAAGGACAGACCAAGGGCTTTTCAAATTGAATAAAGGCACAATGGGAGAAGTAAAGCAAAGAAAGAGATGTTGTTATTTGTGGGAGCAGGGCTTGAGTCTAAAGAGCGTCTTTGTGTTACAAGGAGTACTTAGAGCATCCTCCACCCCACCGTGCTGCTGGTCCCCGGTGCAGCTCAGCACACCAAGTTCAATCAGCCACTGGTGTAAATCAGCATAATTTCCCCGGCTCCAGCCTCATCTGAGACCAGCTGAGGACATGGCTTGGAGATTTGCAAGTTCGGGTTTTGTAATTTTATTTAGATGTGGTGCCTCCCAGTCCTCTCCTGCTGCAGGTGACTTTGTACTTTAATTCAGATGTCACACTGATTTTCCCTACCAGGCAGAGCCCCTCTGCCCCATCATAAAAGTTAGTTAGCTGATGCACCTGTTCTTTAGATTAGAAAGAATGCCAGGGGCATGAGTTTTTCAGTGACTGAGTGTGAAAGAGGGACTGGAAAAAAATCTACCAACAGGAAAATACATGTGCTGAATTAAATCAGAAACACTGCAGAAGGTAAACCTTGAGAAACACTTTGTTTGTGAGCACAGTAACTCTGATGTTTCTGGTGTTTTGTCTATTGGAAATGTCTAAGTCAAATACTTCTTTTTGTTTTGTGGAAAAGGGTGGGTAGAAAGTGGCAATTTTCTTTCTTGGGCTTTCTTTCAGTGACTTGCCACGAGGTTTCTTACCTGCAGGGTTGAAACATGACTGCACAGGTGCTTGATGGTGGCTATGGGACCTAGAAAGAAGAAACTGCAATAGGATGCTTTCCCCTCAGCCATGCCCTTAGTTCCATGCATGACACAAAGATCTGGAGTTTTGTTAAACACTAAAAAATTTTTTTTAAGAGAAACATAATATAGCACCTGATCACGGTACCAGAGGTTCAGGAGCTTGAGCTGTCTCCCCAGTGTCTTTCCCTCCCTCAAGTTTAGGTAATATTAAAGAAAAGGAGGTCAGGTTGTGGGGTGAAGCAAGGAAGTGGGGTGTGGGACAGTTGTCCTTTCACATCCCTGTAACAGGAGGCAGGCAAGCCCTGCCAGCTGGGGAGGCACTTGGGTAAGGGCCTCCCTGCTGGGACACGGGCTGGCCTCAGTGGGGTTGCATCCATCCTCCTCATCCCTGGCCATGCTGGGACCTGTCAGCATCCTTGGACTCCCCCAGCTCCCAGCTCTGGTGGGAGCCAGCTCAAACCCAATAGTAGAATATGGGATGTTTTAACTAATTTGAGTTGAATCGTAGAAGCTGGATTTCAGTGATCCTTGTGGGTCCATTCTGACTGAAGGTATTCCATGATTCTATAATTCTAACTGCCCAGCATCACCACTTCTCAGTGGGCTCTGCCCCAGAGGTGCTCAGAGGCTCCTTTCCTGCAGTGAGCTGAACTCACATCACTAAGGCTAGCCCGTATTCCCAGCACTACTTTGGAAACACCCAGGGTGCTTTCAGCTGGATACCAAGGCATGTTCTCCTCCTGCAAATGGCAGGGAACCCACACACACCTGGCACGTAAATACAAGGGGTAAAAGCACATTTTGGGGTAAGGAAGACCTACAGGAAATAGTTGATGAGAGCAAGACAGCAATGATTTCTGTTGAAAATGGAAAGAAGTGAAATGTTTATATTTGGTAACACTGAAGTCAGCAAAGCCCTGTTTTCTTCAGGGGATTTTAGTTCATATAGTTTCATAAACTATACTCAATGGCCACATGGTGTCTTTAAAAAAAAAATAACAGTGAGAAAAAATACCTCAATACCCTAAAATCCTACCCTACTTCTTTCTCTACAGCTTTAAAATGGTGCAAAGGAGGAATCAGCTTTATTTATATAAAACAGTAGCACTGAGTTCTCCAGCTGACCATTAAGAGCAGCTACAGTGTTTAACAGGTGATGGCTCTCCACAGTGAGAATGAACAATAATTGGTTTACTTATGCAAAGAAAAATATTCCAGGCTCGCCTTGAAGAGAAAAATTAATTACATGTATTAATTCTGTCATAACAAATTGCTTCATGAGGTACAAAGGAAGCAAAATTTTCTCTTTATTTTACTGTACATTAGAAAAGAAACTTGATTCAAAATTCTGTGTCAGGAGCTTACACACTGCTCTGCTGAACAGAATCATGATATATTGGTGCACTAAAGGTACTGGATAATTTGCTGTTGACTAATAAAATGGAAAAGAATTTATAATCTAAGTTAGCATCTTTGCACTGAGTTTTTCTATTGATGAGAATGAACGAATTAACAAAAGAAAAGGTGATGTGCAGTGAAGGTAGAGTTAAAATTTATTAATTAAAGATCTAAACTTCTGATGCTATTTTTTTAATAAAGTCTTATTAAAGATGATGAACCTGTAAGTCATTCATTAAGATTGACTGTTCCCTTTAGGAAATAGTGTAAATTTGGCTTGAATAAAGGATTGCCCAGAGAGAGTCTGGATGTGTAATTATATTCCACTGAAGGATGAATAATTCCTCTTGAACTGAACAGTTTTCTGTAGCCCTGCAATTTATACTGCCCTCATCTTTAAGGGTGATTCTCACCGTACAGAAGAAGTGGTGCTATAAATGCCTTTTCCTTTCCCCCTGTAAGAGCTTGTCACTCTGTTCACTGTGGGTGTGAGACGCAAAGGATGGGGTTTCCTTTCCAACATCAGCTGGCAGCGCAGCCAGGAATATGCCTCTGGTTTCCTGCTCCTCTTCCCTGGCACGTGCACGGATGCTGGTGTGCTCGGCATTCGAAATGTCAGACTGACAAAAGTTTTTGCAGGCGCCAGCTGTTGCTCTCGTTGCTTCAAGTATTTTTGTACGTGGGGCTCCCAGGAGCATTCGCTGGCATTTTCTTTATTTAAGACAGGTGTGACTGAAATGGAGCATTCAGAGCTGTGCCCTAAATTGCTCTGAGTGCTTTGGTTACCCTACTCCTCACAGAGGGTCCGCTCCCACCTGCCCCACGCGCAGACCCTGGGTGACCACACAGCTCTGCTGCAGCTGGAGCAGGAGGGAAGGGGGCTGCACCTGGCACAGGGAGGGGGAGGCCCAAGGTCTCACTCCTCTGTTAAAAGGCACCACCCGCCTTCCTGCCACCACGCTGCAGCTCTGAGGTCCTGGCTCAGGAGATGGGCAGCTGGCTAAGGCCACCTGCAGCTCTACCCCAAATACTTGCTGGTAGAGAAATACTTTCCTCTATATCTGGAACTGATGCTGCACCTGAAGCAGTGCCTGGCCCTGTACACTGCTCCCACCTCAGCACAGGGTGCCAGGGAGTAGCGGCAGCTCAACTGCTGGGCTTCTGCTGGCACCTGGGCAAACCTTGCTTTCTCAGGGAGAGCTGTAGAGATTAATTCCACAGCATGTGCAGTGACAGGTGATTCCTTGCGGCATCCCCTGTGATCTCAAGTAATTTGTAACAAATAAGCTGTGTCTCTCTGTGACACTCCTCTGACATGAGCAGCACGTGTGCATGTGCTCCCTTTTGCTGAGGGATGGGTCTCCGAGAGCTGCCCTGCCTCTCTGTTGTGTAAATACCTTTTTATGATGCTTGTCTCCATCTCTCCATGCTTCCTCTTGTGTGTCAATGGCGTGAGGGAGATACCACAGGATGCATCGTATTTTACTTGGTGGGAAGTGCAGGGGAGGTATGAGATGCTTTCTTCTCTCAGCCCGTCTTCCTGCAGGTGTCACACACCTGAGGTTTCAGTAAAAGAGCTAACTGTGAGTAATGTGTAAACCACCATGTCCCCAAAATGCAGGATAAGTTCCTTGTTGACCTGAAAGCCTGTAAGCAGCATTGGCCCCCAGTGATTTCTTCCTGCCTGCCTGCCAGGAAGGACACCACAGACAGGTAGGTTTTTAACCCAAGACCTTGTCTTGCACCACTGGCAGATTCATTGAGAATTATGGTAGTTGTCATCCTGAGAGGCTCCAGTGAGTGTTTAGGCACTCTATAAACTCAAAGTCAGAGGAAATGTGTCACTCAAACAGTCTATCCAAGGCACGAGAGAGGAAAGGTGGGAATGAGGGATCACCACTGCTCTTGTTTGCTGCGTATCCTGTTGCCACCTCCTGTCCCCTTGCCAAAGTCATCTCTTGGGTACCTGCTGCTCCCTGGCCCCACAGCAGCCTGAATTTGGGGCAGAATGGGCAGACCTGAGCCATGAGACCAGCACTGCACCTTGCAAGAGGCCATGGAGGCTCTCCTGGGGAGGCAGCAAGGGGGCACAAGCTGCTTTCTGGTGGAACCTCTGTTTTACAGAATCAGTGTGTAAAATGATGTGATTTCCAAAGCACACATCAAGGGTTTGCAGCCATCGAGACCTGTGGGCACTCTGGGGAGAGAAACATGACTGGAGGCAGGAGCAAAGATTTGGGAGGGGTCTTCAAACCTGGCCAGAGATGGTACTCAGAAGAGATTTTGAAAGGAGAGATGGGCACTGAACAGGGCAAAAGAGAGCTCTGGGGTTTTAGCTAAGGACAAATCCAAAGGGCAACATTACAAGTAGGGGTTCCATATTAAAGAACCTGAGAGATTGTGAGGTCTTCTTTTGTCTCTGCTACCATTTTTGTTTGGGGCTGAGCTGCCACTGTGCCTGGCTCTGGCTCTGCAGGGAAATGCCTGCACACTCTCAATGCTGTACTCTAAAGCTTGGACAGATGCACCAGCCCAGAGCCGACACAGGGATTCTGGGAAGACTTCAGGGATCTGTTGGTGACTCCTATGAAAAACCCCACAGCATCAATAGGATTGCAGCCCAGCAGATGCTGTGGAGTGTAATGGTAGATAAAGCCTTTTAATATATGTATCTGCATATCTCCATGAGCTTGTATGTGCATGGGAATTATCTTATTGACCTGTGCAATAGAGAGAGAGAACTTTTCCTTGTTCTCCATCTGAAAGAATAAAGTGAATCAGTGTTACTTCATTTATTACCCCTAGGAAGAACTATCTTGTGGAGGACATATCCATTTGGCGTGGCATCTTAGAAATCATGCACAGGGAACTGAAGGAGGGCTTCAGTAATACCATATCTGATGCATTTTTAAGATATGTTTCCCATAGAAGATGTCTGTTTTCTGCGACAGAAAAGCACAGGCCTGGTGAGGGCTCTTGTTTTGCAAATGCCCAGCGCAGATTCTCAAGAGAGCATCTGTGAGACGAAAAGGTGCAAAAAGTCTCACTTCTCTTTCCTGCACCAGGTGCCAGTAAAGGAAGGGCTCACGTTTTGGTGCTGGGAAAAAGGGAGTTGTAGCGGGTGGCCCATCTTTTCGGGGTGAGAATGTTCCCTTCCTGCAGCTTGTGCAGCTGCCAAGGAGGTGGTGAGTGAGTGAGCAGGGATGGTGCATGGCCCTCCTCTGTCCCTGAGGGACAGAAGGGACTCCAGTGCCGCTGTCAGGCAATAGCAAGGCAACAAATAGTGCTTCAGTGCATATGTGTAGTAAAGACACTCGCAGAGTAAAAACAAATAGAAGAGGAGATGTCTTCAAGAAACTGTTTATGGTCATTATTTATGTGTATGTGGTGACTCAGTACCCTGTTGCCTTAAAAAAATGTTTATAGCATTTATCTCCCGATTTAATCTGGCAGCCTCCATCTATTTCCCCGTAAACGATGAATGAGATGTGCCTAGTAACTATCTCTTATGGCTCAGTAAATACTTGAATTTATTTGCATATTAAGTTGGCCACGATTATATCGCGCTCGCTAAATGCAGCAACACGAACTACTACACAGAGGAGGCTCATGGGCCATTAATGTGCCAAGGATTTATGTGAATGACTCCTTTTAACATTAATGGAAGTTATCAGCACAAATCGTCTTCCAGTGGGGGAATAGACCATAATGTATGTAAATACATATTACTCACTGCTGTTTAGTTATTCAAGAGGATGCTTAGCAATCTAAAACACCACTCTGGTGCTGATATACGAGCAGTTTTCCTTAAAATGTGGGAAGAGAGGGTGCTGCTTGTTGTGTAGGTTGTTGTGTCACCTCTGAGCTGGCACACATTCGGAGGTGGTTGCAGTGCCTCAGGCTTCAGTGGGACACAGAGGAGGAAAGTTTTTCAGGGTTAAGTCCTGGCTGAACCGGTGTTTTGCGTGGGAGTGAGGGCAGTTCTGCTGGCTGCGATGCAAGAGCTAGGAGAAGATGGGTTCCTCTGTCCTTCTTAAGCTCCCAGTGTGGCTGGGAGTGTTCCCTGTTTCCCAGCCAAAGGCTCTCCTGTGTGCCCCAATGCTGCTGCCTTTCAGGAGGGGCTGCAGTGAGCCTTCTGGTTTTGTCAGGCTTGGCTCTCCTGCCTTCACTCACTCACCTGGGAAGTCCCGTTCATGTAGGTCAGTGAGCAGCATGGCTGGGCTCTACCCATGTGTGTGGTGTAGTATGTCTCCCTTCCCACAAAAATGGATGTCCCCCTGCACACTGAGAGCTTTGCTGCTGGCTGCCTGGAGACCCCAGGGCTGCTGGACTCGTCCTGCCTCACTGCAGAGGCTGCAGGCATGGGCAAGGCGTGGTCTGGGGAAAAACTGTTGTTGTTCCCCCTCTTCATGGCTGTTTTCAGCCTTTTCCATATGCGTGAAAGTCAGCAGTGTGCCTGGGGGGTGCGAGTCCTGCTGCGCCCTCAGCTCGGCTCAAAAACCTTTGGACACATGTTGTGTTCCTCATGGGATTGCTGTAGTTGTATCAGGCCACTGAAGTTAAGCCTGTGCAAATATCCTTCCCTCTCAGAACATAGGTTTCTTGGGTGATGCTAAAAAACCTGAACACATAGCTCTTCTCTTCTTCACAGCTGACTACATGAAGATAAATTTGCTCTGGAACGAAAAAAATCAAGTGTTAGGCTAATGGGACTGACCATGGTGCTGCTATTTCAGCCTGCTTCCCGACCCTGCATGACCACAGGTTTGTGTGCTTTCTACAGCTGCTCTTGTGAGCTTGGGTGTGTCAAGGCACCTTGCAGCAGACCCAAAAATGTGCTGGTGGCCTGTGCCAGTCCTCTGGGATGGTTAGTTTGGGATGGAGCTGTGTGGTATGTGGAGAGACTCCTGAGAGAAACCTGCAAATTTAGCAATATTTTTCTTAACAAGATTAGTAGAGATGGTGAAATTTCTTCAATCTCACTTGTTTTGGAATTTATATCAAATTTACCTGCCAGGGTTTTTGCCTATGATTTCTAATTACATGAGGTTATTAAACTGGGAGACAATACTGCAAAGATTATGATTGATTTTTTTTCTTTACGCATTATTTTTACACACTTAGCAGTGGCAGCCTCTGCCGGCAGCAGGGACCGATGTGGAGATGGCAAAGAAACTCAAGGATCTGTCTTTGTCAGAAAGAAAGATCTGCTCAGGCGAGCTACAATTAACCTCGTGCCAGGGCTTGTGTCTCTCTGTGAACTCAGAACACATGGAGCAAGAGGGTCTGTCCAAGGAAGGGCTGATGTTTAGTGGTGGACTTGGCAGTGCTGGCTTAGCAGTTGGACTCGATGACCTGTGAGGTCTTTTCCAACCTAAACGTTTCTATGATTCTATGCTGTAGCTATTTATTTACCTGGGTGGGCAGTAGGCTGCTGTATGACGAGGAGAAAATGAAGGGAGGTCGGGGTATGTGATGTGGAGGTAGGCACGCAGGAACATCCGCCTCTGTGAAATGGGGAGAGCAGGACTGATTGAGACTTCTGGTGGGTGATTTATTCTAATGAATTTGGAAGCTGGTGTGTTCTCTCAAACTCATTAATATCTAGCTCTGCAGATACAGAGGTCTCATGCAGAGGGACATACGGGAGGGGATGATGAGCACACAGAAGCCCATCCTCCTGCCTGGGTGAAAGCTTCAGAGCAGGCAGGGAGCTGGGAGAGGAAAGACGTGAGGCTCCAGCCCCTCTCACGTGCACTCAGGGGACTCAGAGCACGACTTGAAGAGCGCAGCTGACAGTGAGCCCTGTGGGAGGCTGTGCCAAGAAAGATGGTCCCTGGGGCCAAAGAGGGAGAGAGCTTTCCAGAGCAGGCAAAAATTGCCATGCATGCCCATCTGTGTGCTTTAAAGACCTCGCACGAGCTGGTTTTCCCCAAAATAATGTGAGGTTACAGAAACGTGATATCCAGGTCCAGTGGCAAACAGGGCCGTGTGTGCCACTCGGTTATTCCTCCCATCAGTGCCAGCACGCAGAAACACGTACAACCACGGGGCCACTCGTGTCTGGCACTTTACCAGCTAAATGAAAGTGCAGAGGAACTGGAAATGCTAACGATGGTCTTGCTGTGTACTCAGCCTGTGTCCCAGGCTGTGACTGCAATCTTAATTACTGTTCGATGAAGAAGCCAGAGGTATTGTAATTATTTATTGTTAGTAGGTCCAGGAGACAGTGCACTACTGTTCATGACTTTTTTTTTTTTTTTAAACACAGAAATAAATGGCAACAGAATAAATAAATAAAGTCAACCTCTGAAAAGGTCACATTTGCCTACAGTCACAGTCCATATGCCAGTTTCTTATGCTAATTTTGGGACAGTGAAAAGCCTGACACTGTGGTCATGCTGCCTGGTGATTGCTAGAGGGGGCAGGTCAGGCTGGTCAACCCAGGTGTCTTTAAGCATCAGAAGAGAAAAGATGGGCTGGGAAGGCCAGGAGACCATGCTCCATAAGGGAATGTAAAATTAGAGGAAAGTGGGAGGAAAATTAAACAAATAAATTCTGAAAATCCCTCCAGGTACTCAGGAGGCTTCAGTCATCATGTGCTGTGGATGGCACCGTGCCACAGCCCCTTGCAGGCTCCTTGCAAGTGCAGACTATATCTCTGAACAAAGTATGTTAAAACTATCTGTTCCCAGAGATGATAAGGGAGCAAAGAAACTTGCAGGGAAAATAGGATAAACTCTGAGTAGAGAAAACGTCTTCCAACAAAGAATTTGGGGGATGATGACATTGATGGCATTGGATCCTGTATGAATTACATCACAAGAGAGTAAATCTGACTTTGGACTTTCAGGTGCAGAGGGAGGCCACCACTTTGCCTGTTCTACTGTGGGCACCTGAAACACACATGATCCACATTTAGAGACTGCTTTGGATTTTCAAGAGACACAAGAAGCTTTTCAATCTGCCTTTTCCTTTTCTTTGCAATATCACAGAGATTTCCTGAAGAGATATGTACTAGTTGTCTCAAACACTGCCACAAAGAGTTTATAATCTGTCCATAAGTGATGTGGTCACACACACAAACAATAAAAAAAGAGGACTTACCTCCATCCAATGTGACCGTCCCCTACAGAGGGGCAGGCAGAATGAACTGTGACATGCAGATATTTTATCTGTCTCATAATCATTTGTGCTTTCCCACTGGCAAAAGAAAGAGGTTAAAAGCTGAAATGTTTTATCAAGCAATTTTGAAATGACTTTGCAGGGAAGCAATGTGCCTGAGGCATGGAGGGGCTTTATGAAGGCTTTGGATTAGGGGGATTCGGGTGATGGGGGAGCAGAAGAGTCTACCCTTCTGGCCAGGGCTTGTGCAGGCACCCGGAGCCCTTCTCACCAAGTGCCCGCTGTGCTTGGCAGGTGTTGGAGGCGGGTCTCCCTTCCTGAGGGAAAGCAGGTGCCACCAGTCATGCTGTGTGCTGCTTCTCTAGTGATTCGTACAGTGGGACAGTCCTCAGATGCTGAGCAGCTCCCAGAGCCCCAGCTGCCACTGAGCATGGAAACCTCTGTGGTACATCGGAATATGCTGCCATGGGCGGCTGCTGTCAGTCTCAGGCTGCTGTGTGCCTCAGCCTGTGCATGGAGGCATTTCTTCCTTGGCAGCCCCTGGTATCTCCATAGAGCTGTAAGGAATTGTCTTTGCTACCTGAGTTGTTGTCCCAATTAGTTAGAAGAAACGTAGCCAGGAACGGAAGACATTGCCATTCTAGAAATCTCTTGCCAATTCTGTGATACAGACATAGAAAATATGAAAATAGTGACACCTTGGGAACCAGTAAACCATTTGATGCATGGTGGGGAAAAAAGTCCCTGTGTGCAGGGACTGAGTATGCAATGCGAGTTCTTCCCTGGTCCCACAGAGCCCTGTTGCAGATGTTTAAGCTGTACTGCAAGAGCGTATATGCCTTCTGCTAGTGCTCTGTGTTTGCTCTCACCAGCCACGGTCAGAATTACAGAAGGGCCAGGCTTGTTTCCATAAAATGTCTGAAAGCTTTCTGTTAGCTGCCCTCGGATCTGGTTTGGAAGTGTGCCTTCTACTGACAGGCTCTTGCAAGCACAAACCAACTGAAAATTCAGTCAGAGGGACCTTTCATCCGGGGTGTGTTTTTCTAAATAGCAGCGAAAGCAGACATTTAATCAGTACAATTTTGCAGATTCTATTGCTGAAGGTATGCAGACTCTGACACGTGAGCCAGCTGGAGAGGTTTTGCTCTGAATATTGAGTTTCTAGGTGATGAAAACAGGGTTGTTGCCAAACACAATGTAAAAATCATTGAGAAAACAGAAAATGGTGGTTAGATGGAGGAGGAAATGGATCAAAATGGCTCTGAAAAGTGAAGGTTATATATTTATTTAGAAAATGAATTACAGATATAGTCAAACAGGGGTGAACTTTACTCTAGAGTGCTGTGTCCTTTAATAATCAGCCCCAGTTAGCAAAGCTTTGCTCCCCAGTCACAGTGAGCTGCTCCTTGCTAACTTGCTGCATGATATTCCCATGGTTCAGTCTTAGGTCTGGAATATTTTGCAGTTTCCCAGCATGCTTTTATTCCAGATGTATCTAATCTGCATTTTGGGAGCCACCTGCAGCCTCCCCCAAAGACAGATCCAGTGTTGAGGCAGACAGCAAGCCTGTGAATGGCCAGAGCTTGCCTTCCCAAGAGGAGTGTTCCAGGAAAAAGATCACACCTGATGTCCTGAAACATCCCCCCTACCCTCTGCCAGCCTGCCTAGTGACCAATTAGGCACCAGAGTTTTTCTGCTGGAGTGGGAAGCAGAAGCACTGGGGTGACCATCCAGTTCCCAAACATTCCTGGTTAAGGCAGCAGGTTGTAGTTAGTAATGCACATGCTTTTCTTATTCCTGAACTTAATTATTAAATGAATATCCTTTTATTCATGCTGTCCAATTAAAATGTTAAAATGGGGTTTGAATGTAAATGTACCTCTCATGCGTGGAAGTGGAAGCTTTCAGCATCTTCAGAATCTGTGGTCCCTGAAATCTCTAAAGACAGAAACATAAGAACTATTCCAGTTTATGCCAGAAAAGGATGAATCTTTTATAAGTATTATTTGTCAAAATGTAATATAAAAGTGCATCAGATCCCTAAGGAATAAAGTTAACTTTATGTGAGAAATGTGTGAAATTCCTGCCCTTCGTCCAAAAAAGATATTTCCCTATAGACTTTTGTAATATCAGTTCTTCAGATTTAGGGGGCTAATTTATTTCTTGGGACAGATATCAGTGGTAGGCACATCAGCTCTGGTATGCACAATCCAGTCAGGTGTGTTGGTGTTGGAGATAAACCATCTCGGAGTCAGTGGCTGGCTATTACTGGTGGCAGAACAGGAGGCAGAACAGGGGTTGGTGGGGGAGCAGGGGGGCTGGACATAGCTGCCAAGCACCCCAGGGTTCCCCAGCATGCTGCTGGGGTATCATTTGCGTGCAATTGGAAAAGCAGTGCACTGCTTCCTCAGTGCTCAGACTGCCTGCAAAGCATATTTCAATGGGAAAGAGGAGCGTTCCACATCTCTTTCCCAAAATAGGCACATTAGCCCTGGTGATTTCACGTAGTAGATATAATCTGGCAAGGAAGGAAAAATGGAAATTTTATCCCATCTTGCGGGCTCAAGAAAGGTGGGGAATGATGGCAAGTGTACTCAGGACAGGGGCTCTCTCTGTATTGGAAACATACTTACTTGGCAGGGTAACTCAGGATGGCAGTATGTAAGCCATAATGAAACACCAAGAGTAGCACAGGAGGCAATAAATACCAACACAAAACATCCAGACAACCTCAAGCTGTTCATCATGACAATTTTCTCTTTTACCGTATAAAGTTTGCTTACATTTCTTTTTAAACCGAATCTGGGGAAGTCAGGGAGTTTTTCAACTTGACTCCAGTTTCTGTTCTAGGGATTCTTTCTGTTAATTACAGATGATTTCAGGGATCAGACCAGGTTGTCTCCCCGAAGTCTTCTCTCCTCCAGGCTGAACTCCCTCACCCTGTCTCCATAAGAGAGGGGCTCCAGCCCTCTGATCATCTTTGTGGCCCTGCTCTGGACTTTCTCCAACAGGTCCACATCCTTATGTTGGGGAATGGATGCAGCACTCCAGGTGGGTCTCAGGAGAGCAGAGCAGAGGGGCAGAATCACCTCCCTCGACCTGCTGGCCACGCTGCTTTGGATGCAGCCCAGGACAGGGTTGGCTTTCTGGGCTATAAGCACACATTGCTGGGTCATGCTGAGCTTATTGGCAACCAAAACCTCCAGGTCCTTCTCCTCAGAGCTGCTCTCAATCCAGTCTCTGCCCAGCCTGTATTTGTGTTTGGGATTGCCCCAGCCCAGGTGCAGGACCTTGCACTTGGCCTTGTTGAACTTGACAAGGTTTGCGCAGTCCCACCTCTCAAGCCTGCCAGAGTCCCTCTGGATGACATCCCTTCCCTCCAGCGTGTCCAACTGCACCACTCAGCCTGGTGTCATTGGCAAACTTGCTGAGGGTGTCCTCAACCCTGCTGTCACCAATAAAGATGTTAAACAGTGCTCATCTCAACACCTACCCCTGGGGAATGCCACTCTTCACTTGGCTACACTTGGACATCAAGCTGTTGACCATAACTTTTTGAGTTTCACCTTCCAGACAATTCCATAGTCACTGAGTGGTACATCTACCAAATTCCTGCCTCAAGCCAAGTGATACAGATGTCATGTGGGACAGTGTCATATGCTTTACAAAAGACCATGCGATTAAATCATCTGGTTTCTGCACAAGACAGAGAAGATGAGAAAGGAACTAACTGCATTTGAAAGAGAACTTGGTGTTTTCTTTGCTGGTCTGAAGGTTGTAGATAAATAAGATATTGCTTTGTGTGTCTGTAGTTCTGGAGGGTCAGTTTGTTTACTGTGCAAGTTCCCTGGTAACAAAGATAATGGCAGGAGAGTACTTCTGGAAAGAAACCTATAAATTACACTGCCAAAGCGTGTGATCAGAAACCAAGGTGTCTCAATTAGCAATTACTTGGCTGGATATGTGAAACAGGACCTGCTACAATACAAAGCCCAGTTTCAAATTAATTGCTTGTTCAGAATCACAGCCTCAGTTTTACAGGCTGAACATCCATGTATTTACAGAAAGATTTGTTCCAGTACCATATAATTAATTAATTATTGTCAGACTGTCAGACGTTAGACTGGGCATCTTTGCGTCTCCAGCACTTGGGGTTTGAGCTGGGCAAACTGAAACTTGAGGATCTTTGTGTTGGAAATCACACCTGGTAGGTCAGGGAGAGAAGAAAGATGTGCTCTGCATTACAGTCCTCCCAGTCACTGGAAATGCAAATGGTCCAAGGCAGGGTAGCGGAGAAGCAGGTGGAGGCTGATGGCAGCCTGGAAAGGGAGCAGCCCTCCATTACACCTCCCTACATCCAGAGGGGTGCTGGGGAAGGATGCAGGGTCTCACGAGCCACCTAAGCTGGAGTATGTATAATGGAGGCAGTGGGGGAGAGGACCTATATCCTTTGGAGACTTTGCAGCCTGTCAGCACCAAGGGGAGGATGCTCAGATGAGGCAGGGGAGGTGAGGAAATGAAGTGGAGGTAGGCTGATAGGAAGGCTTGGCAAGCAGAGCTTGAAAGTCTGCAGGAGTGTCTACTCATATAATAAATACCAAACTTAAAATACTCAGCCCTCAGCCTTAGCTCTCCATCCTGCCTCTCCAAGATCCCAGAGGGAGTTTTGCACGGCTCCTGGACAGGTCCCCCGGCAGTCCACTTTGTTTTACCACTCTCAGGGTTTCAGGGTCGGGGATTTTAAGAGGGTCGTTTTAGGAAAACAAAATGGCAGCTGTGCATACACAGAAGCTGAGGCAGGAGGTCTCAGGGCAGCGAGGAGAGGGATCCAAATTTTTTTCTGGGACCTTGTCTTGCAAATGGTAAACCACAGTCTGAGGCAAAGATTTGCAAGTGGAACCCCACTCGCTCCTGCAGCTCATCAAGGCTGGACACTAAGTCCACTGTTTTTCTTCTTGTTTCTCTGCAATATCAGAAGTGGGGCTACTAGTTCCACATAAGATAGAGAGAGGAGGAAGGAACTGCCTTTCTTTTGTCCCTTTTTTGTGCACATTTGCCTTAACCACCTCCACAGAGTGACCCTTGCCACTCACGTGGCCTCGTCTCATCCATTTTTCACATCTTTCCTTTGGTGCTCTGCCTGTGCTCACTCACTCTCCATAAAGTTTCGTTCCCCCAACTCCCTGCTACAGGCTACATATCTGCAACAAAAACGTCAGGCCAAATGAAGAAAGGTAAGATCAGGAGGCAACGCTGGCCTCGGCTGCTCCTGGGGGTCCCATTCTTGCCAGGGTTTTCAAGTTCTTCTGGCTCATTAAGCAAACCTGAGTGAGAAGGGGCATGCAGCTACTGCTCTACCTGCTGTCACCAGGGTGCTATCCTTCAAAAGAACACCTCCTGAAGGACAGCACTGTCACTGCTGATGAATTTAACTTAAAAAAAATAATCAGACTCTAAGAAGACACTGGGAACCATTTTCCCTTTCTTTTGCTCTTAGTAACAACAAAAGGTGCAGACACCATCAACACTTTTTGTCTGGATTTTGAAGAATCCTGTGGTTTTTTCCTACCAGCTCCCTGTCTCTTCATTAAGGCACCCAGATGGTGAGAGAGAGAAGAGGGCAGGATACAGCACAGACACTGCTTTGCATGATGCCCAGTCCTTTCCCATCGCAGTGCAGCAACTGAAAATACCAGGAGCTGCTCTCAGCACCTGAAGAGCAAGCCTGCTGCAGGACCCCTTCTGCCACTCCTGAGCCTGGAGCAGCCAGCAAAGCACCTGTGGCAGACACGTTGCTGGGTTTCTGCTGCACTGAGACACATGTGCAAGTGTAAAAGGGTGTTTCCTCATTTTGGTGTGGATTCTCTGGCAAATTATTTAATAAAGCACTATGCAATTGCTGTTGAAGGGTAACCTTCAGCACTTGTTGGAGACATGCAGGTGGAAAGAGCTGAAACCAGCTGCAAAGAGAAATGTGCCATTTTCCAAGATGTGAAAGCCAAGAAGCAGAGTGCCACCCATGGCCAGACCGGCTGCTGCATCTCCTTCAGCTCCCACGAGGCAGGACACAAAGTCAATCACAGCATTTAAAAGAACAGCCCCAGGTAGTTTCCTGAGCAGAGGAGAGAAGGAAACTCGGTTTACTATAGACTGGTGACATTGGTGCCCTGTAACTGCCTGATTTTGGTGTCTGAGAGGGTGTCAGGTCCCACAAGATTTTTTTCCCAGCCATCAAAACTTTTATATTGTATACTCTGCTCTCATTGTCTCACAAGAGCACAACTGGAGTCTCACATCTCTGTCTTTTACACATTTCCACTACACCTGCAAGCCTTTGCACCCCTTGCTCTTGTGCTCCTCAGGTCTGTTTGAAACAAGTCAACAAGTTCAAAAGTCATACAAGGAGGGAAGGAGAGCATGAGTCTGTGGATACATGAACTCTCACTCTGCAGGAAAGTAGACTAAATAAATGAACCAACTTTTTGCCATGCATATCTCAGGCACAAAGTGATGTCACTGAAGGAAAACTCTCATCTCCCAGAGTGTCACTGGCTGACATGATGGCTCCAGGGCAAGGTACACAGAGTCTGTGCAATGACAGAAGCCACTATATGTTGTTTTGGATGCAACTACTTTCAGTTCCATCAAGGAGAGTTAAATTTCTTCTGTGCAGCAAGCAGATTATGATATAGGACTACCACCTCCAAGAAGAGACTACAGCTCTTTAGAAATCCATGTTTTTACAGTCCAGAACATAAACACATTCACCTCTCTTGTACCTGTGTACATTCTTCCCTGTAGCACTGCTCCATGTAGGGAAAACTCACAAATATCTCTTGGAATACCTAAGGATCAATCTTCTTTGGAGTGCCTTCAAGCAGAAAACGTGTTTGCATTTTTCTTCAGCTCTTCTAAACTGCTTCCAAAAATGTCGAAAACATAAAATAGCTGGCAAAAGTAAACCACTCAAGGAACTATGGGGGGAAACATATTAATTTATTCAAATGAGAGGTACTGAAATACTTTGCTCACTTTTCCTTGAGAAACATGTGGCAGTGGTTGGGTGTGGGTGATGGGAGTGTGAGGAGCCTGGATCCTGCCATCAGCCAGCCTTGTCCCAGGAAAGTTGCTTTGCATGTGTTGTCTTCCAGCCCCTGGAGGGGAGAATGTGGGAGGTGGGAGAAGTGAGACACTGAAAGGATAGTAAGTTCCTAACAGTGGAACCTGACAAGGAGGCTGAAACAAGCCCAGGAATCTCATCTTCCTTACCCAGGAAGCTTGAGTTTTCACTTTCAAAAAGGCAATTCTTTCCTCTGCAATGTAATGTACTATTAACCAGGAACACAGGACAACACAGAACTGGACACTGCACATAGGCATGAGCCACCAAGTGTGGGATTCACAAGGGCATTGTAGATATCTAGACATGAGTTTGCTTTTCTGGACTCATTTTATAATCAGAAGAAGCAAGTACACATAGGATATGATAAACTTCACCCTACTGTCGGGTATAAAATAGACAAGTCAAACTCAGCTTTCAGAAATGAGATACATTTTGGTTTAAGATACCTAAATACAGAAGTCTACAAGGAAGGGACAAACTGGACCTGATCAGTGGACCCTAGAGCTGCTGAAGCCACCACAAACTACATTTATATCTGGACACCTTGAACCATTTATATCTGGACACCTCTCCACACCTTCAACCATACTGGCCACATTTCCACTGACCATGGGAGGTCAGACATCCAGCACCCATAGAGACACCTATGTCTAAGTGTTTGAATGTAGGCATCTAGGTGTCTTAATCTGTTATCGAATTATTCCCTACAGCTAAGTCTGGTTGTCTGAAACAGTCATCTAGTGCCACCTTAGAGACCTGAGGTGTGCAAGATATTTCGGCACATGTGACACAGGGTATCATATTAAAATGACCAGAGGCATCTATGCTGAGGTGAAGGTAAACTGGGGTTTGAAATTAGATGGGATGAACCCTGTTTTTGGTTCCCACAGCTAGCACAGATATTTGTGTTGGGTTTTTTTCTTGAATGATTGATTTGCGAAAATAGGCCTGTCTACTTATATCCTGTTGGCTAGACAGTCTCGAGAGTTTTATATAGAAATACTCTTCCTGGGGTCAAAATGGGTAAGAGAGTCCCTCAGAGAAGCAGCTTCTCACTTCAATCCCCAAAGCAATAGGCAAGAAAAGAGAAGAGGCTTGCAAATCACTGTAAAAGAACTTTGTGCCACAGATAAAAATTATCCTGACCTTTCTTCTAGCAATGGTGAAATGGGTGTTCACCATAAGAGGTCATTAGGCAATCACATTCAGACATGCAGAGAATATTGGCTCAATGCTTTTATTAGCAAAAATTCCTGCTGTCCACTTCACTAAACTCTTACCTTTCATGGGCTCTGTGGTGCTGCTCTGGTATTCACGATGAAGAGATGTGTAATGTCTCATGTCCCCGAATACTCCCCAGGAGGAGCAGGCAGGTTTAAAGCTTGGCTTCCAGATCTGACAGTGCTTTTCTTTTTGCTCACCTACTCCTCAGACCATCATCTCTGAGCAGTCACAGTCAAAGGGCTGCCCTGCTGTGCACAGAGAAAGAGGGGAAAATAGTCACGTTACTGACTGGGAAGTATCCCCTCCCGCTTGTTTAACAACGTGATATTCTCCTGCAAACGTGCTTTCCTGAACAACATCTGAAGAAAAGACAGACAAGATCACAAGAAGTTTATCTCTTTTCCACCTTCAGCTCTTGGGTATGTAGATCTGTGAGACATGAAGTTCTGCAGGAGTCAAGAGCTGGAGGCAGGGCTGCAAATGCTGAGAGGGCAGAGTCTTTCTGCAGCTGGGAGCAATGGGTGTAGGGGAGGGAAGGGAAATCTCCTTCAGCTGCTGAGGAACGGGCACATTTTCTACTTGCACCTTACTTTGGCTTACAGCAGGAATTGCTTGTTCCTTCCCTATGTGTCATCCCTGTGCCAGCCCAGGCACAGGTTCGCATGAGACCTGGTATAAACCAAGTTTAAGTGATCATCCTGTGGAATTACCGATATAAAATTTAATGTGGTGTTTTTACCTTCAGTCCTTGCAGTTACTGGAGTGCAGGTTAAAAGCTGCATTTATTGCAGACATTTATTTTTATTAAGAATGGATCTTTGCAGTCCGTCAAAAATGCTCAGCTTGGGAGGAAATGCACCGTAGCTCCCTCTGCTCTCAGCTGTAGTTTCCAGCACAGTAATCTGTGCTGCTAATTGTACAGCATATACACCAACGCATGGTGCAAGGTGTGGATGGTGCAAAGCACGGGCTGCTGGAAACATCCAACAGCTCACCAGCGTTGGCCCAGGGAATGTTTTCTCCCCACCCCTGGCATCCCACGGGGGCAGATGCATAGGGTGCTCCTCAGGATCCTCTGAAGGCATGGCAGGACCTCTGCTGCCAGAGGGGATGAGACTTCACCCTTCCTGCAGTGCTTGCCCAGGTGTCAAGGTGGGGAGAGGTGTTTCTCTGCTATCTCCTCTCTGGGATCTGATGGGGCGATGCTAAAGGCAGGGTTGGAAATTATATTTCCAGATGACAGTGTTTGAGAGACAAACAAGGAGAGGTTACCCTGCGCCTAGCCCTGCATTAAGTGGTGAGAAGCCACAAATGTAGTTTCTTGCTGTTATTTTTAAACTAGGAATACAAAAGTGATAGACCCAGGTCAGACTGAAGCTGCACCACCCTTGGCCATTCAAAGCTAGTGCTTTTGGAAAAGTACAAGGACAGGGCAAACATATACTGATTTGCCTCCCAAAGCATTCTCCCGGGCTATTTGTACTACAGTGATTTCCTGAACTGAGGCGACGCCTTTACTAGTAGCCTGTAATTTGCTTCCCTGAATTTGCCCTTAAATTTCATCAAACTCTCATAACTTGCCTTGAACCCTCCAAGCTTTCCAGCACTGAGCCGTGGGTCAAGCCCAGGCTGTGGCAGCAGTCAGGGCTGCCCTAGGAAAGTCACCCCAAGCTAACACCCTGACTTTGTTGGGGGGCACTCAGACGAGCCCCTGTGTCCCTCTGACCTCTCTGGCCAACCTGCGATTTGAGTGCATGTTTTTCCAGCCTGCCCGAGAGCTTCCTCGCGGCTGTCAGGGAAGGTTGTGCTGTCACCCCCACTGTCAGGCAGGGGCAGTTTTTGCGTGTCTGCTGCCCTCCCCTGCTGCTGGGGAGCACCCTTGCCTTGCAGGATCTGCAGCAGCATGACAGTAAATGCCACCAAAGGCATTCACATTTCCCTTAGCTCACGGGAAAGGACAATCAAGTCACGGTTGGGCTTGTAATAAAATGTAGTAACAACAGCTTGTATACTGAAGTCGACAATGTCTTTGCTTTGTCAGTTCAAGTACATTACACTGAGTTCCTTTTGTGCACAGTTCATCTGGGTCTTGTGTGTCAGCACATCTGGTGAGGAGCTCTAAGAGTTTTCACCAAAGCACAGTGTCACGAGAATTGGGAGCACAGAAACTGCACAAAAAACTGTGATTGTTAATATTGTGTTTCCTGAGCAGCACATAGTTAATGCTTTACCAGTTGCAAAAGAAAGCAACGTTTCAGCCAAAGCAGTGCTCGGGGTCAGTACCTCTTTTGCCTGTTGATAACTCAGACTTTCTGAGGTGCCACCAGCTACCTTTACCATCAGAGGAGGACATGATACAGGCAATGCAGTGTGGTATTCAGTGCAGGTGCACAGCCCCTCTCTCACAGCCCCATGGCCACCAGTGGCCCCTTCTGCAGGAACCACCCCCTTCCTCGAGCAGGGAGCAAACCTGGGCTGGATTTGTCTTCCTCAGCCTCTGCCAAGCTCCTCTGCAAAGGTTTATCTTGCCAGGTTTTGTTTAAAGCAGACCAAAATGCAGAGCCTGAAGCACAGGCCTTTCAGTGTGTTTTGGTGCCAAACCCAGTGTAATTGTTGCATTTCCTTTCCCTGCCGAACTCCCTGCCTGCAGACAGCCTGTAATGCAAGATCCTGGGAATGTTTTGTTTTGGGAGGTGTAAGAGACACCAAGGGTGTCCATCAGAAAGCACTACAGGGAGGAAAATTATCATTGCTGAAGACAGAAGGAAAGCAGTGATGTTCAGGACAGACTGGGCCTTTCCATTTAACTCCTGCTGTGGCAAGCCTGATGCTTTTAACCCTAAAAGGATACTCTCTGCAGTCACATGAGACTTTTCTTTGGTAAAAATCAGAGCCCCATGGGAGGCTTTCATGGGGTTCCTGAGCTGGCTGAGCATGCCTGGAGAGTGAGTGCAACCACAGTGGGTCTGGACAATGTGGTAAATCAGGCACTGCAGGTTTGCTCTGCTCTCATGTCTGACATTCAGTATTTGCATGAGAGTTTTAGGCAGGTGGGGTTGAAGACTGGAAATTTTATAGTCAATCTGTAAGTCCTACCATATATAATGGATCTATCTGAACAGAGCAGATACCCCTAGCGTTATTGAAAACACACAGGTTTTAACATATTGCAAATAAATGCATTTCCTGGAGGCTAGGGCTGGGACCCATCTATTTTTTTATCCTACAGGAAAATATGTAAACTACAGACTGGATAATATCAGAAAAGTGGGTTTCTTTTTGGTTAGTCACACTTAAAAAGTTTTAACCAGGCATAACATATTTGCCTTTGAAACAGAGAAGACCCCAGCTGCAGATACTTGTCACCAGAGACCCCTATCAAGTGGTACCCTTCCCACTGTGAGTGAGCAACCCTGATTTCATTCCCAGCAACATCAGCTCTTATCACACTGGGTTCTGAAATTGTGAAATTTGAAGTGCTCTGAGAAATTTGTAGGTTTTATAGTTTATAGATCTTGTAAAAAATTGTAGTTGTTTGTAGCAATAAACAAACATTTATTTGCTTTATGTGGAGGATGCTCTTGAACCACATCTTTAGGTTTTCTCTGAAGCTGAGAGAGCTATGAGCCCGCTCTGTGAAAAAAAACCAGAAAGCAGGGAGTCTTCCATTAGCACTGGCCTGAGGGAGCACAATTTTGAAAACATTAGCCATTGCAAGGCTTATCATAAAAGTATGAGAATTGCTTAGACCTTTGTGTCTAGCAATGTATGCAGGCAGGACTGGGACTACTATTCTTCCCATACAGAGGAAATCAAATGCCTGGACAAACCAACATTTGAAAACATATTTCTACAGCTGTTTTTTTTTTTAAATTAACCTTTGTTAGTAGGTGACCCTTACTAGAAGCTGTGAAGGATGCCCATATATTCCCTTGGTACTGTGTGTATGGTTGTATATTTGTTTTCTTTATTAAAATCTGGGCAGAGGAAAATGGACCAGATTCCACTCCATTACCCCTGCTCAGCTTCAGCAGCTTCATGGAGTTGTGGTGAAGTAGCTGCATTAACGGAGTACATCCAAAAGCCCCCTACTAACATGCGTGGTAACAGATGCTATAAAATGGCAGAGAGGAAATGTTTGGCAATTGCCCTCCGACATGGCTACCTTGTGCTGGCAGCCTCATGGTCCAGCCCAGCCTCCCCACTCAGGAGTGCTGCAGATGAAGAGGAGGGAAGTCCATTTTGGTATTGGTGGTGCTTCTGAGGTGAGGCAGGATTTGCAGAACCACAGAATTTGTAAAAGAAAATCAGGTTGGCTGGGAATTCAGGGGATCATCTACTCCAAACCCCCTCTGAAAGCAGGCACTGACTGATGGCTGCAAGCTCGAGCCTTCATCACACTTACCTGCAAGAGGCAGGGTCAAGGTGGTTGTTGTGGGATTCACCTGTTCGAAATATACAATAGAGGTCTCACCACCTCAGCCAGCTCCCTCTTCTGTACTCATGGTCAGGAGAGGGAAACAGGAATGATAAGGGTTTTGTCCAGCTTTGGAGAAGCTGGACCAGCTGTGGTCAGGTGACTCCCACCCAGGGTCATACATCTGGGGTGTGTTTCTCGCTGCTTTGTGATCAGTGGTAACAGGGAAAATGACAGCACTGAGCAATCTGCCTTCGGATTAAAAAGAACTAAAATGAAAATTAAATAAAGAGTTGGTTTGCTTTTCTTTTTTTCCTCTCCCTAGGGCAGATGAGCCACCCACCGTGCCTGGACCCCAGCCTGGCTGCTGGGGAGATGCAGTCCCCCAGGATGGCGGGGAGGAAGCGAGGGCGGCCCCCGCTCCAGCCAGCGCCCATCAAAATGGCTGTGCACAACCTCTTCTCGGCAACAGCTGGTGCTCTGCCAGTCATGAAGATCCCAAAGAAGAGAGGGAGAAAACCTGGGCACAAGGTAGATGCACGACTTTCACATTCCTTCTCCACCTCCTGTTGGTCTTCATATATTTTCTTCTATAAACTCAGCTGAAATGCAGGAACAGAGGAAAAGTTGTGCAAGTCTGGGTCAGAGCAATGCAAAAAGAAAAAAAAAAAAGGAGAAGATGGTTTCTCTTCTACCTGAACTGGTGAAAAAAATCACAGAATCATAGAATATTCTAAGTTGAAGAGGACCCATCAGGATCACTGAGTCCAACTTCTGGTCCTGAGCAGGACACCCCAAGAACCACACCATGTATATTTTTCCAAAGGCTAAAGTTACTTAATTTGGTCTGTTTGAAAATAACTTGTCTCCCACAGTGTTGTGTGGGATGGCTGCACACCTTCTGGGAAGTGTTTCTCATTTGTCACTTTTTTCTTCTCTCACTAACAGTGATTAGAAATTGAATAAACTGAACAGAGAAGGAAAGGAATACAGGAGAGTGGAAATAAAGGGGGAGGAAGCTAATTTCCAAAGGAAAAAAGAAAAGAGGGGCATTTGAGAAAAATAATTAGATTTCACTTTATATGTCTGCTCACTGCCCAGCTCTCTGTGCAACCCTGGGGCAAAGGCAGAACTAAAGAAAGACAGGAACCCTTAGTGCCTTAAGCCCTTCCGATGCTGCTGCTGGGCTGGGTCTCTCCCACCACACCACCTGCAGTGGGCTCAGCACCAGCAGGAGCAGTGCCACCGTGATGCCTCACACCAGGCAGAAATGGGGCTGCAATGCTGAGGGAAGGAGAATTCATTCTGTGGAAACGGAACTGTTCTGGTGAAACTGGGCTACATTTTAGCGAGGGGTCTTGTGTTCAGCAGATTGCTCTGTTCATCTGTCTCTGTCCCCAGCCTGCTCAGGGCACTATACACGTTTGCTGTACCTGTTCCTTGTTTTAATGGGCACTGGCACAGACATGCAGACTGTTACACAAGGGGGGCAGATTGCTGACCATTAGAAAATAAGAGTTGTTTGAGTTTCTGGCGTCAAGACAGAAAAGCGAATAAAATAATCAGGGTATGCACAAGGCTGACCCAGCCTTTCCTGGAAAGGGTCTTCAACAGGGTGTTGCCTGCCTCTTCCCTGAGACTCTCCTGGTTCATGGGAGGCAACAACATCCCACGCACTGTGCTGCTGGCTGAGCTCTGGACACAGGGATCAATTGTTTGATTCCTGTGATCCTTGGATTTGAGCTTAATCTAGAGCAGGCTACCCTCATCTTTGCCTTTCCCTCCTTTTTACCTCCTGCTAGATCTTTTTCCTCCCATCCCCTAACCTCCGTCTAGCCTCCTCTCTCCTTTCCAGGCAAGCCCTCTTCTCCACCCCTCTGCATCCCATTGCCAGAATCCCCTCATTCTCCACACGCCCCTGTGCAACAACTGCTGCAGTAGCTGTCAGTACCTCAGTCCTTAATGCTTTCTCCTCATCCTCTGCCTTCTCCTGTGTCTTTCCATGCTCCCCTGACTTCAGCCATACTCCTCTCTGCTATGGGGCCACATTTTGAAGTGTGTTTCAGTGTGTGCTGCAAGCACACCTTGCATGACCAAGAAACAGTTCCAGCCGCAGTTTCCCATTTGAAAAGCTTTCACTTTGATAGTGGGAATGCTGTAGCAGCAGCGGCCAAGCAAAGCCAACCTGACAGCAGTCTCAGGTGTCCTTCTTGGGAGTAAAGCAGAATTTTATAGCGGTAGTCCAAAACAGAGCTGCGAGCTAAGACTGGGGCAAATACTCAAGTGTTTTGTAAAATGTGGGATATGGAAATGCTTTTTATTTTTCACTTCCATATCAGGATAAAAGTCCAGGATGGAAACATTTGAATTGCTTTACTTGAGGTACTTGTCATTACAAGTTTATTATTTATTATATTTATTTATTTCAAGTAATTTGCTTATTATCAGTAAAGCTGGGTGACCTGTAGACTCTTTAGATCAAAACCATCCAGTCTGGACAATAATACTTCAGAGATTTGCTGAAATTGGATCTCTGAGGTTTGAGATTGAGTGATTTGCCAAATACCACAACAACCTTGTATGCAGGGTTTTGTCAAACCCCATCCCTTCTATCCCTGCTTGTCTTGGTGACCCCCATTTCTGGCCCCTGCATTTACATTTGATTTGTAATTTGACAAAAACCAAACAAACAAAAAACCTGGGGAGTATGTTCTGTTCTACCCCAAAGGCACCCATCCACCTGGAAAAAAGCCTTTCACCAACCACCACATACATATAAATGGAAGAAGTGGGAGACTTAAATTCCTGGAAATGCTGCCGTAACGCTGTGCTTTGGACCTATGTGGCTGAGCATTTGATTGCTGTGTCCCCCTCTTCTTCCAAAGGGAAGCTTTCTCCCTGACTGGGTAGCATGCATTCCTTGTCCTTGTCCCCAGGCACTGAGCGAGGAGGAAACAGCATCCCTACTTCGGCAGTGGATCTGAGATGATGCTCTTTTTTGGTGAGCATGGCGCATAAAAAGGCATCCTTCTATGACCAATGGCTTAGGTGGATGGAGCTGACACTCATGAGCTGCAGCATCCGTGGCATCTGGCCTGGTGCTGTTGATTTGCGCTGTAGGATTTGTACACCGAAGCGATGTTTTCCGTGAGGCGCCTTTGTACGCTGCGTGCCCAGCTGAAGTGAGCCCCTCTCCATCAAAAGCACTTCCCCAGTGTGAGTCAAAGATTACATTTTTTGATGGGGAACTCTGGCTTGATTTAATTAGCTCGATAATTGTATGACTTTCAGATACCACGAGACTTAAATGCATTTTAAAAAATTACTCCCTGCCCAAATGGCAGATGACCAAATTCTTTATAGCAACCAGAGAGCCGAATTATTACAGAACAGATGGAAAAATACTTCTGGATTTTTAGGAAACTAGGAATTTACAGACTAGATTTAAATTTATTTTGACCGAGATGTGAATAACAGACATTTTCAATCACGTGCTCTTTACAGACAGGTGACCCACTGCCTGTTTTCATTGATATTAAAGCAAATATCTGTGTCTTCGTGAAATGACATTTCATCACACTTCATCACCAAGAAAAGTCTTTTCCCTGCTATCCTGTTTATTTTTTCACAGCTTTGGCTATAAAATTTCATCAGCTGTTTTTCCAAAAACTGTTTCGTACCTTATGTGGAGCTATTTGTCATAAAATGTTACATTCCCCCAAAATACAATATTCTTTCTGATTGTCTAAATCTCTGGGAAAAAGCCTATTCTGGCAGCCGGGGGGGAGGTTAGTAGATGGATGGGTTTTATTTCTCTGGCTGTGAGTGCGAGAAGCCCTGAAGAGCTGCCTAGAAAGCCTGCACAAGGGAAGGGTTTGTTAGCATCCCGCAGGGATTCACCGGGCTGGAGGCCATCAGAGGGACACGCGCATGGGGCAGCGCTGCCACACAGACCACCACATCCCTCCCGGTGGGCAACAAAGTGATGGCCCCCTTTGAGCAGCTTGAGGGCTTTGTCCCTCTGTGCGACCAAAGCAGCTCCCACACGGGGAGGGGGCCCCGGCCCAGATCAGCCAGGACCTTGCAAGCTCCTGCCAGGTGGGGTGGGCAGCGAGAGTCACACGTGTGGAGTGACAATTTCCATTATGGGGCATGGGTCCCCCTGCTGCCCTAGAAGTCAGTACTAATGATGACAAATAAGCAGTCAGGATTTGGACACACTAGGAATGAGATTGCACAGACAACCTTAAAGTGTCCTGTTTATTCACCTGTCCTATGATACAGCCTTGGATTTCAAGGTTGTATACACTGCTGTCAAGGTTCCCTGCCTCATTCACTGTGAGACACTGACGGGATGTAGGAGGCTGTGTGCAGACTTGCTCGCATCATTTGCTGTGCAGAAGAAAGTTATTGCATGACACAAGAAGAAAAGGTGGGAAAGACCTTTGACTGTGTTTTCCCTTTGCCAGCTGACCCCCATCTTACCCCTGGTGGCTGGGCTTGTGTTATGCTGAGTCTCCTCACTCGCTGCCAAATGCACAGAGCCACGGACTCCAAAACATGTACTCAGAAGCTCTGTGCTTCCCTGGTGTAGTTTTAATGGCAACCTTCTGTCCAGCCATCAGAAGTCCACATGGCAGGACCAGGCTGGCTCAGACACTCACCTAACTGCACATTTGCAGGGGCTGGAAATTGTTCTCTCTCCGGCAGCAAAAGCTCTCATTGCCAAGAGGTGCCTCTGCCCTCCTGTCTGGAAGGACAAAGACCCATGGGGATGGGGTGAATCCCAGCCTTTCCTAGCAATTGTTTTTTCAGGACAAGGGACAACTGGTACAGGGGAACAGGGAGCCATAAAAATGATAACCTAAGTGGTTTAAGAAAACTGCAGGGAAAGATTGTATTGTAGTTCATTGTGTTCCTTTCCCATGTGTTTTACTATACAAGCTGACAGAGATCTTCTTCAAAAATAAAAAAAAAGTTGCCTGGCAAATGTTCTTCACCCTCTTTCATTTTTTTGGTGTGGGATGACAGAAATACCAGTTAGATGAATCCTGGCTTCTCTGAAGAGGTGTGCAGATCGTAATAAAAACTCCAGGACTCAGCAGAGTCCTCCCCATCCACAGCCACTGCATACCTAAACAAACTTGTAGCCAGCACTGATGGCACAAAAGCCCACTCTGTCTGCATCTAATGCATGCTGACTTTGATAGAGTAGACACCTTTATTTCCTACCCAAAATCCCTGATTAGCTTTCTCTGATCTCTTTTCCATGGCAGAAAGTCTGTAAGAGTGGGGGGTTGGTTGTAGATCTTGTTTTAAAGAAACCGCTTTTACATCTCATGCTGTGCATATTAAAACTTACAACATTTGATAGTCAAAAGCTGATTCAAATGCCTTACCACAAGGATTTCCCAATGTGCTCTGACAGATTTCCTCTGTCTCCTTTTCTCTTTCTCTCTTCTTCACTGCTTTTTTTGACTCTCACGCATATGTGCTTTCTACTGGCAAGCTCTCAGTCAGTCAGCTGGTTGGTTGGGTTGGCTTTTTGATAGAGAAGACTCAGTCCAAAAAAGACATCTTTAAATGGAATACTTTGAGATTTACACTTCATGATATTCAGGGACTACTCAGGGTTTCAGTGGCCAGGAGGTAGCTACGCTGTGTTTGCTTAGTGTACTGTCTCTTGCACTAATCAGGCATTGTTTTATTTTGATCTAGCAAGGGCCAGTTCTCTACTATCCCTAATAAAATGACATTTATTTGTACCCAGAGGCTGTACAGCACATTTTGTTGCAATTAGTTTTGCAGTAAATTGTTCACTAGAAGAGGAAACAGACAAGAAGGGGCTTCCACACTGCAGAGTTTACACAAGGCTTGCCCTCTGTTTATTTGCTCTTGAACATAAGCCTGCCTGGGCCTCCAAGATCTGGGTGGAGAAAGAGGTCTGATGGTGCTGGTGAGGCAGTGCACAGTGTTGTGGGGGCAGCACACACTCACAAGGCTCAGGGGCTGAAGAGGAGACTTCTAAACCTCTGTTTGGGACCACAGGAATGTGAGCCAGTAAGGATATTAAGAAGCCAACCCGCAAGTGAAGCAGAATTTGTCAGGTGTACTGTCTCAAAAATAGTATCTATATAGAGAGATATATGTGTGAGAGCATACATGAGTTGCCAGAGCCTGTCCAGAGAAGGACAACAAAGCCGATGAAGGGTCTGGAGCATCAGTCCTGTGAGGAGCAGCTGAGGGAGCTGGGGTTGTTTAGCCTGGAGAAAAGGAGGCTCAGGGAGACCGTATTGCTCTCTACAACCACCTGAAAGGAGAGTGTAGCCAGGTGGGGATTGGTCTCTTCTCCCAGGCAACCAGTGGCAGGAAAAAGGGAAATGGCCTCAAGTTGTGCTAGGGGAGATTTAGATTGTGTGTTTAGAAAAGTTTCTTCACTAAAAGGGTGTTCAAGCATTGGAACAAGGGAAGAGGTGGAATCGCCATCCCTGGAAGTGTTCAAAAAATGTGTAGGTGTTTAGGGACATGGTTTAGTAGTGGTCCTGGCAATGTTAGGGAATGATTGGGCTCGATGATCTTAAAGGTCATTTCCAACCTGAATGATTCCGTGATTCTATACATACAAGTATATATGCACATCTCTCTATAGATCTATATGTTTTATATAAATACAGAGTGTGTACAAATGCACATATATATATATGCATTCATTGTATATACATATATATATGTGTGTGTGT
The DNA here is from genome assembly GCA_013399875.1 of Gymnorhina tibicen. Taxonomy (NCBI): domain Eukaryota; kingdom Metazoa; phylum Chordata; class Aves; order Passeriformes; family Artamidae; genus Gymnorhina; species Gymnorhina tibicen. The sequence goes on along the minus strand of VXAZ01000289.1, from coordinate 8,043 downwards.
GATCAAAAACAAGCCCGTAAACCAAACATAGGGACTACCCAAAGTTTTACTTTGCCAGCCCACTTTGCCATAGAAAAGTGAATAATCAACATGTTGCTACAGAACATAACAAATCATGCTGCTTCTCACCTTCTCACATGGAATAAATTCCAAACTGGATGGAGACCTTGATTTTTGAAACTGTTCTCTTCCCATTCAGTAAAGCCTTCGATACCTTCTCTCACAATATCCTTCTGGACAAAATGTCCAGCACACAGCTGTATAAATATATCATGCCATAGGTGACCAACTGGCTCACAGCTCAGGCACAAAGGGTATAGGGAATGTGGTGACATCAGACTGGTGACCTGTCACTAGTGGGGTTCCACACAGCTCTATCTTAGGCCCTGTGCTCTTCAACATCTTCATAAATGACTTGGATGCAGGAGTGGAAGGGAAACTAAGCAAGGTCATAGATGATACAAAACTGGGAGGAGCTGTTGACTCCCTTGAGGGCAGGGAGGCCCTGCAGAGAGACCTTGACAAACTGAAGGACTGGGCAATCACCAAATGTATGAAGTTCAACAAAGGAAAGTGCCAGATCCTGCACCTGGGATGGGGCAACCCTGGATGTATGGACAGACTGGGGAATGAGAGGCTGGAAAGCAGCGCCGTGGAAAGGGACCTGGGGCTCCCGGTCGATGGCAAGTTGAACATGAGTCAGCAGTGCCCTGACAGCCAGGAGGGCCAACCCTGTCCTGGGGTGCATCCCCAGCCAGGCAAGAGAGGGGATTGTCCCGCTCTGCTCTGCACTGAGGTGGCCTCACCTTGAGTGCTGGGGGCAGTTTTGGGCGCCAGAATATAAGAAAGACTTGAGGTACTGGACAGTGTCCAAAGGACAGCAATGAAGAGGGTGAAGGGCCTTGAGGGGAAGCCGTACGAAGAACAGCTGAGGGCACTTGGTCTGTTCAGCCTGGAGAAGAAGAGACTGAGGGGAGACCTCACTGCAGTTACAACTTCCTTGTGAGGGGAAGAGGAGGGGCAGGCACTGATCTCTTCTCTGCGGAGACCAGTGACAGGACCCAAGGGAATGGCCTGAAGCTGAGCCAGGGGAAGTTTAGGTTGGATGTCAGGAAAAGGTTCTTCACTCAGAGGGTGGATGGGCACTGCACAGGCTCCCCAGGGAAGAGGTCACAGCACCAAGCCTGACAGAGTTCAAGAAGCATTTGGGCAATGCTCTCAGGCACACGGTGTGACTCTTGGGGATGGTCCTGTGCAGGGCCAGGAGTTGGACTCGATGATCCTTGTGAGTCCCTTCCAACACAGCTTATTCTGTGATTCTGTGAAAGCAAGCTGTCAGCACTTTGTCGCTGGTCATTCTTGATCCCAATCTGAAGGCAAGACAACTCTACAAAAACAAGACAACACAGGCAAGTGATAAGTGGCACAAGCCAGGGGCCAGCTCAGGGTCCCTCATACTCTACAGCTGCCATACAGCAGGAGGTCAAATGCATAGCTTGTCTCAGATGCACTTATTGAATATTTTTTCCGTCTTTCAGACTGAAAACAAAGGAATTTAGCCTGCCCCAGGGGAGGCGGTGGTAAAAACTCACTTAGATGTCCCTAAGTCCTATACACTTCCCTCTCCTTTCCCCAGCTTTCTGGTTTTACCATTATACTGAAACAGTGGCCCTTATTTTAGACATTTGTAATTCATATTCATGGACAACAAATTTCTTCATCCAAAACAACTTCTACTCTCCTCCAGGGATTTGGTTGGTAGGCAGTGGTCTGACTTGAGTTCTACTTAAAATATACTTTGTACATTGTCTACAGAAAAACAACAAAAGGAAAAAAATATCTGTCAGAAGAGCACCTTGGTGTAGTACATGTAAATATATAAACCAAATATTTATATTTATATTTATATATAAATATATAAAATATAAATATTTATATAAATATACAAATATATAAATATATAAGCTGTGCGCTTGGCTCTCTGCTTTCCCCCTACTTCTCTTCTTAGCAAAAGGAAAAGCAAGAGTGGTACCTTCAGGTCACATCCATCACATCAGTCCTTTTTAAATATGAGGACCTCAAATGAGGATCATCATTTGACTGGTGAGATGTCGCCAGGTACTGGCAACATAAAGACATAGTGATATTGCACCGTAAATTCCCATCATGTTTCCCTTCTCCAAGCTGGGCTGCAGGTCACAAAGATCACTGGGTGCAACAGTGCAGCAGTTTGTGTTTACTAGCTGGTAATAACACACAATGGACCTAAATGTGAGCTTATTTACATGGGTGTCAGCCCAGAGTAGCCTCTTGGTGCCACTGGATTTACACAAGATTTACACCCCTGCAACCAAGAGCAGAATTTGGCCCTAAATTATGATGCAGTTAAAGACCCCACGTTTCTGAGTTGTGGAGCATTGTTTACACCCACATGAAATGGGTCGTAAAATGCCATTGTGCTGATTTGTTGGAGTGTTAGACTCAATTTGCTCAGGTGTAAATAACTACCCGGTGGGTGGCATAATATTTGCATCCTGTAGCTTAAGGTGTTGCTGTCTGCTGCAAATCAGTCAGGCTTCAGGCTCCAGTATCCTCCTGGGAGCAGGATGGATCTTCTGGCCTGGAGAAAGTGATGCAATAGCAGATTGCTAATGAGTGGGAGTTCATGGGGCGTGACATACATAGAATAAAATTGGAATATCTTGTGTATACTTTCATTATTTTTTGCAGCTGAAATCTCGTGTCCTGATGACTCCTTTAGCAATCTCTCCACCGAGAAGCACGCCAGAGCCAGATATTAGTTCAATCCCCCAGGATGCAGCTACGGTACCCAACTCGGACACCCCACAGGCTCTCACAGGTACTCAGCCTCAAGTGCTCCTTGACCAAGGGGTGAGCAGGAGCCATGGGCTGACAGCCAGATGTCACAGCCAGATGCTGTGCTTTCCAGAACAGTGGGAGCTCATGAAAATGGGGTGTTTGCAGATTAGTCTGGTGACCAGTGAGAAGGAGCAGGGATGTCCTGCAAGACTATATTTTGACTACCATGTGTCGAGTTTGGTGATGTCAGTGCCATTCCTCTTGAAATGTGAACATCAAAAACCCATGAACGCTCCATTTTATAGCTAACATTTTCACCCCATCTAATACGTTGCAATGACCAAACTAAATCCCTGTGTGAACATGAAGCATCTGCTACAGCTGTGGGGAGAAGAATGGAGGAGCCATGGTCTGACTGTAGGCAGGGCTACCAGCACAAAAACCCCAAAGCCTCATCACAGCAGCAGGCGTGGTCATTTCCAAATGTAGTCGGAAAACACAGCCTTACTCTTTCTTTTTGTTTATATTACCAGAAGTAACATAGGTCAAGGCTTTTAAACTGATGTAAATGAGAAGAAAATCAACAAGACAGCTGATTTACCCTGAGATTTCAGCAGAGAAATGGATTAGATAATATTAGAATCTAAACACAACACATAAATCCCATTATTTCTTAGCTGGGATGCACAGAGGAGAAGTTTTCCATCTGCTCTGGTGGCAGAATGATACTAAACCTAGCAACAATGACAATAATATGTTTTATTCTCGTTTATCCCTTCACACACAAAGTCTGCAAAGCACTTGGCAAACACCAGCTGAGTAGATGGAAGTGCCCTGAGAGGTTGCCCAGGGCTGCTTTTGGAACGGGACAGGGAGGCACAGTCCACCAGCCCTGCCAGATGCAGCGGGGTGGCTGCAAAGGCAGAGGCTCCGTGGGTCATTTCAGGCTCAGTGGATGCAGTGCCCCACACCTCTGTCTGCCCATCCTCCTGCCAGTGGCACCTTTCCTCCCAGCATATTCCCAACAGTGCGTGCAGGTTCCCACCAGAGCAGGGTTGGCAGGAGGTGAAGGGAAGCTCAAGCCAGCTTTTACCTCCCTCTCTGCTTCAAAAGGACTGCAGGGACCCTGGCTCCGCAGTGGGGGATTCAGCACATTGCCTGCAAGCTGCAGAGTCCCTCCCACAGCTGAGCCCCGCAAAACCAGTGGATTGTCACGCAGAAGCCACATTCTGCAGATTTGTCGAGGTGTGGCACTCTGGGAAAGCTGCACTCTGACATCCCCTTGCAATTCCTGCATGCTGCTGCTGTATTTTCAGCGCACTACCCCTTTGTTTGTTTGGCGCTTGGAAGGTGTAAAGTGGTATCGTGCTAAGTATGATTGCTATTATCCTCCTGTTTAGCCAGGATGTACTGCTTGAGCCGCTTCTGCTGGTCCCTGCGAGATGGGGGAGCAGAGTGCACCGTGACAGTTGCACTAGATTTTCATTATGGTGATGCAAACTGTAAATTATTTCCAGCTTTACACAGCTGTCATCATGTCCTCCACTCTGCTTGATGGGGTTTTTTTGTCACATATCTGATTTCTGTCAGAAGATAATGTTATATTGTTTGAGAGATGACAGCTCGAGCACACTCAGCCAGCTATTATAATATGTCTCACTTTAGCCTGACTTTAGGCTGTGTCTTAGTCGCCCTCAGTTACGGTAGTGCTATCCCTGCTTCCCCTGAGATGCAGTTGGCCTCAGCCAAGCTTAAAATAAGTTCATGGTAGTGAGGAGAACACTCGCTTTTTTTGGCTATTGCTGGCAGGCCTGATGGCATGTAGAAAAACTGCCTTTGCAGCTTATGAGGGGAGGCAGGGCTTGGCTGTGGAGAGGCTGGGGCAGACCCCCTTGCAGACCCCTGTGCAGCACAGTCACGTTGTTGTGGTCCCAAAATGTATCACTGCACACCATGTACAGTTTCTCTCAACTTGATGCAGTTTGTAGAGTGTTAGCTTGGACATGCAGGGTTAGAAAGCTCCCAAAGACCAGAGTCTCTGCCGTGGCACTGTGCAGCTCAGTGCAGCATAGCCCTCCAGAAATTACTCCTCCTCCCAGCTGCATTAAGGTCAGGAGAAGCAAGGATCCAAAGTCTTTCCAAAACTCATCTCAGAGCAGTGGCTCCCAATGAAGCAGTCTAAAAACACATAGAGGAAAAAAATAAACAACCTGAAAACACACCTCAGGCTGGCATTCCCTCCTTGCTGTGAAGTCACCACTGATAGTCACTGTTTTGCACTCACAGGGCATTTTGCTGGTCACAAGTTGCGTGGATAAGGTAGACTCAAGAAAGCAGACCCCAGGCATACACAGGAGCTTTTTTAGATGCATGTCGCTTATCCTAGCCTGTGACACTGGGCTAGACCTAAACTGAGCTTGCTTTGCTTTGGCAAAGCGTCATCAGCACAAGGAAGTCTGGCTCTGCCATCGCAAATGGCAACAATTCACCAGTGAAGGAAGAACTGGGAAATTAATAGAAATGTAGAATGCTGGAATTTGCTAGGATGCTCTCAGGACCATTTTGTAATAACCTTGTTGGGATTTTATGTCTACAGTCTGCATTTATGTCAACAAACAAGCGAACCTGGGGCCGTACCTTGACAGAAAAAAGGTGCAGCAGCTGCCAGAGCACTTTGGCCCAGAGCGGCCGTCGGCGGCCCTGCAGCAAGCAGTGCAAGCCTGCATCGACTGTGCACTCCAGCAAAAGGTGGTCTTCTCCCTCATCAGGCAGGGCTACGGAGGCGAGATGGTGTCAGGTAAAGCATCTTTGTAAGGGGTTTGTGGCCGGTTGGGAAGTGCTTGAAGTCTTAACGTGTTCCCCCATCCTGACTGCCCCGCATGTCCTGCTCCCATCAGCGGGATGGCAACCAGCTTTGAATATCATTTATGCCTTTGTAAAATGACCTGCTGCAGGAATCGCCTTGGTGTCAGACGAAAGATTGTTGGTAAGGGGTATTGCAGTGGTGATTCACGGGAGGAACACGCACTCCAGAGTCTGCCTCTTACCGCTCTTTGGAACAGTGCTGAGGCCAGGGCTGAGAGCTGTTTTCATGCAGCCGTTCAAGGATGAGCAGCAATGCCAGCCCACTCGATGACACACATTGCCACGTGCATGCCTCATGTGATGAGGGTGGCAAAACTCTGGAACAGGTTGCCCAGAGAGGTGGTGGATGCCCTATCCTCAGATATATTCAAGGTCAGGTTGGATGGGCCTTGGAGTAATCTGAGCCAGCTGAAGATGTCCCTGGTCATTGCAGGAGGGTTGGACTGAGAGACCTGTAAAGGTCCCTTCCAGCCAAAATCTTTCTATGACTATGATTCTATGTTTCTCAAAAGGGCAATTTTTGTGGAGTTTAGATGTTGGTGTGTTCCCCTGCCTGCAGTTCATGAGCCAAACCTGCTCTATGCTGCAGGAATTGTAAAAGTCCCACGGCAATTCCCCATGCAGCAGGACTGCACACAGTCTACACAAATATATCGGAGAGAATCAAAGACCAAGGGGAACTTCCCAGGAGCTCCTCATCTTCCCACAGTGGCACTTCTCGCTGTGTCCTGATGAGCCTCCCATGTCCCGTGATGAATCCCCTGGCCTGGTTCTCAGCATGAATGTGAACTTTTCTTCTATCACAGCAAGAGTTTTGTGTCACAACATTGTTTTGGCATATGGGGATGCAGTGGGAATGAAACAATGATGGGAATATGGGAACAGCACTCTCCAATGAGCTGCTGCAGATGAGTCAGGCACGAACACAAAGCCAAGGATTGCAAGTCCAGTCAGTTTCACAGGGACTGCAGATGCTCAGCTGTGCCACTGGGACCTTCTTGTGTGGGAGCCCAAGCTCTGGCCCTCTGTGCAGCATATAAATCAGGCTTCTTCCCTCTCCTCAAGTTCTCTGTGACCACAGGTGTGCCTTCCCTAAGGGACATCAGAAATACTCTGAAAACGATCCAGACTTGTTCACAGAAACACAAGACTGAAGCAATTCAGTGCAAAGCTTAGTTTTTGCCTAGGTCTGTGCTGCGTGTATGATTTTCATTACAATCAGGAGAGTCATATTATGCACCAAGCCTGCCAAGTTCCTTGGTCTCAGTTCCTCTGAGCTGGCTCAGCTTCAGCTTCACCTGAACTAAAAGCACCTGGTCAACATTTCTCCCAATTTCATGCTTCTTCTAGTCATCAAAGAGAGGTGGATGGCCTCCTAGTCATGGTGTGGCTCTGCAATTGCACCTCACTCCCAGCAGCGCAGATGAGTTTTGTCAGGGGCTTTCCAATCTTCCCATGGTTTGGCTCACAGATGCTCAACCAGCTGTGGAGCATGATCCCTCACAGCAGCTCAGGCCAACAGGAAATCTCTGAAGTTATCCCCAAAATTATAAGTCTAATGTTGCAGTTTTTACTTGTTAGTAGTGATGGGAGACTGTAGGAAAAAACCTTCTGGGTGGAAGAGTTCAGGCAGCCATGTCATGTAGTCCTCCCTGCAAACCTGTTGAAACTGAACGTGTCCTGCTACAACTGATCCTGGTGGGTCCGTTTTGACCCCTCCACCTCTCCCATGGCTGGAACTTCATGCCCTTTTTGATTCCTGGCTAAATATATCCCCTGACAGGTTTACCCAGGAATTTTGATTGCTGTGTCCTTACCCTTAGATGTATTTCTAAGAGAGCCACTCTCATCCTGCTAGGCTGAAATACACGGTTTCTCTCAGGTGAGGAAGATCACTGGATCAGTGAAAGGAGTGCAGGTATCTTGCCACAGTCCCACGTAGCAGAGTGGTGATGGCTGCAATGCCATAGGGAAAATTTCTGTTCCCCAAACATCCATGTGGTCTGCCTGTGCACTTCTGCAAGTGTGAATTCACCCTTCTTCAGCCTGGATGACCAGAATGATGCCCATCAATCCATCTCAGGTTTCTCCAGAACTTTGTATAGTGGTTTTAACACTCCATTTTCTCTCCTGGAAATGTTTTGTTCCACACTTTCTGGAAATATATCTGAGTTTTTCATGACTGTGTCACCTTGCTGTTTTATGGGCATCTGGTAAGCTGGTATTATTATCATTTCTTCTACCATCAGGTTATTTTGAGCCTCCTCAAATAGTTATGTATTTCTGTTTACTTTCCAGATTTTTTTTCACTCATTTTTACAATTGCAGAAGTCAAAATCTGTTGCGGTGGCTCAGCCC